>SJYT01066685.1:0-13519 GCA_006410635.1 Cephalophus harveyi
ATGTGGGCAGGGGGTGACCCCAGCAGTCGGCTCTGCAGCCCTGGGGACCTGGCTCAGCGCTGGAGGCCAGACCCACCCCAGGAACAGGAGCGGCCTCTGGGGCCGGGGCTCTGAGGCTGGGCCCTTCCTGTCCCCTCTCGAGGGGACAGACCTCTTGCCACCTCTAACCTGTCTCTCCCGCAGGACCGTGGCTGCTGTCAAGCTTCCTGCCCTCTAACTGATCTTCCACTTACAAGCTTTTGAGTGACCCGGGCTGGCCCCTCAAGGTCACTCACCTGGTAAGGGCTCCCAGTGACTGACACATGCCCTGGGGCACTCAGGCCCTTTTGCTGCACCAGGACCCTGGCTCTCTCTAGACCACACGATCCTCGTTCTCAGAGCTCGTCCTGGTGCACAGGCCCAGTTGAGAGAGGAATGGAGTGATGCCATCAGAGCTGAGGATGCTCTGAGGAGGACAATGTGGGGTGAGGTGGGGGTTTGCGTGCTTTAGGTCCAGCCACCTGTGACGATGGGGCTTCCCATGTAGCTCGGCTGGGAAAGAATCTGCCTGCAATGCAGCAGACCCCAGTTTGATTCCTGGGTCAGGAAGATCCCCTGGGGAAGGGAAAGACTACCCACTCCAGTGTTCTGGCCTGGAGAATTCCACGAACTGTATAGTCCATGGAGTTGCAAAAAGTTGGAAAAACTGACCGATTTTCACTTTCACTTGTGACGATGCTAAGACCTGCCACTGGGAGAGGCTGCTTACCACCTCACTTCTGTGAGAATCTCATTCTGTCATCACCCCAGTTCTTTGGTGAATGGGTATGGCCGCCTGCCAGACACCAGCCCAACAAGTTGGTTTCTTTTTGTGTGGGCCTCTGGGTGGGTATCAGAGTCTGTTCTCATGCAGGGGTCTCAAGGTGACTGCCCTGGTAACATCGGGAACCTAAGTCGATACCGAGCTGATTCACGCACTCAAATGACCTCCTGGCTTGGCTTGACTCAGTAGTAAGTCTGCCTTTGTGAGTAGATTCCCCTGCAAACTGATGATCTCAGTTCCAGAAATAGGACACAACAGCCTAATTCGTATGCAGACCTGTAGCAGCAAACACATGTAGATCCCAGTGTTCCGACTTCACTGCAAGCCCTTTGCAAGGAGGACACTGTCCCATTTATTTTGGGTGGCTTCCACAGTGCCTAGGAAAGCTTTAAAATTATTCCAAATGCTAGTTTAGGGGCCAAAGCTGGTGTATCCTTCAGGGGAAGAGACTTTTCTGTAAACTCAGAGTTGGATGGGGGCCATGCCTCTTGTAAATCTGTGACTAATTTCCTAAGCAGCCACCTGTCCAATCAGCAGGAAGTCCCTGTCCTGTGTCCCGAGAGTGTCCTTCTCCCTCCCCAGTGTCCCAAACCTCAAGGGTTTACCAAGGTCAAAGGGAAGGGCCTCTGTCTTTCCCTAAGGGAGAGGGCAGGGCGTCATCGACCCATTTCTTCTGTTGCCTCCTGCTGAAGCCAGCGAACAGACCAAGAGTGCCCCTCCTCTAGCACGTGAGAGAGGTTAGATTTGGACAGTTACAGAATGGAAGACAGAGACCTTAACAGTAGAGAATTCCTGTTGTTGTTGTTGGTTTTTCTTTCTTAGCAGTTGAGCCGTGACTGACATTTTCTCATTTAAATATTTTGGGTCTGAGAGCCATGCCACGTGATGATCCTCTGAGCATCTTCCTGATGGCGGCTTCTGGGAGACCAGCTGTCAGCCATGTCCCCTCCGCAGGGGTCCCCTGTCTACGCATCCTTCAGCCCACAGCTCTATGACTCCACCCCTCTTACACTCTGCTCTCTTTTGACTTAATTCTGTAAACTCCATCTAACCCGGGCTTCACCTCTTGTGCTCCTGCCCTGCTTCCTGCCCCGGGGAAAGGCTGTGGATTCAGACCCAGAACCCCAGTGCCCTGGCCCTCAGGGTGAGCCTGTTCGTACCACCATGACACCTTTATATGAGGGAAAATGCTTTTCTTAACGACAGAAGAGGCTGGAGCTTTGAAAAGAAACTGCCAAGAAAAAAGAATTTGCCAGAGACTGGAAACTACAGTGGCCTGTTTCTGATCAGAACTTTGTGAAGGCCAACCTTGAAGCGGGTGGACGAGCAGGACTTGTCGGGTCTCCCTACCTCTGAACCTGACCCAAATTTAGACGGTTGCAAACAAATGCTCACTGAGCACAGATCAGGCTGAAGCACTGGGCCAGGAGTGAGGCTCTGGGAGCTGGGAGCAGGGATCGGGGCAAAGATATGTGTGGCTGGGTCCTGCTCTCTGACAAACTCACAGGAAGACAGAGGAGGAAGATTCGTAAGTAAGAGCTAGTACACATCTCCCCTCATTCCTCCCCTGGACGTACAAACAGTATGATAAATGCCATTTCGAGTAGATGTTTGCCAAAAGGTCTATCAGTGTATAAGACAGGCAAAATTCTACCAATCTGGGACTTTTATTCTAGTGGGAAGACAGACAACAAACACGTACCTGGGACTTATATTCTGGTGGGGAGATAGACAATAAATGAATAATAAATATATTATGAACAAAGACAAGACCTATAAAGGAAAAAATAAAACCAAGAGGAGGATAGAGGATTCCTTAGGCTGATAGTTTAGATGTTGTGAGCAGGGAAGGCACCACGGAGGAGATGACCTTTCAGCAGAGACATAAATCAAATGAAGGAGAAGACTGGTTCGCAGGGAGACTGCACAGGAGGAGGGAGGAAAGGCTGGAGGCAGCTGCGGGGGAGAGTTGGTGGAGCAGGGACAGAAGGACAGACGGAGATCAGAATAGGATGGCCTTGCAGGGCTTGGGGTTTAATCTAGGTGTAACCAGAGCCGTGGAGGATAGACAGCTGTGAAGTGGCCTGAGCGGACTTGGATGCAGGAGACATGTGTGTGAGAAGGCTGGGTCAGCTGGATGTGGTCAGCTGGGGTTAGAGTCCGGCTCTTTCTCACTGGGCAACCTTGGATAGATTACTCACCCTTCCTGAGCCTTAGTTTTCTTCTCTGTGAAATGGGTGTGTAGGGCATTTGCAAGGATCAGCGGTGTAATACGTGAGAAGCCCTCGGCCCCCCTGTAGCATGACTTCATCCACGCCTTCTTCTTACCTCTCTGTTCTGCTTTCTGTAAAACAAGCATGAGATCACCGTTGCTATGGCAGTTGTCATTTTCTTTTCCCTTTGGGAGTGTAGATTTAAGAACTGCTGAAGAAGCCCCTTCAGAGCACTGAATACTCTCAAGAAAATTTCCGCTCCTGTGTTAGGGTGGTTGGCAATGCTTTTCTTCCCTGAGATGGTCACAGCATCCAACTGTGGGGCTGGGGGTCCGGGCCAGCATCCATCTCTCATGGGAGTCACTTGGCCCCCACTGCATCTCTCCTTCCTGCCTTCCAGCAAGGAGCTGGTCCTGCTGACCATCAGCCAGAGCATGTGTGGAACTCTGTGTGTGCCCAGAGCCACCCGCTTCAAGGCTATCTCCCTGGTGACCAGCCGTCCACATTCACGCGACATTTGTACAGCAGTAGCTCTGCACTGAGGTGATGAAACACGCCCAGGGTGTCACTGCTATTGCTCTTTCAACATAAATTTGCTGCCCCCTCCTTCTTTTAAGCACAAAGGTAGAAGAGAGCCTAACAGCCAGCCAGCAGAATTTCAAATTATCTTCATCTTAGGCAAGCTGGTGCTCCCCCCATCCTAAACAGGGTGAGAGAACACAGGTGCTGAGCCATTGTGTACGGGAACTTTGCTGCTTCAGAAGGAAATAGATTTGAGCTTTTGATCTGTGAGGCGTCCCATAAAAATGTTAAGTTTTGATGGCATAAGACGTGGTTCCTGACAAAGGTCCGTATACTCAGAGCTATAGTTTTTCCAGTAGTCATGTATGGATGCGAGAATTCGACCATAAAGAAGGCTGAGCACCAAAGAACTGATGCTTTTGAACTGTGGTGTTGGAGAAGACTCTTGAGAGTCCCTTGGACTGCAAGGAGATCCAACCAGTCCATCCTAAAGGAAATCAACCCTGAATATTCATTGCAAGGACTGATGATGAAGCTGAAGCTCCAATACTTTGGCCACCTGATGCTAATAGTCAACTCCTTAGAAAAGACACTGATCCTGGGAAAGATTGAAGGCAGGAGGAGAAGAGGACGACAGAGGATGAGATGGTTGGATGGCATCACTGACTTGATGGACATGAGTTTGAGCAAGCCCTGGGAGATGATGAAGGACAGGGAAGCCTGGTGTGCCGCAGTCCATGGGGTCGCAAAGAGTTGGAAATGACTGAATGACTGAACAACAGCAAAGACATGGTTCCCCAAATTTCTTTTCTTTCTAAAACATAAGACCAGCAAAATATGGGTCCTGTCCAGGGCTCATTAGATGCTTCATTTGCAAGTCACAGAATCTCAACTTGAATATAAGCAAAGGTGTTGCTTTAATCATAAATAAAACTTCCGGGAGTTGTTATGGCGTTAGAGGCACCCATGGATCCAGGATCTCCATCCATGTCTGTCTGTCTATCTCTGCCATTCCCCTTCTCCAGTGGCCTTTTCCCATGTGGCTGGTGTTGTGGTTGCCTGGCAGCCAAGAGCTCACATCCTACCAGTCCTGTCACCCACGTAGAATGAGATCTTGGTGGGAAACGAGCTGGAGAGAGAACCCCATGGGGCCACCCTGGATCCATCATGAGTCATTTCAGCAGGAGCCGGGTGCTTTGACTGCGGTACCCTGGTCGCTTTATAACATCTATGAGTCATAGGCTTAATATGCTCATTATATGTTCTTAAATAAAATTTTACTTTAGATCTGTTTTAGATTTACAGAGAGATGACAAGCGTAGTACACAGAGTTCTTATGGACCCAGCACTGATTTCCCCTGTGATCAACATCCTACATTAGTGGGTTCAATTCAGTTCAGTTCAGTCGCTCAGTCGTGTCTGACTCTTTGTGACCCCATGAATCACAGCATGCCAGGCCTCCCTGTTCATCACCAACTCCCAGAGTTCACTCAAACTCACGTCCATCGAGTCGGTGATGCCATCTAGCCATCTCATCCTCTGTCGTCCCCTTCTCCTCCTGCCCCCAATCCCTCCCAGCATCAGAGTCATTTCCAATGAGTCAACTCTTTGCATGAGGTGGCCAAAGTACTGGAGTTTCAGCTTTAGCATCAGTCCTTCCAAAGAATACCCAGGAGTGATCTCCTTTAGGATGGACTGGTTGGATCTCCTTGCAGTCCAAGGGACAGGTTACACTTGTCACAATTAATGAACAGATATGAACACATTCTTCTTTTAAAAAAAATTTATTGAATATAGTTCATTTACAATGTTGCATTTAATGTCCCTTATGCAGCAAAGTGACTGAATTATCCATATATATACATTCTTTTTCATATTCTTTTCCATTATGATTTATCACAGGATTTTGAATACACTTCCCTGGGCTATACCGTAAGATCTGGTTGCTTATCCACCCTATGTATAATAGTTTGCTTCTGCTAACCCCAAACTTACAATCCTCTCCTCCCCTCTACCCTTGGCAGCTACGTGTCTCTTCACTCACTATGTCTCTGGCTCTGTATTTCATAGATCTGTTCATTTGTGTCATGTTGTGTTGTATCACATATCACGTATAAGTGATAGCATACGGTATTTGTCTTTTTCTTTCTGACTTACTTTGCTTAGTATGACAATCTCTCGATCTACCTGTGTTGCTGCAGATGGCATTACTTCATTCTTTTTTATGGCTGAGTACTATTTCATTGTACACATGTACCATGTCTTTGTTATTTCTTCCTCTGCCAATGGACATCTAAGTTGCTTCCATGTCTTGGCTATTGTAAATAGTGCTGCAATGAACATAGGGGTGTATATATCTTTTCAAATTGCAGTTTTGTCTGGGTATATGCGTGGGAGTGGGATTGCTGGGTCATATGGTAGTTCTGGGGCTACCCAGGTGGCGCTAGTGGTAAAGAACTTGCCTGTCAATACAGGAGAAATAAGACATGAGGTATGATCCCTGGGTTGAGAAGATCCCCTGGAGGAGGCCAGGGCCACCAACTCCAGTATTCTTGCCTGGAGAATCCCATGGACAGAGGAGCCAGGTGGGCTAGAGTCCATAGGGTTGCAAAGAGTCAGAAATGACTGAAGTGACTTAGCACAGCGCAAGGCAGTTCTAGCTTTAGTTTTTTGAGGAAAGTCCAGACAGTTTTCCATAGTGACCATGCCAGTTGACATCCCCACCAGTAGGTACTGATACATATTCTTACCGAAAGATCATACTTTATTCCGATTTTCATGTTTTCTTTTTTCCCCTTTGAAGATCCCAACCAGGAAACCGCATAACGCCAGTCATCCTGTCTCCTGGGGATCCTTTTGCTGTGACAGCTTCTCAGACTTTCCCGGGTTTTGATGCCCTTGAGAGTTTCGAGGAGGACTGGTCAGCTATTTTGCAGGATGTCCCCCGCTTGGGGTCTGTATGATGTGTTTCTCATAATTGGACTGGGCGTGCATTCCGGGAGGGAGACCGCAGAGGTGAAAGGCCGTGTGCATCACCTCCTCCCCGGCATCTGTGCGTCCACTTAGTGCGTCACTGCGGGTATTGACTGTGGCCCGGGTGGAGGTGGGTCTGCGGGGTGCCTCCGCTGAGTGTGTGCGTATGGGTATGTATGCATGTGTGATCAGTCGTGTCTGACTCTTTGTGACCCCGTGGATTGTAGCCCGCCGGGCTCCTCTGTCCACGGGGATTCTCCAAGCAAGAATACTGCAGTGGGCTGCCGTTTCCTCCTCCAGGGGATCTTCCTGACCCAGGGATCAAGCCTATGTCTCTTGTGCCTCCTGCGCTGGCAGGCAGATTCTTTACCGCTGCGCTACCTGGGAAGTTACTGTTTCCTCCTCCCCGCACTGTCGTCTTCTGGAGGACGTGGCCGTGCACAGCCCGTCCCTGAGGAGAGGGGAGGTGGGCTCCTTCCTCCAGGGCAGAGGATCCGCATAAATCCTTCTGAATTCTGCTGCAGGGAAATCTTCTTACCCTGAGTATGTGTTCATTCAGCCATTTATTTCTACCTGTACGGACTCATGGATATTTATTTTATTCTTTGGGTTATAGTCCCATACTCCCCCCCTTTTTTGTTTTGCTCTAAGTGTTCCCACTTTAGCCACTGAGAGCTCCTTCAATGAGCTCCTGTGTGCCGTTCCTGTTCCTCCGTGAGCTTTTCTTTCTTTCTTTTAAGCACTTCTTTACTTTCTGAGGCCGGAAGGTGCTCCAACTCACCTTGTGTATTTCCCACTCTGTTCCCTAACCAGCCGTCTCTCCTAGGGGCCCTGGTTCCTTTTACAGGAGAATGGTATTAACAACCTGCATCTGGTACTGAGTGTGCTCATTGCTAGTGAGGGCGTGGCTTCTAGGCCCTCCTCGAAGCTGACCAAGTGAGGAAGTACATGTGATATACTGACTCCTATATGTTGTTGTTCAGTCACTAAGCTGAGTCCGACTCTTTGCAACACCATGGACCGCAGCACGCCAGGCTCCTCTGTCCTCCGCTACTTCCCAGAGTTTGCTCAGATTCACGTCCATTGAGTCGGTGATGCTATCTAACCACGTATGTATAGATACCTATAAATATTTCCTACAACCTTGGTATCCATGAGAAGGCACATGTGACCATGTTTATATCTCCAGCTCTGGTCCTTTCCACTTGGACCCTTCCTGCCTCTCTTGCTAGTCTGTTACCCTTTATACCCCAAGTGAGAAAGCCACCACCCACCACCCACTGCTTGCTCCACTCCAGAATCCATGTGTACCATGTTTAGAGGGTCGATCAGGGTTGGGGGGAGGCTCTCAGAGCCTAGCCATCTGGATGCAGAGATGAGGAAGGGCCAGAGGGGGCTTCCAGCTGGGCAGTTTGGCTGGGCAACCAGTAGACTCTGTGAGCCGCCCACTCCGGGACTGCGGCTGCCAAGCGTTCCAGGCTCCCCAACCTGGAGGCTGAGGTCCAGCAATGTTAGAGGAGTTTATTGTCTGCTGTGGATTTGCAGACGATGGAGCTGCTTCTCTGCAGAGAGCTTGATAAGAGGCCTGGACAGATGCTCATTTCTTCCTCCTGCCCGAGCAGAATGCGGTGGCTGCCGAAAGAGTGAAGTGATAAGAAGGAAGTTTTGATGAGATGTTGCATGTGGAGGCAGGAGGCATGCACAGCTTGGCAAACCATCCAAGGCTGGAGAGAGTAAATAAAGATGCAGGAAGGGACCTGTATCAGACCAGCCTGAGACCATCTTAAACCAGGGAGGACGTATAAGGAATAAAGAGTCTCAGAAAAAAAGGCCTACTGTATAGCATATGAACTGTAGTCAATGCTTTGTAAAAACCTGTAAGGGGAAAGATTCTGAAAAAGAATAGATTTATATATACCTATAAGTGAATCACTGTGCTGCAAACTTGAAACTAACATGACGTTGTGAATCAACCATGCTTCAGAACATAAAAATAAATTTAGAAAAGACTCTCCACATGCTAGAAGAGGAAGGAGTTAATTTCAAACTAAGCACTGAATCTCTTGATGAGAAGCCCGAGGTTGAAATGGTGAGTGAAAAATGTTGAAAGGTAGCCCTTGTCTTGATATTCATCCAAAGCGACTTCCCCTTTGAAAAGTCCCCCAGCCAGACCCTGGTAGCGTGGGCAGGGCCCCCAGGACCCCAGCTGATGAGGCCAGCGGCTTCTTACGTGTCCAGCCTGGATTCTGCCCCTGGTACAGGGCTCCCGGTAGCCGGGGTTGAAGCCCTCTTGTCATTTTGCCCTCCCTGGAGGGAATCTGAGTTTGGGGTAGGCTACCTGCTGGCTTTGGTCATCCCACACTACAGCCACGAGCCCCTGTGTCTGTGTTTTGTGGATCAGCAGAGCTGGCTTGAATATTCTGCTCAAGAGTAGCTCAATACTCAGGTCTTCCTGGTGGTCCAGTGTTAAGGCTCTGCACTTCCACTGTGGGGGCCATGGGTTTGATCCCTGGTCGGGGAACTAAGATCCTGCCAGCCATGCAGCATGGCCAAAAAAAGAAAAAAAAGGGAGAACTAGATGTTGGATATATGGGAATTTCTGTATTAACTTGAAGTAATTCTGTGGATTTAAAACTGTTCTAAAATTAAAATTTATTAGTGGACACAAGAGGTCCCCTATAACCCGGCCCCCATAGGATGGGTTTTCTGTGGACACGTGTAGGTTTCCAAGAAAATGAAGAAGATTCCATCTTCTGTGTCCCCCGACCCCAACCCAGACATAGCCAGGACCTTGCATCACCTCAATGTCACGTGTTCCTCTCTCCATCTCTGAGACGTCGCCTCTCCTCAAAATTTTCCAGCGAGGTCATAGAGCTCTTGATGGCTGTGGGAGGCAGGTGTGGGCTGTCAGAGGCAGCTCTCCGCAGGTGTGTGCGTGTCTGCCTGGGTGTGTGTGCACATGCTCTGTAAAATCCTATTCCAGCCATTAAGCACCAGTGCGAAGTCCACACAAATCCCTCTCAGGTGTGTGCTGGTTAATCTAACCCTCCCCACAAGACACACACAGCCTCCAAGGCCAATTCCATGAAACCCTTTTCATAGCAGTCAATGAAAATACACCATCTTTCAATTTTCTAGAAATAATCAGTTTTCTAATGCTGCAGTCCGGATGGATTCCCTGAAGAGATGCTGTTCTCAGGCAGGTGTGTTTGATGTAATTGTGTTCGTGGTAAAAAAAAAAAAAAAAAAAAACCCAACTCCCGACAAGGAGCTTCTCGAATGCTGTCATCCTCCTTGTCAGTAGGCTTTCCTTCCCACACTGGCCTTCCACCCACTGTCTAGCTTTAAAAAGGGAACAGAAAACGGTGTACAAAATGGCAGAAAAATGGAAAAGGTAGACCTCTTTGGGCTCCTCAGCTGAGCCACGGTGTCTGCCGGGGTTTCTTGCCTTTGCCTTGTGGAGGAGTTAGTCAGGTTGAGGGTTTATCACCGTGTGGAATAAATATGCAGTTATCTGAGTCCATGTAAACCTCTCCCATGACTAATCTGATGTTCTGTGACAGAACTTTAATGAATCATTGTTGCTTGTGTTTAGCTGCCTCACAGAAAAAGGAAAAGCGCTATCTTTGAGTAAACAAATCCAGGGTCCTCCGCATTCCATTCTTTGCTTTAAATGGGGAGCAAATAAGAAACACGGCTGCAGGCAGTCAGGGATCCCTGCCCACCCCGATGGTTGCAAAAATGTTCCCCCTGGGAGCCTCCACCTGTGTGACCGCTCCTCTGTGTTAGTGAGGAGGTGAGCGATGGTGGCCTTATAGCAAGCAGCGCTCCCTCTGTCCATGGCATTTACATCTCAGGGTCGCTGTGTGTGTTTCCATACGTAATCTCTGGGAAAAGAAACCCGGGGGTGGGGGCGGGAATTTAAGATGAGGTGACTGTCCTAAGCCACAGGCACTGGATGGAGAGAGATTGGTGTTGAAAGGGATAGGAGAACATGTCTTAAATGGATGAATGGGCAGATGGATGCTCGGACGTATGTGTGAATCACAGCTGTTTGGATGAATGCATGGAGGGGATGGATGGGTGCATGGATGGATGGTGGGATATATGTATGGATGGGTGTGTGAATGATGCATGCATGAACAGATGCTTAGATGAATGTGTACATGGATGGATAGATGGATGACTGAATGGGTGCATGAGAGCTTATATATATGTGTGTATATATATATATAAGCATATATACAGATGGATGCGTGCATGGATGTGTGCATGAATGAATGCTTAAATGAATGTATATATGGATGGATGGTAGATAATGGATGAGTGGATGCCTAGATGTATGTATATATGGTGAATGACTGATGGGATGGATGAGTGGAAGCTTAAATGTGTGTACATATGGATGGATGGATACACGTATGTTTAGATGTATGTATTTATGGATGGATGAATGGATCAGTGCCTGTCTATATGCATGGATGCTTAGATGTATGTATATATGGTGGATGATTGATTGGATGGACACATGGAAGCTTAAATATATGTATGGATGAATTAATAAAAGAAAGATGTTTGATTTGGGCTGGGCAAATGTCATTCACTCACAAGTCTAGCAGGCAGGTAGACACACATTCATTGAGTACTTGTTTTGTGACAGAGGCTGCTCCGGACGTTGAAAGTGAAAGTAAAGTGAAGACGCTCAGTCGTGTCCGACCTTTAGCGACCCCATAGACTGCAGCCCACTAGGCTCCTGCGTCCATGGGATTCTCCAGGCAAGAGTACTGGAGTGGGTTGTCATTTCCTTCTCCAATGCATGAAAGTGAAAAGTGAAAGTGAAGTCGCTCAGTCGTGTCCGACTCTTAGCGACCCCATGGACTGCAGCGCACCAGGCTCCTCCATCCATGGGATTTTCCAGGCAAGAGTACTGGAGTGGGGTGCCATTGACAAAACTGGAACGGCTTCAATGCAGAAACCAAGGGGTTTCCAATGCCCATGGATAAAGATTTGGGTGTTGGGAGCACACAATTCCTGCCTGCAAGTGGCTTACCTTCTGGGGAGTAGGGTCCACTGGGATCTTAGAGACTGAGAAAGGCTTCTGAGAAGGTGGCTCTGACCTGGGCCCGAATGAAGAGGGGCCAGCCCTGCGGAGGTGGGGCCAGGCCTTCAGCACAGGGACCAGTCTGGAGACTGTGGAGGGCATTACACGGGCCTGTGGGGCTGCAGCTGTGTGCTTTGGGGCCCACCCCTGCAGGGCCCCTCAATCCTCTCTTCACCTGTCCTGGGGCTGACCCACATGGACACACCACCAGGCCCCTGTCTTCTGGCTTCTGGTTGGGTTCAGCCAACGGGGAGCCCTGGCAGAAGCTTGGGGGAGAGGGAGACAGCCTCTGGCCAGTGTCTCCCTTCACTGGAGGTGACCTCTCTTCTCATGGTGGCCTGCTGTTTGTGGGTTTCTTTCAGTTTCCTGGTAAAGGGTCACCCCCTGACCCCATGGTCCGGTGAGAACGGCTCCACCATGATGACCTCCAGACTTCCATCTCTGAGGCTTCCCTGTGCCCTGCCCACACCTTTACAAAAAGCCCCCCAACCCTGACCAGTAAGGTAGTTAGCACAAGGAGGGACCCAGGAAGCAGATCTTCAGAGGCTGGGGTTGGGTTGGTCATAGATTCAAGGTAACACCCTGGAGGGGGAAGCAGGACACAGGTAAACATGGGCATGGTGGCACCTCGATGATCCCCATAATCACGGGGGTGGCGGTGGATGCGCAGGCAGGCAAGGCACTGCAGGTCGTTATGGTTTCCTAGTGGTGACTGAAGACAGTTTAGTCTCTAGGCTTCCTCTCACCTACACAGCAAACAAGGGACATTGAGATTACTGGTCAAGCAGTGAAGACCCAGAGGGACAGCTGTGAAGGAGCCTTGTGGCTCCCGAAGTCTTAGGACCAGGACTGGGTATCTGGCTTTGAGGCCAGCAAGTGAGTGTTCTTGAGCGTGGCCGGGTCTCTGAAGCTGAGCCTGTGTCCTCACCCGGAGCCAGTTCACCCCCAGGGACAGTGGACACAGTCCAGGGATAGTCGGGGTTGTCACAGCAAGAAGGGTATTGCTGGATTCTAGAGGGTGAAGACCAGGGATGCAGTGCCGGACAGCTCCCCAGCAAAGAATGATCTGGCCCCAACGGCCCTGGAGGTAAAGAGAGGGGTTCTGAGACAAGGCCTGGGGCTAAATGAGCAGAGCATTCTGACCTTCCAGTTTCCTTGAGCCTCCTCCACCTGCAGAGAGGTCTCTGGCCCTGATTCTTTCCCAGACGCAGAATGTAGAGGGGGATGAACGTGCTGAGCAACAGGCTGAACGCACACTCAGTGGAAGGGACTGAGGAAGACCTGGAGCTGCCCTCCACACCACAGCCCCACGAAATAGTGAGCCAAGCCCCACAGCGCACCCACAAGAAAGCAGCGGAGACCAGATAGAGGTTGGGGCATGCCCAGGAAACTCACCTGTTGAGCAGGTGCAGGTGTCCAAAGGATCCCAGTGCATGACAGTGGATTTTCACAAACGTGATCAGTGATCCAGAGGTTGTATCCTTACTGGTGGGGGTCAGTGCAAGCCCCGGCAACAGCTACGTGGCCATTGCCTGGAAAAAGCCTCTTCTCCATCCTGAACAGGAAGGAGCAGCATAAGCCATCTGGTCATACAAGTGGAGGGTCTGCACAGTTTAACCATGTGGTCTTTCTTCCACTAGAGCCAGCCTGGCTCTCCCACTGCTGAGTGCAGTCCTGGACCAATGCTACGTCACCCGTGTCCCCCAGTGGGACAGGCTGACTTCCTGACGGCTGGTGAATTACACTAGTCCTGTTGGTCTCGGCACTGAGGAATTGATGCTTTTGAACTGTGGTGTTGGAGAAGACTCTTGAGAGCCCCTTGGATGGCAAAGGAGATCAAACCAGTCAATCCTAAAGGAAATCAACCCTGAATATTCATTGCAAGGACTGATGCTGAAGTTGAAGCTC
>SJYT01066687.1:7267-24876 GCA_006410635.1 Cephalophus harveyi
ACTCCAGTACTTTGGCCACCTCATGCGAAGAGTTGACTCATTGGAAAAGACTCTGATGCTGGGAGGGATTGGGGGCAGGAGGAGAAGGGGACGACCGAGGATGAGATGGCTGGATGGCATCACTGACTCGATGGATGTGAGTCTGAGTGAACTCCGAGAGATGGTGATGAACAGGGAGGCCTGGCGTGCTGCGATTCATGGGGTCGCAAAGAGTCGGACACGACTGAGCGACTGAACTGAACTGAACTGAACTGAACAAGACAGAAAAAATTCCTGCCTCTAACAGAAATCTCTAATTGTACATTTTACATTTTTTTCCAACTTTCCACACTGTAACCATGAATCTTCGGGTGTTTATCATTATTTTCTTAGGATATATTCCTAGAAATACTTTTATTATATAAATGGCATAAACATATTTAAACTCTTTGATAATAATGCCAAAATACCTCCCAAAAGGCTTGTAAAATTTATATTATACACCACAAATGTACAATCACGACTACTTCAATATTCCCTGACAAACAGGATCTCTTCCAATTAAGACAAAATTCACCTTAAACAAAGACAAGAAAATAAAAGTACACAAGTTATTTCAGATATGTAACCAAATAACAAACGAGCAAAAAAAATCTGTTAGTTTTCAGCCTAGGTACATTTGTATTCAATGTGAGAAATTTAAACCTACTCATCATTAAAAACAATCTCAATCATTACTTGTAAAGATTATCCCTAAAAACTTTAGATACTCCTTCAAAACAAAGACTTCATTAAAAAATAATACAAATAAAATAATAGTAAGAAGAAGGGAACAGAATATCTTGGCCAAAATTAAGTCATTCTCATATTTTGGGAAAACTGGAAGCCTGGCTGCCTCCTACAAGTAGTGATTCATTAATACTAATTGGTGCTTTTTTCCAGGCAAGGGAGAAAACTGTTTCAGATCCTAATCACTCCTCATTATAGGAACAGCAGGCTGTATTTAATCTGCAGCTCAACTTTTCAGTTACAGAATCAGTTGACCTATAATTAAAAGACATTTACGTCTTAAGGGGAAAGAAAAACAATTCCTAATGACAAACAGATAGCAGCGATTTAAAACCCTGCCTGCCTTGCCTGTGTCTGCCCACCTCTGCAATCCTGCTGTCAACTTGACTCAATTTTGTTCAGGGGAAATGGAAAAACTATTCCTTCTCCACTCTAAAATTAAAGTCTAAGAATGAGTGTGTGGCATTCAGAATGACATGGATAGCCAAATATGTTATACTGGAATTATACTTTTTATATTTAATGTGCTTTTTTCTTTTAAATATAAAAGTAATGGGCTTCCCTGGCAGCTCAGACAGTAGAATCTGCCTGAAATGCAAGAGACCTGGGTTCGATCCCTGGATAGGGAAGATCCCCTGGAGAGGGGAATGGCTACCCAATTCCCCTCTTGTCCAATTGGTATATATATATGTTCACTCTTTTTAGAGTCTTTTCCCACATAGGCCATTACAGGGTTTTGAGTAGAGTTCCTTGTGTGATATAGTAGTGTTTATGTGTGAATCTCAATCTCCCAGTTTATCCCTCCCCTCCCTTACTATCTGGGTTTCCCTGGCAGCTCAGCTGGTAAAGAATCAGTCTGCAATGCAGGAGACCCCAGTTTGATCCCTAGGATGGGAAGATGCCCTGAAGAAGGGAACAGCTACCATCTCCAGTATTCTAGCTTGGAGAATTCCATGGACAGAGGACGCTGGCAGGCTACAGTCCATAGGTTTGCAAAGAGTAGGACATGGCTGAGCGACTTTCACTTTCCCTTACTCTCTGGCAACTAAAAGTTTGTTTTCTACATCTGTGATTCTATTTCTGTTTTGTAAATAAATTCATTTGTACCATTTTAAAAATATTCCACACATAAGCAATATCATACGATATTTTTCTTTCTCTGTCTGATTTACTTGACTTAGTATGACAATCTCTCAGTCCATCCATGTTTCTGCAAATGGCATTATTTTGTTCTTTTTTTGTGACTGAGTAATATTACCTTATATATATATATATATCACTCCTTTATCCATTCCTTTGTTGATGAACATTCAGGTTGCTTCCGTGTCCTGGCAAATAGTGCTGCAATGGACATTGTAGGGCATGTATCAAAAATCTCACTTTAAATACCTCTATGATATTTTCTTACATGTTATTATTGCTGTTCAGTGGCTCAGTTCACTTCAGTTCAGTTGATCAGTCGTGTCCAACTAGTTGTGACTGCATGGACTACAGCACGCCAAGCTTCCCTGTGCTTCACCATCTCCTAGAGTTTGTTCAAACTCATGTTCATGAAGTCAGTGATGCCATCCAACCATCTCATCCTCTGTCATCCCCTTCTCCTCCTGCCTTCAATCTTTCCCAGCATCAGGGTTTTTTCTAATCAGTCAGTTCATCGCATCAGGTGGCCAAAGTAGTAGAACTTCAGCTTTAGCATCAGTTCTTCCAATGAATATTCAGGATTGATTTCCTTTAGGATTGACTAGCTTGATCTCCTTGCAGCCCAAGGGACTCTCGAGAGTCTTCTCCAATACCATCAGTTCTTTGGCACTCACACTTCTTTAGGGTCCAACTCTCACATTATACATAACACTGGAAAAATGACAGCTTTGACTAGATGGACCTTGTTCAGCAAAATAATGTCTCTACTTTTTAATACGCTGTCTAGGTTTGTCCTAGCTTTTCTTCCAAGGATTAAGCATCTTTTAATGTCATGGCTATAGTCACCATCTGCAGTGATTTGGAGCCCCCAAAAACAAAATCTCTCACTGTTTCTATTGTTTCCCTATCTATTTGCCATGAAGTGATGGGACTGGATCCCATGATCTTAGTTTTCTGAATGTTGAGTTTTAAGACAACTTTTTTGCTCTCCTCCTTCACTTTCATCAAGAGGCTCTTTAGTTCTTTACTTTCTGCCATAAGGGTGGTGTCATCTCCATATCTGAGATTATTGATATATCTCCCAGCAATCTTGTTTCCAGCTTGTGATTCATCCAGCCTGGCATTTTGCATGATGTATTCTGTATATAAGTTAAATAAACCAGGGTGACAATATATAGCTTTGATGTACTCCTTTCTCAATTTTTAACCAATCCATCATTCCATGTCTGGTTTTAACTGTTACTGCTTGATCCGCATACAGGTTTCGAAGGAGGCAGGTAAAGTGGTCTGGTATTCCCATCTCTTTAAGAATTTTCCCCAGTTTGTTGTGATCACACAGTCAAAAGATTTAGCATAGTCAATGAAGCAGAAGTAGATATTTTTCTGAAATTCTCTTGCTTTTTCTATGATCCAAAATATATTGGCAATTTGATCTCTGGTTCCTCTGCCTTTTCTAAATCTAGCTTCATTTCTTATATGGGTGTAATATATTGAATTTTTTTATTATTATTATTGGGCATTTAGATAGTTTCCAGTTTTTTGTTATAAATAGTACTATTGTGAACTCTGTTTTTTGAATCTCATTATTTCTAAGGAGATGTTTAGATTTTGAAATACTGAGGCAAAAGGATTGAACGTCTATAAAGCTTCTTGACTCATAGACCCCACGTGGCTCTCAACAGCTGTAGGATGCCCTCCTCCCAGTGACACAGTAGTCTCTGGTTACCCACATACTTGCCAACACTGGGTACTTTCATATGTTTTTTATTGTATTTATTGGACACGTGGAAAAAAATGAATCTAACGTTAATTCAACTGAAAATTATTTTATTAAAGAAGCTGAACATTTTAAATCATGTTACAGTCCATTTCTGTCACTTATTTAATGACTCTTCCACTCTTTTTTTTTTTTTTTTTTTGGTCCATTTTCTTGGGGGGTACTAAGTTTTACCTTTTTTGATTGATAAATGAAATTCTATTTATCAAGCATGTTTCCAGTTTATAACTGAACATTATGAATATCTATTTCAGTGCTTTTTGGTCTTTAAACTTTGATTTTGGCCTTTCTGAGGTCCTGAGTTTTACATTTTTAAGGAGTTACATTTTTCTATTTTTCCTTCATGTTTGTATGTGTGTGCTTAGTTGCTCAGTCGTATCCAACTCTTTGCAACCCCATCGACTAGAGCCTGCCAGGTTCCTCTGTCCATGGGATTTTCCAGCAAAAATACTGAAGTGGGCTGCCATTTCCTCCTCCAGGGGACTGTCTTGACCCAGAGATGGAAACTACCTCTCTTGGGCTCCTATATTGGCAGGTGTGCCAACATGGGAATCCCCTAGTTTCTTAGTATTTTTTTTTTTTTTCCTTTACCACTGTGCCATCTGGGAAGCCCCTAGTTTTCTTCATATTTTTCATGTTTAACATTTAGATGGTCTTTTTCATCAAACTTTTTAAACTGCTGGTCAAAAATAATCAATACAATAAATCAGTACCATTCTGATTTGTATCTCATGTAACAAGTATGACAACAAAGAAATTCTCCTTTTAATACAAACAAGAAAGGAAATGTATTTTTTGGTTAATAGTGGATACTTTCCAAGACTAACCCAAAGTTTCTCTGATCAGGTTAGTACCTTCATGATATGTACCAGTATGGCAGCCAATTTGAATAAACTAGACCAGTTACCAAAAGTGGATTTCTTTGTAGAATTTCTCTTTTGAGAATTTTTATAATAAAGAAAGCTAGGAACTTCCCTGGTGGTCCAGTGGCTAAGACTCTGTGTTACAGGGGGCTTGGGTTCCATCCCTGGTCAGGGAACCCCCACATGCTGCAACTAAGATTCTGTATGCCACAACAAAGCTTGAATATCCTGCATGTTGCAACTAAGACCCGGCACAGCCAAATAAATAAATATAAAAAAGAAAAGAAAGCTAGTGACAAGTTTTTCTAATAATGCTAGGGATCAAGTTGATAAACATATGACTTAGATCATGAGTGAAAGAATGGTCTAGATTAAAAACAAAAGTCCACTTGTGCATATTACAGAATTACAGTACATTTATGGAATGAATGTTCACTGTAAAGTACTCTGAGGCTTAGCAAGAGCTCCGTGGTCAAAAAAACTGACTGACTGACTTGCAAAGTCTGTCCTGGGGGTATGAGGTAAGAGAGCCAGATGTGTGTAAAATGGACACCCCCTTTATTGGGTCCTCTGAGGGACCATTCTATTTCTTATAGCTTTATAAAGAAATTTGTTCTATTTTGTTTTCTAATGAACACATGCTTTAAAAAATCCTAGCCAAAAAACAAACAAAAGTTTCTCACTGAAGTACAGTCTTCTCCTACCAGCACTGAAGTACTCAAAATGTGCTTTTTAGAAAGGAATACACTTCCCTAGAGCGTCCTTCTGCATTCTTTTCAGGTCTTATTACAAATAGGGACTTCTTAGAGTGTTAACCTCTGTCAAACTGGCACATGGAGTTTCTCAACTGACTTCAGTGTTGTGAGGTTATAGGTTATAGGTCAAAATGATGCCATGTTAGTCTAGGGCACATGGACTTAAAAAAGCAGTTATGAACACATCCTTGGGTGAAAAGGAACCTGAAAGAAATAGATTGTCATTGGAAGGAGCCTTGAAATCATCAAGTCCATTATCCAGATCCTGAGGCCAACTTTATAACACTTCCACCAGGTAATGAGCTTACTGAGGCTTAAACACCACTGATTGCTGGGCGCTCTCCTGCTGTCAGAGGACTTGCATTTACTGAGCACCTGCCAATTTTCAGGTATTACACTAGACTCTTTACACAGCAACCCTGCAAAAGTGATTTTTTTTTTTTTCTATTTACAGCTGGGAAAATCAGTGCAGAGTGGTTATACAGATTAGTCAGGATTTTAAAACAGATATATGACTTTTTTCTATGATATCATAATTCCTAGCCTTACCAAGAACCCCAACCTTGAAAAGTTATGAAAGAATAGACCTCTATTTAAGTACTTTATTTAATAAATCAAAATCAATTCCACTATTTTGAAGAAACTAAAGGCTAAATGGATAGCGTTTCCTAAAATGTATCAAATTCCCCACTGCCACCCCTCCCCACCCAAGCTCAGGTTGCGCCTCTATTTTATTCTTCAGTATACGAATTTGATCTGTTTCTATTAGTGCCAAATTGAAGTCTTAATTGTCTTACTTTAAAGGCTAAACTAGATTAATTGAACTCTACTGATGGCCCATATAAAAGCAACTAAAAGATCTGAAAAGCATTTGGAACTTTTAAAGAAATGAAGTATTTTTAACTCCAATTCTATGCTTTTAATTAGGTCACGTGGAAAACTATCCAGACATGAAAAAAATCAGTTTCTTACTGTTTCTTCACAAACTAGAATTTATATCTCTTTCAAGGAAATGGCAATCCACTCCAGTATTCTTGCCTGGAGAATCCCATGGACGGAGAAGCCTAGTAGGTTACAGTCCATGGGGTCGCAAAGAGTCGGACACGACTGAGCGACTTCACCTTCACCTTCATCATTGGTTGGCTGACAAATTCATTCTCTTGGGTTGGCCAAAAAGTTCATTCTGGTTTTACAAAACCAGAATGAACTTTTAGACCAACCCTATATAACTTGCCCACATGGTTTGTACCTCTAACTCTTGTTTTCTGAAATATTACAATTTGACTCACAGCTCTATATCAATACAAGCACAAGCAAAACGGGCAGTAAAGCGTGTAATTATAGTTTCAGTTTACACATGAAACTGCTTATTTGTAGTTAATAGATGACGATATCCTACAAGTGATTTAGGGCAGGATTGCCAAGGTCACAACCTAATCAAACTTTGTTGGTTTCATATTTTGAAGTAAACATTAATTCTTGGGCTTATATATAGGTGTCGTTCTCTTCTACTATTGGCAGAATAGAACTTTCTGTTTCTAAGAAAATCAGTAATAAAAATCTTCTTGGACATTTAAATTGTTTTGCAAAACATCTTGATGAGTTAAGTATAAATGAAAAAGAAACATAAGGCTTACATTTCCCTTAAACACACCAGGGATTATAAATAAAGGGAGAATGTTCATGGAAACAAGTTTGGGAATATGCTCAAACTTAGAAAAATAGCTCGGGACATTGGATGAGCCCAAGTGCAGCTGGGTCTTTGCTCATCCATGACTCTTTTTTTAAAAGGTAATGAATTATAAATAAAAACATATATTAATAATTCACATAAGGGATGATAGCAATGGAAGAGAAAAATCCCTCTGCATTAGTCATCCAGCTGGAAAAGTTCTCCAAGACAGACTTGAAAAAATAAAACATGAGAAAACTGCAAAGTTTTCTCTCTCACATAACATAGTTGCTTTTCCTACAAAACACAACAGATTTACAAAATCCAGATGATCAAAATGTTGAGGATTAATGGAGCATCAGGTATGACTGTCAAATGGAATTGGTTCCTATCCTCAAGTGGTTCTAGCTGAGCACTGGATCTTTTCCCATTGAAATATATGAGAGATTACACACACACACACACACAGAGAGACATTGTACTAGATTTTACAACCTTCAGGGAACATGCAATTAGAAAATCTCCAAATATACCTGTGTCAATAAAAGAGCAATGAAGAGGACTGATGTTTGGACCTTATCCCAAATGTTCTCCTACTTTTGTCAATGCAAGATTCATACTTTCATGTAACTAGAGACTAGGTACATTACAGTGAAAGCTCTGGTCATAAGATCACATTGGTATTTCCTAAATCAAGGTTTCAGATCTGTGGATTGCACAACTTTAGAGTAACCTGCACTTTGGGGAGATCCTGAAGGGAATGCAATGAATTAGCACTACCAGATAACATATGCAAAGGCAAGTTCAAGTTTTCTTCCATAAATAAAGCATAGCCTTACTAACTGGCACAATAATTTATTCACTCTTACGTTCACAAATTTAATACATAATGATTGTACAAATACTACTAGTACTATTGGTGTGCATGTGAGCTCAGTTGTGACCCAATGGACTGTAGCCTACCAGGCTCCTCTTAAAACACAGTTTCCTGCAAGCTAAGAGTGTCTTCTGTTATTTGTAATGAGCCCCACACTACCACACTGGAGTTTACAACTGACGAAGTAATGCACCAGTGGGCTCTTAGTTTCTATGGAGGGGCTGGTTGCCTAGAAATGATACCAAGCATCTGATTGAATGGCATCATCGACTCAAAGGACAGAAGTTTGAGCAAACTCAGAGACAGTGAAGGACAAGGGAAGCCTGGCATGCTGCAGTCCATGGAGTTCCAAAGAGCCAGACATGACTGAGTGACTGAACAACAATCTGATCGGAAAGCCAAAACTTTCAGCCTCACTCTCTGATCTCTGGTGAGGGGAAGCGGGCTAGAGACTGCATTTAATCATGTGGCTGGTGATTTAATCAAGCAAGTAATGAATGTCCAGATAAAACTCTGAAAACAAAGAGGTTCCTGGAGTTTCTGGGGTGTAGGCACATCCGTGTGCTGGGAGGGTGGCATGCTTGGAGAGGGCAGGGAGGTTCTGTATACAGCTCCATCTTCCATTTGACTGCATTCTTTATAACATAACTATAAATGTATGTATAGTGCTTTCAGTGAATTCTGTGAGTGGTTCTAGAAAAACATCAAACCTAAAGATGGGTCATGAGATCCTCTGAACTTGCAGAAAAGACAGTTGGTCAGAATTATATGTAGACTGAAGACCTGGGACTTGTACCTGGCATTTCAAATGGGGACAGTATCATGAGAATAAGCTCCTTAACTTGTGGGTTCTAACCCCAGTTGGTTATATATAATATATTATTATGCTAGAATCGAACTGAATTTTTGGACACCAAATTGGTGTCATAAAATTGCTGTTGGAATATACCCCAAGAACCTCCAGTTTAGGTGAGGAGAGAGACACATTGCTAGAGGAAGTGAATTTTTTGTTTTGAAAATGAAAAAGTGCCAAAACTGACCTCAGTTGAGGCAAAAATTTTAAATAATCTCAATTATGAGAGATGAACAAGGAGGAGTACAGAAGCATAAGCCCCAGAAGGTTTCACAGGGAAATTCTATCTAAACTTTAAAGAATAGAAAATCTCCATTCCACTTAAAACTAATGCAGAGGATAGAGAAAAATGAAATAAAGACTTCTAAATTTATTTTATAAAATTAGGAAAGAGATTCCCTGGTGGCTCAGTGGTAGAGGCCTGCCTGCCAGTGCAAGAGACGTGGGGTCAGTCCCTGGTCTGAGAAGATCCCACATGCTGTGGAGCAGCTAAGCCCATGCACTACAACTAGTGAGCCAGGGCCCTAGAGCCCAGGAGCCACACCTGCTGAAGCCCACCTTCCCTGGAGTCTGTGCTCTGCAACAAGAGAAGCCACCACAATGAGAAACCCACGCCGTCACAGCTAGAGAGTAGCGCCTGCTCGCTACAACTAGAGAAAGGCCTGTACAGCAACAAAGGCCAGAACAGCCGAAAATAAATACATCATAATGCATAATTTTAAAAAATTAATAGGGCATTGATTCTAAAAATACGTCAAAGATTGCACGGAAAAGGAAAACTACAGACCAATCTCGTGTGTGTGACTGTCCATGTAAAAATCTTAAAATATTAGCAAATTTTAACAAGCAGCACATCAAAAATAACACAGCACATTCAAGAAGCGATCACATCAGGAAAGCAGACATGATCTGAAATAAGGAAATCCATAATGTAATATGGTATATTCATAGATATAAAGATCATATCTTAAATGGAGAAGAGGCATTTGACAAAATTCCACACTCCTTCATATTAAAAAACATTCAAATATTCCTATATATCACTGCAAAATGTGTAATGATTATTCTTCCCACTGCTCTGCCAGATCCATGGGAGGATCTTTCTCAGAACCTCAGTATACCCCACAACCATGAGGAATTTGACAATCTCGAAATTACTATTTCAGGATTCCTACCAGTTAATAACTCCAGGGGCTTCTGATCCAAACAAGCAGAACTCAACTGTAACTCTTCAGATTCCCCTGTCTCTCCAAATTTCAGGGTGATTATTTGCCCAAGAATCTGAGTTTTCTCACAGGTCTAAAAAAAGCCATTGATCTTCAGTTTGTGCAGATTTTCTTGTGGTAAGGATGGGAGTGATGACTTCTGAACTCTTACATGTTAGAACTGAAAACCAGAAGTCAGATTCAATTTTTACATGATGGGCTTCCCTGGTGGCTCAGATGATAAAGAATCTGCCTGCAATGTGGGAGACTCGAGTTTGATCCCTGGCTTGGGAAGATCCCTTGGAGTACACACGAATAAATTCAAAATGAAACAGAGACGTGTATAAAAATAAAACCAAGATTTTAAAAACAAATGATAGGTAAATTCCTTTATGACTTTGGAGTAGGAATAAATATTCCTAATGATGGACAAAAATCTAGAAACAATAAGGATAAAGTATATACATTTAATGATAATTTTATATGCAGAATGACTCTTTGTAAAGTAAAAATAAAAATGATAAAATAAGCAAAATATTTAAAATTATATCATAGTCAGAGGGTTCATATTCATAACATATAAGAAACTTCTGAAAATAGAAAAGGAAAAATTCTCACTGCCCTGTGGAATAAATTAGCTAGAAAAGCAGACTGTTCAGAAGAGGAAAAAAGAAGTAAAAACGGCTCTTAATAATAGGAAATGATGACTTTATAATATGAAAAGATAAAGATGACTTCATAATAAGACTTCATTCATAATAAAAGAATGCATATTAAAACTACCATGTTCTACCATTTCTTACCAGATTGATTGGTAACAAAATATAAAAGTATGACAAAGTATGACAACATACTCTGTGAGGCTGTTGGAAAACAGGAACTTTCATACACTGCTGAGATAAATGTTAAATGATACATTTCCAATGGAAGGCAATATGGCATATCTAGCAAAATTATGAATATATTTCTCAGTTAATTCATAAGTCCATGTTTTATGATCTTCTTATATACAGTGGCAAAGCTACAATATATGTATGAATAAATATATTTATTGTAGGATGTTTTACAGTAAAAATAGAATGAAAACAATTCAAATATTCTTCTATAAGGGGCAGATTAGAATAAATTATGGTACACAATAGAGTACAGCCTTAAATATGGATGTGATATCTCTACATATCACTATGGAATTATTTCAAAGAAGTATTGTCAAATGAAAAAAAAGGAAGGTGGAAAAACACATGTGTCCTCTCTGTTAGAAATGGAGAAATTGAAAACAAATTTATATGGTAAGATAATGATTACAAGAGGAAGGAAATGTAGTGGACAGTATAGGGATAGGCAGATTTCTCTTAATATAATTTATGTTGTAGAATGGGAGAGACTAGAGATCTCTTCAAGAAAACTAGAGATACTAAGGGAACATTTCATGCAATGATGGGCTCAATAAAGGACAGAAATGGTATGGACCTAATGGAAGCAGAAGATATTAAGAAGAGGTACCAAGAATACACAGAAGAACTGTACAAAATAGATCTTCACGACACAGATGGAGTGATCACTCACCTAGAGCCAGACATGCTAGAATGTGAAGTCAAGTGGGCCTTGGGAAGCACCACTGAGAACAAAGCTAGTGGAGGTGATGGAATTCCAGTAGAGCTATTTCAAATTCTAAAAGATGACGCTGTGAAAGTGCTACACTCAATATGGCAGCAAATTTGGAAAACTCAGCAGTGGCCACAGGACTGGAAAGGGTCAATCCAATCCCAAAGAAGAGCAATGCCAAAGAATGCTCAAACTACTGCACAATTGCACTCATCTCACAAACTAGTAACGTAATGCTCAAAATTCTCCAACCCAGGCTTCAGCAATACGTGAACCATGAACTTCCAGATGTTCAAGCTGGTTTTAGAAAAGGCAGAGGAACCAGAGGTCAAATTGCCAACATCCGCTGGATCATGGAAAAAGCAAGAGAGTTCCAGAAAAACATCTATTTCTGCTTTATTGACTATGCTAAAGCCTTTGACTGTGTGGATCACAATCAACTGTGGAAAATTCTGAAAGAGATGGGAAGCCCAGACCACCTGACCTGCCTCTTGAGAAACCTGTATGCAGGTCAGGAAGCAATAGTTAGAACTGGACATGGAACAACAGACTGATTCCAAATAGGAAAAGGATTATGTCAAGGCTGTATATTGTCACTCTGCATATTTAACTTATATGCAGAGTATATCATGAGAAATGCTGGGCTGGATGAAGCACAAGCTGGAATCAAGATTGCCAGGAAAAATATCAATAACCTCAGATATGCAGATGACACCACCCTTATGGCAGAAAATAAAGAAGAACTAAAGAGCCTCTCGATGAAAGTGAAAGAGGAGAGTGAAAAAGCTGGCTTAAAGCTCAACATTCATAAAACGAAGATCATGGCACCTGGTTCTATCACTTCATGGCAAATAGACAGGGAAAGAGTGGAAACGGTGTCTGACTTTATTTTGGGGGGCTCTAAAATCACTGCAGATGGTGATTGCAGCCATGAAATTAAAACATGCTTACTCCTTGGAAGGAAAGTTATGACCAACCTAGATGGCATATTCAAAAGCAGAGACATTACTTTGCCAACAAAGGTCTGTCTAGTCAAGGCTATGGTTTTCCCAGTAGTCATGTATGGATGTGAGAGTTGGACTGTAAAGAAAACTGAGCGCCGAAGAATTGATGCTTTTGAACTGTGGTGTTGGAGAAGACGCTTGAGAGTCCCTTGGACTGCAAGGAGATCCAACCAGTCCATCCTAAAGGAGATCAGTGCTGGGTATTCATTGCAAGAACTGTTGTTGAAGCTGAAACTCCAATACTTTGGCCATGTGATGTGAAGAGCTGACTCATTTGAAAAGACACTGATACTGGGAAAGATTGAAGGTAGGAAGAGAAGGGGATGACAGAGGATGAGATGGTTGGATGGCATCATTGACTCAATGGACATGAGTTTGGGTGGACTCTGGGAGTTGGTGATGGACAGGGAGGCCTGGTGTGCTGTGGTTCATGGGGTCACAAAGAGTCAGACACGACTGAGTGACTGAAGTGAACTGAACTGATGTTAGGTTTAATTTTGGATTCAGGTAAACATTTTATATAATTATGAAACATTTAACTAAGAAAAAAGATCCAAGCATCACTATGGGTGGTTATTTGGCCCTTCTATTTTTTGTTGCTGTTGTTTTCCCAGCTATGCACCCTGCTCTTCTGGCCTGAGTTATGAGTTAAGCAAGGCTATCTTGTGTCAGTCCTTTAGAGAGCCCCTAGACCAGTGAGAATGGACATACACAATCATTTTCAAATAAGGTCAGCAGTGCTCCCTCCAAAACAAGGGACTAGGGTCCCATTCTGGGAACATCAGCTGCCATGCCAGGAAAGGGATGCAGCCAAAGGCCAGTAAAAATGACACAAAGCTTTTTACCATTTTCAAATTCCTTCTGCCTTTATTTAGCATTCACTGGGTTGTTTAACCTTGGACTGTTTTCCAGAGGTCTGACTAAGTTGCTTTGACAGCTTCTGCTTGTTTTTTGATCTGTATGTGGGGGGATGAGAACATGGACCAGCATACTCTGCCATATTACTGAAATCATCTAAAACTGTATTTGTATAAAGATTTCTTTTCAGCAGATTGTGAGCTACTGGAAGGCAGGAACTTGGTTGTTTGGGGTATTTTTGCTGTGTTTTGATTTTTGTATTTTGCCTCAGCAGGCTGTAACCTTGCTAAATGTGTTTACTGGTTCTCGTATTTCTTAATTAAAATCCTAAGTAAGTTACTTGGGGTTGTCTATATACACAGACGTACTGTCTACAAGTAAAAAAGATTTGAATTCTTTACTTCCAATAGAGGAAAAGAACAGAATGGGAAAGACTAGAGATCTCTTCAAGAAAATTAGAGGTACCAAGGGAACATTTCATGCAAAGATGGGCTTGATAAAGGACAGAAATGGTATGGACCTAACAGAAGCAGAAGATATTAAGAAGGGATGACAAGAATACACAGAAGAACTGTACAAAAAAGATCTTCGTGACCTGGATAATCACGATGGTGTGATCACTCATCTAGAGCCAGACATCCTGGAATGTGAAGTCAAGTGGGCCTTAGAAAACATCACTACGAACAAAGCTAGTGGAGGTGATGGAATTCCAGTTGAGCTATTTCAAAACCTGAAAGATGATGCTGTGAAAGTGCTGCACTCAATATGCCAGGAAATTTGGAAAACTCAGCAGTGGCCACAGGACTGGAAAAGGTCAGTTTTCATTCCAATCCCAAAGAAAGGCAATGCCAAAAAACGCTCAAACTACCGCACAATTGCATTCATCGCACATGCTAGTAAAGTAATGCTCAAAATTCTCCAAGCCAGGCTTCAGCAATACATGAACCATGAACTTCCAGATGTTCAAGCCGGTTTTAGAAAAGGCAGAGGAACCAGAGGTCAAATTGCCAACATCTGCTGGATCATCGAAAAAGCAAGAGACTTCCAGAAAAACATCTATTTCTACTTTATTGACTATGCCAAAGCCTTTGACTGCGTGGATCACAATAAACTGTGGAAAATTCTGAAAGAGATGGGAAGCCCAGACCACCTGACCTGCCTCTTGAGAAACCTGTATGCAGGTCAGGAAGCAACAGTTAGAACTGGACATGGAACAACAGACTGGTTTCAAATAAGAAAAGGAGTACATCAAGGCTGTATATTGTCACCCTGCTTATTTAACTTATATGCAGAGTACATCATGAGAAACGCTGGACTGGAAGAAACACAAGCTGGAATCAAGATTGCCGAGAGAAATATCAATAACCTCAGATATGCAGATGACACCACCTTTATGGCAGAAAGTGAAGAGGAACTAAAAAGCCTCTT
The DNA here is from genome assembly GCA_006410635.1 of Cephalophus harveyi. NCBI lineage: Eukaryota > Metazoa > Chordata > Mammalia > Artiodactyla > Bovidae > Cephalophus > Cephalophus harveyi. Next base: position 22,073 of record SJYT01066687.1, read on the forward strand.
GATGAAAGTGAAAGAGGAGAGTGAAAAAGTTGGCTTAAAGCTCAACATTCAGAAAATGAAGATCATGGCATCTGGTCCCATCACTTCATGGGAAATAGATGGGGAAACAGTGGAAACAGTGTCAGACTTCATTTTGGGGGGCTCCAAAATCACTGCAGATGGTGACTGCAGCCATGAAATTAAAAGACGCTTACTCCTTGGAAGAAAAGTTATGACAAACCTAGACAGCATATTCAAAAGCAATTACTTTGCCGACTACGGTCCGTCTAGTCAAGGCTATGGTTTTTCCTGTGGTCACGTATGGATGTGAGAGTTGGACTGTGAAGAAGGCTGAGTGCTGAAGAATTGATGCGTTTGAACTATGGTGTTGGAGAAGACTCTTGAGAGTCCCTTGGACTGCAAGGAGATCCAACTAGTCCATTCTGAAGGAGATTAGCCCTGGGATTTCTTTGGAAGGAATGATGCTAAAGCTGAAACTCCAATACTTTGCCCACCTTGTGCGAAGAGTTGACTCATTGGAAAAGACTCTGATGCTGGGAGGAATTGGGGGCAGGAGAAGAAGGGGACGACAGAGGATGAGATGGCTGGATGGCATCACTGACTCGATGGGTGAATCTGAGTGAACTCCAGGAGGTGGTGATGGACAGGGAGGCCTGGCATGCTGCGATTCATGGGGTCGCAAAGAGTCGGACACGACTGAGCGACTGAACTGAACTTCCAATTTTTTATGCTTTTAAAAGTATCTTTCTTGTCTTAGTGCACTAAGACCTCCAATACATGCTGAATAGATGACCCTAAAAAGAAAGCTGAATTTTCCTCAATTTCTTAAAACTAGGCAGGTTTTTGTATAGATGCCCTTTTTTCATAGATTGAGGAAACTTCTTCTATTCTTAGTTTGATAAAAGTAGTTTTATCTTGACAATGTTTAATAAGAAACAAATGTTTTTGCTGCATTTATGGAAAGAATATAGTTTCTCATTTATATTATTAGCGTGGTGAAACACATACTCAGTTAAGTTCAGTTGCTCACGTTTCTGACTCTTTGCGACCCATGAATCGCAGCACGCCAGGTCTCCCTGTCCATCACCAACTCCCGGAGTTCACTCAAACTCACGTCCATCAAGTCGGTGATGCCATCCAGCTATCTCATCCTCTGTCATCCCCTTCTTCTCCTGCCCCCAATCCCTCCCAATATCAGGGTCTTTTCCAATGAGTCAACTTTTCACATGAGTTGGCCAAAGTATTGGAGTTTCAGCTTTAGCATCATTCCTTCCAAAGAACACCCAGGACTGATCTCCTTTAGAATGGACTGGTTATAAACAAACAGGGTGACAACATACAGCCTTGACGTACTCCTTTTCCTATTTGGAAGCAGTCTGCTGTTCCATGTCCAGTTCTAACTGTTGCTTCCTGACCTGAATATAAGTTTCTCAAGAGGCAGGTCAGGTAGTCTGGTATTCCCATCTCTTTCAGAATTTTCCACAGTTTATTGTGATCCACACAGTCAAAGGCTTTGGCATAGTCAATAAAGTAGAAATAGATGTTTTTCTGGAAGTCTCTTGCTTTTTTGATGATCCAGCAGATGTTGGCAATTTGATCCCTGGTTCCTCTGCCTTTTCTAAAACCAGCTTGAACATCTAGAAGTTCATGGTTCATGTATTGCTGAAGCCTGGCTTGGAGAATTTTGAATCAATATCCTTCTTTTATTTGGGGATCACGGTTATGCTGGCCTCAAGAGTTGAGATCTGTTCTTTATTTTCAGAAATAGTTTGGTATGGCTTGAAGTGTTAGTTACTCATCTGTGCCCTATTCTTTGAGACCCCATGGACTATAGCCCGCCAGGTTCCTCTGTCCATGGGTCCTCGCGGGCAAAAACACTGGAGTGGGTAGCATCAATTCTCCAGGGGATCTTCCTCACCAAGCGATCGAACCCAGGTCTCTTGCACTACTGGCAGATTCTTTACCATCTGAGCCACCAGGGAAGCCAAAATATATGTTGAAGTCATAATCCCTAATACCTGTGACCATGACCTTTTGGAAATTGGCCATTTGCAGGTATTTGGAAATTGGCCATTTTGGATATAGCTAAGCTACATCTACTGTGGGCATTAGGGTGAGCCTTAATTTAATACGATGTATTTTTTAAGAAAACAAAAAGAGACACAGGTAGAGACACATAGGGAGAATCCCATGTAGAACAGAGGCAGAATGGAGAGATGCTTCTACTGGCCAAGGAGCACCCGGGGTTACTGGCAACACCAGAGGCTTAGAGAAAGGCATAAATAGATTTCCCCAAAAGTCTGCAGGAACACAGTCCTGCTGATACTTTAATTTCAGACTTCTAGCCTCCAGAGCTGTGGAAGAATAAATTTTTGTTGTTTTTAAACCATTGCGCGGTAATGTTTGTTCCCAACAGCACTAGGAAACTAATGGAGGTTTTATTTAAGCCGACATTATTTTTTTCCTTAATTATGTAAAATAATTCACTGGTAAAATAATCTGGGCCTGAATTTTTCTCTGTAGGAAAGTTTTAAACTACAAATTTAAATTTTAAAACAGATACACAGGTATTCTTTCTAATAATTCACCAGTGAGTTTTAGTACTGTGTCAATTTTTGGTTGCTGAATTTATTGGTCTAAAATTGTTTATAATGTTTCTTTAGTATTCTTTTAATATTTGTAGGCACTGTGGTGTGTTTCCTTCATTATTATTAGTAGTAATGTATGTTTTCTATTTATATTTCCTTGATCAGAGTTACTAAAGGTTTACTAAATTTATTTTTGCAAAGAATACATATTTGGCT
>SJYT01066687.1:25043-37117 GCA_006410635.1 Cephalophus harveyi
TTTCTCGACTTTATTTTCTATTTTACTGATACCTTTTCTTATCTTTCTATTTCCTTCTTTCAACTTACTCTGAGTTTAATTTGCTCCTCCTTTTCCAGCATAAGTTGGAAGTTTATCTCATTGATTTTGAAGTCTTTTTTTCTTTTCAAACCAACACACTTACACCTATAAATTTCCTTCTAATTATTATTTTTGTGATATTTTGCAAATGTAGGCAAAATTTTATCATTCAGTTCAAAATATTCTTTCAACATCCTTAATTCACTGTTTAGTGGTCAAGGTAAAACTTTGAGGAAATTCACTTGTAGATCATTGGCTCCCTCACCTTTATGAATTTCTCTTCACAGAGATCTTCTTCCTCAGTTCTCGTATATTCTGGAAGCTCCTAATTCCAATCTCTGACTGGTTAGCCAGCAAGAATGTCACTTTCTTGTTGGTCTCTATCCCTCATATATAGCACAGGCTAGGAGTGTGCTCATTGAGAAAGTGGTCAAACGTGGATCTCATCCTGAATGACTTTTTTCCTTCATGTTTCTGCTTTCTTTAGTCATTCTTCCATACCCCTAAAGAATTGTTTTTTATTTATTTCATTTTGTTTAGTCCAGAGTCTAAGATTTTTGTTATGAAGACTGGTTCGATATAAACTCTTATACCAGAAACTGGAGATTCTTTTCTGATTTTGATTTTCATCGTGCCTTCTATAATGTTTGGTACATATAAGGTGTTAATAAATGAACAAGTAAATGAAGAGAGCAATACATATAAATTTTCAGAGGAATTTGTACATGAAATAGGATACAAGCTTTCTATATTTAAGCATTTATTTTTCTGTTGAAGTAAGAAATTTACACTTTTTTTTAAAATATAGAATGAGTCATCTTCCCTTTGTCATAGATATTACCCTCTTAGGTAAAATAGGATGGCTCCAACTCAAATTATTTTGGTTGCTTTTGTTTAGGTTTAGATACTTCTTTTCTTTGAAAACCAAAGAAAATGGCTAGATGTTTATTATGCATTTGAAGACCATGACAATTTCAAGTGGAATTAATTTGAACTTTAAATTGTACTGTTTATGATTAATCTACATATTGATGTAAAGTGATAAAAGTCAATCTGTTTCATTAAGACTATGATAATCATATAGAATATATTCATGTAAAGTTTTAAGTCGTTTTTGGCTGAAATTCATGTCACCTAAAAGAAAGGTTAATGTTCTGCTGCTGCTACTGCTGCTAAGTCACTTCAGTCCTGTCCAACTCTGTGCAACCCCAGAGACGGCAGCCCACCAGGCTCCCCTGTCCCTGGGATTCTCCAGGCAAGAACAGTGGAGTGGGTTGCCATTTCCTTCTCCAATGCATGAAAGTGGAAAGTGAAAATTGAAAGTGAAGTCGCTCAGTCGTGTCCGACTCCTAGCGACCCCATGGACTGCAGCCACCAGGCTCCTTCGTCCATGGGATTTTCCAGGCAAGAGTACTGGAGTGGGGTGCCATTGCCTTCTCCGTGTTCTACTATGTTTAAATAATTCCAGCGAGACAACTTTTTGAGCAAATTGAAAACTATACAGCCATAACCAAAAACAACATTAAAATTTTCTGATTATAATCGTGGCCCATATAAAACATATCAGTCTTTGCTTTTCCAGTTAAAATGGAACATGAATTACTCATATGTTTAATCCAGGACTTACTATTGCTTCTTTTATGTAGTAAATATGAAAGATTGCTGCCATGGAGTGTTGTTAATAACAGTAAACACAGATTAAGTGCTTAACTATATTTTATTTGAAACATAATATATTTAACTCTTGAGGATTGTACTGACATACTATAAGAGGTGTATTAAATGGACAAAACAAATATTAATATAAATTATAAGTTACTATATCCATTTGACAGCTATTTTTGGCTTTGACCACTTTTGAGCATATGCAAACACTCACTGAACCATGTTATATTGAGAACTTGGGGAGAGAAACTGATGAACCCATTTATACAAACTCTGCTATAGTTTCTTGTTTTAAAATGTTTCTCAAAATATAATGGACTATGGTGAAAGATATAATTTCTTTCAAAAAGGATTTCATCAGTTTGTAAAATTATAGGATGTCAGCAGCAACCTCAATTTCTAAATGAAGTATCATTTAATTTACATTTCAGTTATCTCTTTGTAGAATAGTTACAACCTATTAATAATCATTAGAAGACGGAATGCTTATTTCTTTAAATAAAAAGAAAAATTTATTCCTTTTACTGAAGCTACAGAAATATTTATTAGTATTGAAAGTGAATTGTTCTGATGTATATTTTCTTTTTATTTCTGTTCACTCACTTACTGATAGTTTAGTCAACCCCAAATAATTGCTGTTTATCTTCTCCATTTTGAAAATTTCTTCCTCTTTCTTGGTGAGAGAAAGAGACAAAGGTAGAAAATTAAGTGCCTGGAAACAACTGGTAAGAGTGTACTATGTTAGGGAACTTCTTTGGGACATTGAAAACTTTCAAATATAGAATTGACCTGCAATCTTCGATTTGTATAAGAGAGAATGGAATGGATGTTTCTGATGTCTGAATGGAAAAAAAACAAATTATAATTGATAAGTTGGTGGCACTAAAACAAACATGAAATAAAAACTGGAAGGCTTTTCAAAATGCTAATAAATTCTTGTATACATCTGCAATTCTATTTGGATTACCAATTAATTTTTATTTTCCCCATTTTATTGTTTTAATTTTTTTGGCTTCTCATTCTGTTTTTCTTTTTAGCTTCTTTCATGCAAGGATATATCTATCAACACATTTGTTGAACATGACAGAAAGGAAAACAGATTTTGGTGACCACAGGACAAGAAATACAGATTTTGCAAAAATAGCTTAGAAGAATATCTGAACGAATGGACTACAGCCTTCAACACCCAACTAAGACAGCAAACCCTAGGGAGAGGGGAGAATCTGATTACAGTTACCACAGTATAACATTTAAATGTCCAGATTCAAACAACAACCAAAAATTGACAAAGCATACAAATAAACAGAAAGTATACTGCATTCAAATGGACAAAATAAATGAATAGAAACCATCCCCGAGGACACCAAGATATCAAAGTAACTAGCCAAGTGTTTTAATTGTTATAAACATGCTCATCAGGCTAATGGAAGTCATGAGGAAAGAACTAACAGAAGTAAGGAAAATGATGTTTTTTAAGAGTGAATATAAGAAAATACAGAAAAGTGTAGAAAGGAACTAGACATAAATTCTGGAGTTAAGATATACAATACTTGAAATAAAAAAACAAATTCACTAGAGACATTTAAAAGAAGATTTGGACTGGCAGAAGGAAAAATCAGCAAACTTGAGTACAAGGCAATTGAAATTATTGAGTATGCACAGTAGAAAAAATATGAATAAACGTGAATTCAGCCTAAGAGATTTGTAGGATACCGTCAAGCAAGCCATCATACACTTTATGAGTCTCAGAAGAAGAAGAAAAAGAAAATTGTAGAAAGAATGTTTGAAGAAATAATTGCTAAAAACTTCTAAACCCTGATAAAAGACATAATTCTATAAATATAAGAAACCAAGTGAACTCCAAGTTGTATGAAAAGAAAGATGCCCCCCCTAAGACACATTATAATCAAACTCTTAAAAGCTAGAGAATCTTGAAAGAAAGAAGAGAGAAGTGACTTATCATTTATGAGGGGCTCTCAATAAAATTAACACTCATTTTCTCATCAGGAACCACAGAGGTACAAAGGCAGCAGGATGTCATATTTAAAGTGCTGAGAGGAAAAAAAAAATTTCAATCAAGATTGTAACCAAACTGTCCTTCAAAAAATGACAGCAATTAATCCCTTGTCACTGCATCATTTGCAAATTTTTTTTTCTCATTCTGTAGGTTGTCTTTTCATTTTGCTTGTAGTTTCCTTTGCTATGCAAAAGTTTTTAAGTCTAATTAGGTCTCATTTGCTTATTTCTGTTTTTATTTTCATTACTCTAAGAGACAGATCCAGAAAGATAGTACTATAATTTATGTCATGGTATTCTGCCTGTGTTTTCCTCTAGGGATTTTATAGTAGCAGTCTTATATTTAAGTATTTAATTCATTTTGAGTTTATTTTTGTGTGAGGTATTAGAGACTGTCCTAATTTCTTTATTTTACATGTAGCTGTCCAGTTGTCCCAGCACCTCTTATTAAACAGACTGTCTTTAATCTCCAAAATATACAACAATCTCATACAGCTCAATATTTTAAAAAAAAAATCAAAACATGGGCAAAAGATCTAAATAGACATTTCTTCAAAATAGACATACAGATGGCCAAAAGGCACATGAAAAAATATTTAACATTGCTAATTATTAAATCAAAACTGCAATTAAGTATCACCTCACACCAGTCAGAATGGCCATTATCAAAAAATTTACAAATAATAAATGTTAGAGAAGATGTGGAGAATAAAGAGCCCTCCTACACTGTCAGGAACATAAACTGGTGCAGCCACTAGGAAAAACAATATGGAATGTTCTAAAAAAAAAAAAAAAACTAAAAATAGAGCAACCATATGATCCTGCAATCTCACTCCTGGGCAAATATCCAGAGAAAACAATAATTCAAAAAGATGCATGAACCCCAATGTTCATAGTAGCACTATTTACAATAGCCAAGACATGGAAGCAAACTAAATGTCAAAAAACGGTTGAATGGCTAAAAAAGATGTGGTATGTATGTTGTTCAGTTGCCCAGTCGTGTCTCTTTGCAACCCCATGACTGCAGCACGCCAGCCCTCCCTGTCCCTCACCATCTTCCGGAGTTTGCCCAAGTTCATGTTTATTGCATCAGTGATGCCGCCCAGCCATTTCATCCTCTGATGCCCTCTTTTCCTTTGCCCTCAATCTTTCCCAGCACCAGGGACTTTTCCAATGAGTCATCTTTTCACATCGGATGACCAAAATACTGGAGCTTCAGCTTCCAGTGAATATTCAGAGTTGATCTCCCTTAAGATTGACTGGTTTGATTTCCTTGCTGTCCAAGGGACTTTCAGGAGTCTTCTCCAGCACCACAGTTGAAAGGCATCAATTCTTTGGTGTTCTGCCTTCTTTATAATCCAGCTTTCACAACCATACGGGATCACTGATATGCGGATGAGACCATTCTAATGGCAGAAAGTGAAGAGGAACTAAAGAGCCTCTTGATGAGGGTGAAGGAGGAGAGTAAAAGAGCTGGCTTAAGACTAAATATTAAAAAAAAAAAAAAAAAAAGATCATGGCATCCAGCCCCATTACTGCATGGCAAATAGAAGGGGAAAAGGTAGAAGCAGTGACAGATTTCCTCTTCTTGAGCTCCAAAATCACTGTGGATGGTGACTGCACCCATGAAATCAGATGACAGTTGCTTCATGGCAGGAAAGTGGTGACAAACCTAGACAGTGTGTTGAAAAGCAGAGACATTACTCTGCCGATAAAAGTTTGTATAGTCAAGATTACTGTCTTCCCAGTAGGATGTATACAATGGGATGTTACTCACCCATTAAAAAGAATGAAATAACACCATTTGCAGCCACATGGAACCTGGAGATTATCATACTAAGTGAAGCAAGCCAGACAGAAAAAGAGAAAAATCATATGATATTGCTTATATGTGGAATCTTAAAAAATTACACAAATGAAATTATATATAAAACAGAAACTGACCCACAGAAACAGAAACAAATTTATGGTTATCGAAGTGGAAAGGAGAGGAAAGGTGGTGGAAATTAGGAGTTTAGAATTAACATATATACACTACTATACATAAAATATATAACCAACAAAGACCTACTGTATAGCGTAGGGAACTACACCCAATATTTTGGAGTAATCTATAACAGAAAAGAATCTGAAAGCAATATATACATATACACACACACATATAACTAAATCACTACGTTATACACTTGAAACTAAGACAACATTGTAAGTTAACTATATTTCAATTTAAAAATGATAGTGAAGTTAACAAATTTCTAAATAAACAAAGTCTGAGGCAGTTTGTTATTACTAGACCTCTCATAAAAGAAATCCTAAAAAGAATCTTTTAGGTTGAAATAAAAGAACACCAGACAGTAACTGGAAGACATATGAAGAAATAAATATCCCGAGTAAAGTTTTAAAAAATGGGTAAATATAATAGCTAGTATTGTTGTACTTCTGGTTTATAACTTCACTTTCTGCTTCCTATATAATTTAAAAGATGTACACAGAATAAATAATTATAAATTTATGTTTTGGGGAACATGTGTATAAAGGTGTAATTTATGAAAACAACAAAAAAGGAGGACCACAGATTTTGTAAGCTATTGAAGTTAAATTGACATATGGCACCCCACTCCAGTACTCTTGCCTGGAAAATCCCATGGGCAGAGGAGCCTGGTGGGCTGCAGTCCACGGGATCGCAAAGAGTCGGACACGACTGAGCGACTCCACTTTCACTTTTCACTTTCATGCATTGGAGAAGGAAATGGCAACCCACTCCAAGGGAGGGGGGCTCAGGATGGGGAACACGTGTATACTTGTGGTGGATTCATGTTGATGTATGGCAGAACCAGTACAGTATTGTGAAGTAATTAACCTCCAATTAAATAAATTTATATTTAAAAAAAAAGAAAACAGAAATGAATAAAAACATTTCATTACAACAAAAAACAGACACAAAAGTAATCAGTAATGGAAGAAATTAGAAACAAACAAACAAAAAAAAAAAGCATATATAGAAAATAGCAAAAGGGAAGACATAAGTTCATCCTTAATCAGTAAATACTTTAAATGTAAATGAATTAAAATATCCAATCAAAAGACAGAGATTGACAGAATGAATAAAACAAAAATAAACATGATCCAACTGTCTTATGTCTAAAAGAGATTTGCTACAGATCCAAGACAACAAATAGGTTGAAAATGAAAGGATAAAAATGCATTATATCCAATATTACCCAAAGAGGGCTGAGTAACTATATTAACATGCTAATGTGGTCAGTTGATCAGTTGTGTCCAACTCTTTGTGACCTCATGGACTGTATCTCTCAAGACTCTTCTGTCCATAGGATTCTCCAGGCAAGAATACTGGGGTGGGTAGCCATATCCTTCTCCAGGGGATCTTCCCAGCCCAAGGATTGAACCTGGGTCTCCTGCACTGGAGGCGGATTCTTTACCATCTGAGCCACCAGCGAAGCCCCCAACTATATTAATACTTCAGTGTATTTCCCTTACTCAACCTGACTATATCTGCAATGGTTGTTCAAATGGAATAAGACCTATTAAGTGAACACACCCAGAATTTTCTACTGTCTCTTTGTTTACTTTCTTTTCTTCATCTATCTTTGCCCACCAAATATAACATTTATGAATGGAACTTTCTTTTTCTGCCTTTCAAGTCCTAATTCAAAGCTCAGCCCTATTGAAATCTTCCTGCAAATTCCGGTGTCTTACCTCTCAATGCTCTCTTCCAATACTGGCTTATACTTTGACTATAGTACTTACTGAATTCTATCCAGATTCTAAATTTGAATATTTAACATGTTCTGGTTTTTACTTTTTAAATTTATTTTTGGCTCATGCTGCACAGCTTGCAGGATCTTGGTTGTCCAATCAGATACTGAACCTGAGCACTGAGTCTTAACCACTAGACCACCAAGGAATTCCCTGTTCTGCCTTTTTATTTTGAATCTTCCACTTAACTGTGCAAGCTTGGGCAAGTAGGTGAATATACTTATATTTCAATGTCTTTATTTATAAAAAAAAAGTATCTAATTCAGAGCACTGATGTAGGGGTACTACATGCCTACTCTAGAGTCTTCTTCTATATTAAGATAGCTCTGCCAAAAATGTCTTATGCAGATGATTGCATGCCAGTAGGTAAGTCTAGCAGAATTTGGAACTGTCATTGCTTTAGATACAAATTATGGTGCCTACAGAGAGAAAGCGTGGGCACCTATCAACGTAGGAATAGCTACTCTAACCACAGTCAAGTTTTTCACTTGAGCCTAGAGCCCTGACGTGAGTTCTAGTCTGTGGTCCAAAACTCTTACTGCTGTAAAGGGATACAAAAGGCTAGGACGTTTTCTGGTCACAAAGATTTGAGAGGTCAGACATTTTTCAGGCCAACTTTAATAGGATTAGTGCTCCCACTTTTTAATTTTAAATTGAGTAGAAAGGCATAGAGATTTCCTACATGAAGATTTCCTATAAACTCCTTTTGCTGTTGTTCAGTCACTCAGTCACGTCCGACTGTTTGCAACCACATGGAATGCAGCATGCCAGACTTCCCTGTCTTTCATCATCTCCCAGAGCTTGTTCAAACTTAGTGATGTCATCCAACTATCTCATACTCTGTCATCCCCTTCTCCTCCAGCCTTCAATCTTTCCCAGCATCAGGGTCTTTTCTAATGAGTCAGTTCTTCACATCAGGTGGCCGAAGTATTGGAGCTTCAGCTTCAACATCAGTCCTAATGAATATTCAGGGTTGATTTCCTTTAGCATTGATCAGTTTGATGTCCTTGCAGTCAAAGGGACTCTCAAGAGTCTTCTCCAACACTACAATTCAAAAGCATCAATTCTCTGGCATTAAGCCTTCTTTATGGTCCAACTATCACAATCCATACATGACTACTGGAAAAACCATAGATTCGACTAGACGGATCTTTGTTGTCAAAGTGATGTTGCTGGTTTTTAATATGCTAACTAGGTTTGTCATAGTCTTTCTTCCAAGAACAAGCATCTTTTCATTTCATGGCTGCAGTCACCATCTGCAGTAATTTTGGAGCCCAAGAAAATCAAGTCTGACATGTTTCCATTGTATCAGCTTCAACATCAGTCCTAATGAATATTCAGGGTTGATTTCCTTTAGCATTGATCAGTTTGATGTCCTTGCAGTCAAAGGGACTCTCAAGAGTCTTCTCCAACACTACAATTCAAAAGCATCAATTCTCTGGCATTAAGCCTTCTTTATGGTCCAACTATCACAATCCATACATGACTACTGGAAAAACCATAGATTCGACTAGACGGATCTTTGTTGTCAAAGTGATGTTGCTGGTTTTTAATATGCTAACTAGGTTTGTCATAGTCTTTCTTCCAAGAACAAGCATCTTTTCATTTCATGGCTGCAGTCACCATCTGCAGTAATTTTGGAGCCCAAGAAAATCAAGTCTGACATGTTTCCATTGTTTCCCCATCTATTTGCCATGAAGTGATGGGACTGGATGCCATGATCTTCTTTTTTTGAATGTTGAGTTTTAAGTCAGCTTTTTCATGCTCCTCTTTCACTTTTCATCAAGAGGCTCTTCAGTTCCTCTTCACTTTCTGCCATAAGGGTGGTATCATCTGCATATCTGAGATTATTGATATTTCTTCCAGCAATCTTGATTCCAGGTTGTGCTTCTTCCAGCCTGGCATTTCATATGATGTACTCTGCATATAAGTTAAATAAGCAGAGTGACAATATACAGCCTTGATGTACTCCTTTCCCAATTTGGAAGCAGTCTGCTGTTCCATGTCCAGTTCTAAATGTTGCTTCTTGACCTACAACAGTTAAAGGCACACAAAGCACACAATTTGAATATAATATGCCTGTGTGTATGTGTGTGTGTGTGTGTGTGCTTAGTCGCTCAGTTGTATATGACTCTTTGTGGCTCAATATACTGCAGCCAGTCAGGCTCTTCTGTCCATGAGGTTCTCCACAGGAATACTCTAGTGGTTTCCCAGGCCCTCCTCCAGGGGATCCTCCCAAACCAGGGATCGAAGTCAGCTCTCCCACATTACAGGCAACTACTTTGCCGTTTGAACCACCAGGGAAGCATAATGTGCCTAGGCATTGTATTTTTGGCATTCATTCTGCTTGGTATTCTCTGAGCTTCTCATATCTTCAGTTTGATCTATGACACTAATTTGGGGATATTCTCAGTTATTATTACTCCAAGTATTTTTTTTTTCCCTCTATTTTGCTACTGATAGCCCCACTATGTGTATGATACATATTTTGGAGCTGTTCCACATTTCTTAGATATTATGTTCCACTTTTTCTCTGTTTTTCAGTTCTGGAAGTTTCCATTGACATATGTTCAGAGATTCCACATTTGTGTCTTGTCTGCTAAGGGGATCATTGAAGGTATTCTTATTCTGACTGATGTTTTGGATCTGCAGCACTTCTTTTTCATTCTTTCTTAAAATTTCTATCTTATATTAACTATCCTTGCATGTTGTTTATTTTTTCTATTAGAGCCCTTTTAGCATATTAATCATAGTTATTTTATATTTCTGGTCTAATACTTCCAACTGAGGTATACTGCCATATCTAAGTCTGTTTCTGGGACTTGCTCTCTATATAATTAGGTCTCAGTTTTGGTAAGCCTATGCCCCTGGATTGTGAACTTCACCCTTCCTTAGGTGGGATAGAATGCCTGGAATAGGCTGGAACTGAGTATTTCTCATCTCCACATATGGAAGGCTAAAGGGAACTAGAGTTGAATTTTTCACTTCCCTAAGGTTGGACTGTGAAGAAGGCTGAGCACCAAAGAATTGATGCGTTTGAACTGTGGTATTGGAGAAGACTCTTGAGAGTCCCTTGGACTGCAAGGAGATCCCACCAGTCCATTCTAAAGGAGATCAGCCCTGGGATTTCTTTGGAAGAAATGATGCTAAAGCTGAAACTCCAGTACTTTGGCCACCTCATGTGAAGAGTTGACTCACTGGAAAAGACTCTGATGCTGGGAGGGATTGGGGGCAGGAGGAGACGGGGACGACAGAGGATGAGATGGCTGGATGGCATCACTGACTTGATGGACATGAGTCTGAGTGAACTCTGGGAGTTGGTGATGAACAGGGAGGCCTGGTGTGCTGCGATTCATGGGGTCGCAAAGAGTAGGACACGACTGAGCAACTGAACTGAACTGGTTAGGCTCCGGGGGAAAAAAAAAATCCAGTATGTTAGACTCTGGTAAAATAATTTCTCTTGAACTCAGGCCTTGTGAAGAAGAACTAAATGCTCTGGAGTAATTCCAAATAACAACTTTTCCCTTCCCCTGCTATTGTCTACAGTGATTTATTTATTATAGTTTAGATTTTCCAACACTGATTCATGGAAGAATTTTTGTTTCAATCAGTCAGGATTCTCTGTGTTCTCCTGTCTATCTCTCCAAGTTTTAGGACAGCAGTTTGCCCTATCACCCCACTTCTCTAAGTGATCTAAGAAGAACTGATGACTTTTAAGTTTGCTCACTTTTTTCACTGTTGTTAGGGTGGAATGGTGACTTCCAAGCTCCTTACATGTCAGACTGGAAATCAAAAGTAGAAATCCTTCATATAAGATATTTCCCAGCATAGAGCAATTCTTTATTTGGTATGTTTTCTAAATTAATCCTCTTTCTATTCTCCCTGCCTTTTTCTCGTTTTAAAAAATGTAATGCTAAAATGTATTCATATTTGAATTTTTGCTCTCTTCAAAATTATTTTACTTATGAAACTTTAGCCCTATTCCTACCTTAATGCTTAGGATGTTATATGCTCAAATTAATGTCTTCACAATTGTTCTCTGACAGGTGAGTCCTAAGAGAGAGGAAGTAGAAAGTACTCTGATTAGCTGAAAAGATGGTACCTCAAAAAAAAAAAAAAAATGCTGCCCAGTTTTCTGTTTAGTGTAGACCTTAGGCTCTCTGTTGAAAAATTATGCAAAATAAAGAACAAAATACAGAATATCATTCAAGAGCCTCGTAAGAACATACATGAAGATTATTTATTAGAAGAAAGAAGAAACTCTTTTTTATTTTTTTTTATCTTTATTTTTTTTTTAATTTTTACTTTATTTTACTTTACAATACCGTATTGGTTTTGCCATACATTGACATGAATCCACCATGGGTGTATATGAGATCCCAATCCTGAATCCCCCTCCCACATCCCACCCCATTTCCTCTCTCTGGATCATCCCCGTGTACCAGCCCCAAGCATCCTGTATCCTGTATCAAACATAGGCTGGTGCTTCATTCTTACATGATAGTATACATGTTTCAATGCCATTCTCCCAAATCATCCCACCCTCTCCCTCTCCC
>SJYT01066687.1:37765-50394 GCA_006410635.1 Cephalophus harveyi
AAAAAAAAAAAAAAAACCTTGAAAGAGGAGAAGAATTTCCATCAGGAGAAAATAAGATGCCAGCAGGAAGATTTTTAGAGAGGGAAAATTGTCCCCTTTAATGCTTGGCAACTAAAACTGTTCCTAGCAGAAGTGCATGAAAGGAGTATTCTGCCAAGCAAACATTTCTCTCAGATCCTAGAAGTAAATTGATGCTCAGTCCAAGTGTTTGAGGTTGAGGAATTTGCATATTTTTCACTGCCTGCATAAGTATTTTAATGGGAATTTGGGGGAGGCCAGAGTTAAGGACTTCTAGCTAGTTGCCTATATCCATAAACTTTCTCTTTTAATCCTGAACAGTATTTTCAGGCAAAAACAAATGCTTTTATCCAGTGAAGAACACGGATAAGGATCCATAAGTTTCAGGATCAGTGGTATTTGGCCTCTAGCTTCCTCCTTCACACCGTTACTGTCCACTGAGGACAGACTGAGGTACTGAATCTGTTAGGCCAGATTCTAACAATTTGGATAATTAAGAGTTATTAAGTTATTTATTTATTTAAGTTCAAATTACAATGGTGTGATTGCTCACCTAGAGCCAGACATCCTGGAATGTGAAGTCAAGTGGGCCTTCAAGTGGGTCTTAGAAAGCATCACTATGAACAAAGCTAGTGGAGATGATGGAATTCCAGTTGAGCTGTTTCAAATCCTGAAAGATGATGCTGTCAAAGTGCTGCACTCAATATGCCAGCACATTTGGAAAACTCAGCACTGGCCACAGGACTGGAAAAGGTCAGTTTTCTTTCCAATCCCAAAGAAAGGCAATGCCAAGAATGCTCAAACTACCACACAATTACACTCATCTCACACGCTAGTAAAGTAATGCTCAAAATTCTCCAAGCCAGACTTCAGCAATACGTGAAGTTCCAGATGTTCAAGCTGGTTTTAGAAAAGGCAGAGGAACCAGAGATCAAATTGCCAACATCCACTGGATCATCAAAAAAGCAAGAGAGTTCCAGAAAAAGTTCTGCTTTTCTGGATAAAGTTCAGGAAGTTCAATAAAGTTCTGCTTTATTGACTATGCCAAAGACTTTGACTGTGTGGATCACAATAAACTGTGGAAAATTCTGAAAGAGATGGGAATACCAGACCACCTGACCTGCCTCTTGAGAAATCTGTATGCAGGTCAGGAAGTAACAGTTAGAACTGGACATGAAACAACAGATTGGTTCCAAATAGGAAAAGGAGTACGTCAAGGCTGTATATTGTCACTCTGATTATTTAACTTATAAGCAGAGTACATCATGAGAAAAGCTGGGCTGGAAGAAGCACAAGCTGGAATCAAGATTGCCAGGAAAAATATCAATAACCTGATGCAGATGACACCATCCTTATGGCAGAAAGTGAAGAGGAACTAAAAAGCCTCTTGATGAAGGTAAAAGAGGAGAATGAAAAAGTTGGCTTAAAGCTCAACATTCAGAAAAATAAGATCATGGCGTCTGGTCCCATCACTTCATGGCAAATAGATGGGGAAACAGTGTAAACAGTGGCTGACTTAAGTTTTCTGGGCTCCAAAATCACTGCAATGGTGGTTGCAGCCATGAAATTAAAAGAAAGAAATGGAGGAAAGTTATGACCAATCTAGACAGCATATTAAAAAGCAGAAACATTACTTTGCCAACAAAGGTCTGTGTAGTCAAGGCTATGGATTTTCCAGTGGTGGTGTATGGATGTGAGAGTTGGACTATAAAGAAAGCTCAGCACCAAAGAATTGATGCTTTTGAACTGTGGTGTTGGAGAAGACTCTTGAGAGTCCCTTGGACTGCAAGGAGATCCAACCAGTCCATCCTAAAGGAGATCAGTCCTGGGTGTTCATTAGAAGGATTAATGTTGAAGCTGAAACTCCAATACTTTGGCCACCTGATGCAAAGAGTTGACTCATTTGAAAAGACCCTGATGCTGGGAAAGTTTGAGGGCAGGAGGAGAAGGGGATGACAGAGGATGAGATGGTTGGATGGCATTGCCAACTCAATGGATATGGGTTGCGGTGGACTCCGGGAGTTGGTGGTGGACAGGGAGGCCTGGCGTGTTGCGGTTTATGGGGTCGCAAAGAGTCGAACATGACTGAACGACTTTACTGAACTGAACAATGCAGGAGAGATGGGTTCAGTCTCTGGGTCAGGAAGAGCCAGTGGAGAAGGAAATGGAGACCACCCCAGTATTCTAGCCAGGTGAATCCCATGGAGAGAAGAGCCTAGCAGATTGCAGTCCACGGGGTCACAAAATAGTCAGACATTATTTAGCAACTAAAGAATAACAGTGCAATGGAATGCTACTCAGCCATAAAAAGAATGATATAATACCATTTGAACCAACATGGATGTTACTGGAGAGTATCATACTAAGTGAGGTCAGAGAGATAAAGACAAATACCATATAGTATCACTTCTATATGGAGTCTAAAATATGACACAAATGAACTTATCTATGAAAGAGAAACAGACTCACACACACAGAGAACAAATTTGTGGTTTCCAAGGGGGAGGGGAAGTGGAGGAATGGATTGAGATTTTGGGATTAGCAGATGCAAACTATTATATATAGAATGGATAAACAACAAGGTCCTACAATATAGCATGGGGAATTATACTCAGTATCCTGTGAAAAACCATAATGGAAAAGAATATGAAAAAGAATCACTTTTCTATATGCCAGAAACTAATGCATTATAAATCAACTACAGTTCAAAAAAACACGTTAGAAAAATAAAAAGTCTTGGTTGTCAAAATAGTTTAGAGTTAGGCTACCAATCACTTTACTGTGCTACTACTAGCTTGGATGAAAAGGTTGAAGGCTACTGATGATTTTTTTAATGAAACAAGCCCAATCATACGTTTGCCTCTTTGTTTGAGCTCAGATGTTTCAGGGTGTAAACCAGTTTCCTTCCTGGTTATGAGGCAAATATTTTCCTAAGTCTCTCCAAGCCTTTCTCATTGGAAATAAGGATCCCTAGACAGGAGTAAGTGTTAAGGTCGAAGCAATGGGGTAATGATGAAACAAAATCATAGCTCCAAAGTTCAGAACATCAGAGACCTGTACAGGGACAAATAACACATAACAACAATGAAGCTTTCAGGAATCTAACGTTGCCTGGATCTGTAAAATTATTGCAGTGATATCTATCTCAATGAAAAGGAAAATAAAACACCAAGCACTGAGTGGAAAAGCTGAAAAAATAAAATAAGCAGGTCTTCTGATTTGCTTACTTTATATTGTATCAAATCCACCCAGAAAATGACTACTGTGACTAAAAGAACCTGAAGACTTGTGAGTGGGGCGGGGGTGTGCAAAAAAAAGTGACAAATGAACATTTCCTGCAAGAGTAATCTATGGCAATTGAAGGAGGATATACAAGCAACATTTTTAAAAGTTCATAAATATAATAGGAACATATAGGGATCATTCCTGGTGGTCTACTGGCTAAGATTCTGTGCTTCCAATGCAGGGGGCATGGGTTCCATCCCTGGTCAGGGAACTACAATCCCACATACTGCATAGCAGAGCCTCCCCCACCAAAAGGAACATATAAAGAATCTAGTGATCCTCTTACAATGTTGAACATTTAAATAAATAGACTTATTCATCATTTATTTGATGACAACACAAGGTACTGTACAAAAAGAATGGAATGAAACTTCAATTTTCTACCTAAATCAGAAATTACACAGGTAAACTATGAGAGAGCATGAAGATATACAATTATCTTGAGAAAATATAAACAAAATAATATTAAACATTAAAATGGCTAGTTCTTCTACTGTAACATCTCTTGGTTCAAAATCTGCCTATTGGCTCTTCTTCATAGTAATAAGGAACTGAAACCTCCATGTATCAAAAAAAAAAAAAAATCCTTCTCTTGGTTTACAACTATTTCATTTCCAATCCACAAAAAAAATTTTTAGTGTTTGTGCCCAAATTAGAATAATCTTTATTATTTTTTCTATGATTTTATCATGCTAAAAAGATACGCAGCGATCTTAGTGAAAAGATACTATACCTAAACAAAACCAGAATTCACTAATAGCCATGCAATTTAATTTCATTTCCTCCCCATACACCAAAAGTTATAGCTATAAAATTAAAAAACTTCTCTCACTGAATAAGTTTTCTTCCTAGTCACTGTTTACTTTGCACATAACCCGGAAAAGATTGTTGGCTGCAATTCTTGCAGTGTTACTAAAATATTTCTTTAACGTCCCAAGCTAATATAGTGTATATGAACAGATGACTAAGACAGAATCTGAATTCTCATATTGTTCTTTATCACATGCATACAGGGATTCAAAATTTGGCAGGTTTTAGTAAACAATATAACTGTATATGAGTTTTGGTTCTCTTTACTCCACCATTTACAATTTCCCCCCTATTCCACGTTTAATTAAATTTCCTAATTCAAGTTCATGTTTGTTCCAAACCATAGAATTCCAGTTATAATTCATGTATTTTGGTAAGAAAATAGAACACATGATCTATAAGCACATTTTCCATCAATTATGTTTGTCAACAGCTATTGAATAATACTTAAGTATTCACTTATCTGAATTTGAAAATCTAACTCATTAGTACTGAAACTCTTAAAAACTGAAGCTCTAAGTAATTCATTTTCTGTCTCAGTTTGAACCTTTAAAAAGTTCCAAAATATTTCTGAAGTAAAAGAAAAACTTAGAAAATTCACATGGAAATTAGTTACTGGAGGTTTTTAATCATGTGAAGGTGTGATGTTTAAGGGAATAAGAAGTTTTGAATAAGTGTCTAAATTTTTGCTTCTGAACTCAAAGTAAATCTTGCAATAATTTTTCATCACCAGCTTTCAACCTAAGCAAATCCAGAGAACTGTAACATAAATAGCTTCAAGGATTACTTTTGGTTATCAGGAATTATTTCTTAGGATAATTCTAAATAAATTTTCAATATTTGTGCCTGATGTGCAGCCTATAAATGTAGATCTATTTCAGTTCAGTTCAGTTGCTCAGTAGCGTCCGACTCTTTGTGACCCCATGAATCATAGCACACCAGGCCTCCCTGTCCGTCACCAACTCCCAGAGTTTACTTAAACTCATGTCTATTGAGTAGGTGACGCCATCCAGCCATCTCATCCTCGGTCATCCCCTTCTCCTCCTGCCCCAAATCCCTCCCAGCATCAGAGACTTTTCCAATGAGTCAACTCTTCAGATGAGGTGGCCAAAATACTGGAGTTTCAGCTTTAGCATCAGTCCTTCCAAAGAACACCCAGGATTGATCTCCTTTAGGATGGACTGGCTGGATCTCCTTGCAGTCCAAGGGACTCTCAAGAGTCTTCTCCAACACCACAGTTCAAAAGCATCAATTCTTCAGCACTCAGCTTTCTTCACAGTCCAACTCTCTAATAGAACTATTTCATCTTTTACACGATATGAGTATATGACCGATAAAAAATAAAAACTATAAAAATAAACAAATTAATGCTTAAAAAAAGAAGCAACAGGCCCAACATGGAGTCACTTTTGCTAAACCACAGGTCAGCAAACCAAGACTTAAAACATAATTTCAATTTCAGGCTCTCCCAGGAGATAAAATTTAACAAATTAACCTGGAATTAGTGAAGTGAAGTCACTCAGTCGTGTCCGACTCTTTGTGACCCATGGACTGTAGCCTACCAGGCTCCTCCCTCCGTGGGATTCTCCAGGCAAGAGTACTGGAGTGGGTCACCATTTCCTTCTGACCAGTATTAGTGAGGTAATCCACCCAGTAGATCCTTCTGTCTCCCATAGGAAGGTGACCTTGCCTTAAACAATTATTCTTTGCTAGAACTTCCTTTTCCCACCTCCTTCTGCCTATAACAACGTCCATTTTCTATAGCTCCTTAGAGTTCCTTTCTATCTGTTAGATGAGATGTTGTCCAATTCAGGAATCACTGAATAAAACCAACTGAATCTATAAATTTATTTTGATTTTGCTTTTTAACAGACTTGATGGCAGCAGTGAGATTGAAGAAGACTTCCAATGGTGTCAGGAACAACAAAACCACACGCATTACCTGCAAACTCGTCTTAGATCTCTTTCTTGCCATTTCCAACAGCCATGGATAAGTTCCTCCAGGTTCTGAGCTCTAATCTCTTTTCATCAAACTCCTCATCTATCTTTTGAGTCAGTTCCCCCATTTGACTGGAATCCTTAGTTCCACATTGGGAACCACTGATTGATCAGACCATATTCCCCCATTTGATTGGAAACCCCAACTCTTAGTTCTGTCCCCAAATTCCACATTGGAAACTTCTGGGTTTAATCTGAAGTTTCCCTGGTTTTTTGGAATCCTTCCTAGATTTCACATTAGGAGCTACTGCTAGCAGCTGTAGTTCCCCATCCGTTTGGAATCAGTCCACAGTCCTCATTCTTTAGGGTCTGCTTGTTTTGTTTTTTCCCCCCAAATCTCAGTGGCACATTGGGAATTGGTGGTGGTGCACCCAGAGCCTTCTCTTGGCCAAGTCAAAGTAACATCTCTGGTTACTGCTGGTATATTACGGTGTACATGTTTGTTTGTCTTGGTCCGTGTAGATAGAAGCTACATTAATGGGAATCAAAAAGCCACACACACACAAAAAAAAATCAGTGAGCTCTGATTTAGCATTTAAAAGCTATTAGGATACTTTCCCGGAGAAGGCAATGGCATCCCACTCCAGTACTCTTGCCTGGAAACTCCCATGGACAGAGGAGCCTGGTGGGCTGCAGTCCATGGGGTCGCTGAGTCAGACACGACTGAGCGACTTCACTTTCACTTTTCACTTTTATGCAGTGGAGAAGGAAATGGCAACCCACTCCAGTGTTCTTGCCTGGAGAATCCCAGGGATGGCGGAGCCCAGTGGGCTGCCATCTGTGGGGTCGCACAGAGTTGGACACGACTGAAGCGACTTAGCAGCAGCAGCAGCAGCAGGATACTTTCCACCTAATCCAAAGATTCCCATGTTAGGATAAGTTGGTTACAGAACAAGTTAGATAGACATATGTCACCCACCAACCTCAAGAAAATTACCATGTAATGAGATATATTGGGAAATTAAAATTTCCCAACCCAGTGGTACAACCCTTTTAGGTATTAATTTGGCACCAAGAAATCCAAAGACTTAACTAAAAAATTAACAGACAATAATTTTAATAGTTTTAGTTTTAAATAATTAAGAAATTAATAACAATTTTAATTTTTAATAATTTTAACCTCCAAAGAGTCAAGCAAGGCACCTCCAATATATATGCCTATTTTACGTCTAGGAATAATGGTTCCAGAAGTTATACATGTCTTGTTGCTGTTCAGTTGCTCAGTCATGTCTCACTCTATATGATCCCATGGACTGCAGCACACCAGGCTTCCCTGTCCTTTACTATCTCTCAGAGTTTATTCAAATTCATGTCTCTTGAGTCGGTGATGCCCTCCAACCATCTCATCCTCTGTCACTCCTTTCTCCTCCTACCCTTAATTTTTTCCAGCATCAGGATCTTTTCCAAAGAGTTGACTCTTTGCATGAGGTGGCCAAAGTGTTCAGCATCAGTCCTTTCAAAGAATATTCAGGGTTGATTTCATTTAGGATTGACTGGTTTGCTCTCCTTTCAGTCCAAGGTACTCTGGAGAGTATTCTCTTACACCACAGTTCAAAAGCATCAATTTTTAAGCAAGCGCTCAGCCTTCTTTATAGCCCAACTCTCGCATCTGTACATGACTACTGGAAAAAACAGGTGGCAAGTGCTGTCTCTGCTTTTTTAGTGGAATGTCTAGGTTTGTCATAGCTCTTCTTTCAAGGAGCAAGCATCTTTTAAATTCATGGCTGCAGTAACCAACGCAGTGATTTTGGAGCCCAAGAAAAGAAAATGTTACTGCTTCCTCCACTTCTTCCCCTTCTATTTGCCATGAAGTTTTTTCATGTTGAGTTTTAAGCCAGGTTTTTTACTGTCCTCTTTCACCCTCATCAAGACACTCTTTAATACAAGAATGTAAACAAAAGTCCACCAAATCAGTGGACTTACAGGACTCTCCAGATCACCCTCAAAGGTGCGAACCCATATGGGTTTCTGCCAGAGTTGGTAGGACTCTGAAGGAATTTTCATTTCCCCCTTAGTCAGCTAAAGGGAAACTGAAAATTCTAATTAATGAAATCTTTCCTAATTCTGGTAGATATCAGAGCTACACTCTATACTTTAAACTCCACTTAAAACTTATAGATGGGAACCTGGGAAAACTGGCAAAAGCTGGCTAGTGATGAGAATTCCCAATATAGTCAGCTCTCCTGGATCTCAGTCCCTAGTTCTCAACAGAAAGAGGAAAATAAATGTCTTTTGTACCCTCTTTGGACATACTTCTTGAGTCTAAGGGATGATTTAATACTGCTGGAAATGTGTACTGTTTGTCCCAGATGAAAACTGACCAGGTATTTAAAAGAATTTTTCTTTTTCTCAGTAGTTGGTCAAATTAAAGATTAATACTCAGAGTCTAACAGAAAAATTTTTAGGCCTTCTTCCTCAAGCTAAAATAAAACTATGTACCCATAGGGAAAGAAAATCTTTCTAAAGCCTTTGTGGAAGGATTTACTAAAACATTCCAAAGACAAGCAGCTCTAAACCCAGAACATAGAAACCTTCTGATTTCCATTTTAGTTGGAAATCTCACTGATATAAAAAAGCAAATTAAAAATAATGTGACTGGAAGGGTAGAACAAGCTATGATGTCATTTAAGTTGCAAACCAATTATTTGAGAAATTAAAAGCAATTGTCCCTATAGTACAAATCTTTGCAAAACCAGAAATGCAGTTCAAGAAACAATCAGAGCCCACCTACCTTTCTAAACAATTATCCTCACCTATTCATTCTCTGCTGTCTGCCTGCAGTGCTGGAAACCCAGATTTGATCCCTGGGTTGGGAAGATCCCCTAGAGAAGGAAATGCCAACCCACTCCAGTATTCTTGCCTGGAAAATTCCACGGACAGAGGAACCTGGCAGGCTACAGTCCATGGGGTCCCAAAGAGTTGAACAGGACCCAACAACTTCACTTTCTTTCTTCTTCTATAAATCTCAGAAGGCTTACAGGCATTGTAAAAAATCTAGCCATAGGAAACAAAAGTCCTTCTTAGAGGAACTAGCATTCTTTCCCTATGCCTTTGAGATGTAAACGTTCTTCTTGATCTCTGCATGAACTCTTATCTAGGTCATCTCTTTATTTATTTATTTTTTACTTTGCAATATTGTATTGGTTTTGCCATACATCAACATGAATCCGCCATGGGTGTACATGTGTTCCCAATCCTGAACCCCCCTCCCACCTCCCTCCCCATACCATCTCTCTGGGTCATCCTAGTGCACCAGCCCCAAGCATCCTGTATCCTGCATCGAACATGGGCTGACGATTCATTTCTTATATGATATTATACATGTTTCAATGCCATTCTCCGAAATCATCCCACCCTCTCCCTCTCCCACAGAGTCCAAAAGACTGTTCTATATATGTGTTTCTTTTGCTGTCTCGCATACAGGGTTATCATTACCATCTTTCTAAATTCCATATATATGCATTAGTATACTGTATTGATGTTTTTCTTTCTCCCTTACTTCACTCTGTATAATCGGGTCCAGTTTCATCCACCTCATTAGAACTGATTCAAATGTATTCTTTTTAATGGCTGAGTAATACTCCATTGTGTATATGTACCACAGCTTTCTTATCCATTCATCTGCTGATGGACATCTAGGTTGCTTGCATGTCCTGGCTATTATAAACAGTGCTGCGATGAATATTGGGGTACATGTGTCTCTTTCAATTCTGGTTTCCTCAGTGTGTATGCCCAGTAGTGGGATCGCTGGGTTATAAGGGAGTTCTATTTCCAGTTTTTTAAGGAATCTCCACACTGTTCTCCATAATGGTTGTACTAGTTTGCATTCTCACCAACAGTGTAAGAGGATTCCCTTTTCTCCATATCCTCTCCAGCATTTATTGCTTGTAGACTTTTGGATTGCAACCATTCTGACTGGCGTGAAATGGTACCTCATTGTGGTTTTGATTTGCATTTCTCTGATAACGAGTGATGTTGAGCATCTTTTCATGTGTTTGTTAGCCATCTGTATGTCTTCTTTGGAGAAATGTCTATTTAGTTCTTTGGCCCATTTTTTTGATTGGGTTGTTTATTTTTCTGGAATGAGCTGCATTATTTGCTTGCATATTTTTGAGATTAGTTCTTTGTCAGTTGCTTCATTTGCTATTACTTTCTCCCATTCTGAAGGCTGTCTTTTCCTTTGCTTATAGTGTCTTTTGTTGTGCAGAAGTTTTTAATTTTAATTAAGTCCCATTTGTTTATTTTTGCTTTTATTTCCAGTATTCTGGGAGGTGGGTCATAGAGGATCCTGCTGTGATTTATGTCGGAGAGTGTTTTGCCTATCTTCTTCTCTAGGAGTTTTATAGTTTCTGGTCTTATGTTTAGATCTTTAATCCATTTTGAGTTTATTTTTGTGTATGGTGTTAGAAAGTGTTCTAGTTTCATTCTTTTACAGGTGGTTGACCAGTTTTCCCAGCACCACTGTTAAAGAGATTGTCTTTTCTCCATTGTATATTCTTGCCTCCTTTGTCAAAGATAAGGTGTCCATAGGTGCGCGGGTTTATCTCTGGGCTTCTATTTTGTTCCATTGATCTATATTTCTGTCTTTGTGCCAGTACCATACTGTCTTGATGACTGTGGCTTTGTAGTAGAGCCTGAAGTTAGGCAGGTTGATTCCTCCAGTTCCATTCTTCTTTCTCAAGCTTGCTTTGGCTATTCGAGGATTTTTTGTATTTCCATACAAATTGTGAAATTATTTGTTCTAGCTCTGTGAAAAATATCATTGGTAGCTTGATAGGGATTGCATTGAATCTATAGATTGCTTTGGATAATATACTCATTTTCACTATATTGATTCTTCCAATCCATGCTCATGGTATATTTCTCCATCTATTAGTGTCCTCTTTGATTTCTTTCACCAGTGTTTTATAGTTTTCTATATATAGGTCATCTCTTTAAAATACAAACTTCAGAGATAACTCTTATCAGAAAGAAAAACAAAAGGAGGAAAGTTTCTTTTAAAACCTAGACAAAATGAAAAAAATCTTAAAGTGTCATCTTTGTAAGTATTAATAAAAAAACATTAGCCAGTTGAGGTTGAGTGCATAACCTTAAATTATACGTCAAAATGTAATTTGGATCCAACTTCTCTTATAACTAGTGAGTTGTGTATTATTGCACGTGATTCATGATTGCAATTTTCAAAAAAAGCCTTACAGATTCTGTGTCTGTAAGTTTATGTATGTCCATGTAGATGTGTGATATTTTCTACCTGTGAATGGTATTACTAAAAACTAATTTGTAAAAGAGCTCTATTTTATTGGCTTAAAGAAGATTAAGTGCTTCTATGAATGAAGGATTCTTAGAACTCCCAGAAACATAATAGAAATGAATCCAAATGCTTTTCAAATTTACGTCATCTGGAAATTTATTTGGGATTCAAGCTAGTTATGGAGGTTTAATTAAAACAGGCATGTTGTTAGAGTTTTCTGCATTAAATATAATAGCTTATTCTACCTAGATTTAGGAAAGGTCAAACAAGTTCATGTTACTCTTACAAAATTTGTCCACAAGAAAAATAGTTGAGAATGATAGCTAATTTTGTCTAATATCTCATTAAGTTTGTATGGCTAGTCTATGTGTAATCATTGGAAGAGCAGTGAATTAAATAGATAAAAGAGGAAAAAAATTTAGAAGTCAGCTTTTCAAGGATGTAGAGACTTTAGAAAATATTTACTTAAAATCAATTTCTAAAATATTTTGGTAACTTGAAAACTTAGATTCCTCTGAGTTGTTTCAGTTCAGTCAGTTCAGTTCAGTTCAGTCGCTCAGTCGTGTCCGACTCTTTGCGACCCCGTGAATCGCAGCACGCCAGGCCTCCCTGTTCATCACCATCTCTCGGAGATCACTCAGACTCACATCCATCGAGTCAGTGATGCCACCCAGCCATCTCATCCTCGGTCGTCCCCTTCTCCTCCTGCCCCCAATCCCTCCCAGCATCAGAGTCTTTTCCAATGAGTCAACTCTTCGCATGAGGTGGCCAAAGTACTGGAGTTTCAGTTTGAGCATCATTCCTTCCAAAGAAATCCCAGGGTTGATCTCCTTCAGAATGGACTGGTTGGATCTCCTTGCAGTCCAAGGGACTCTCAAGAGTCTTCTCCAACACCACATTCAAAAGCATCAATTCTTCACCACTCAGCCTTCTTCACAGTCCAACTCTCACATCCATACATGATCACAGGAAAAACCATAGCCTTGACTAGATGGACCTTAGTCGGCAAAGTAATGTCTCTGCTTTTGAAAATGCTATCTAGGTTGGACATAACTTTTCTTCCAAGGAGTAAGCGTCTTCTAATTTCATGGCTGCAGTCACCATCAGCAGTGATTTTGGAGCCCAAAAAAATAAAGTCTGGCACTGTTTCCACTGTTTCCCCATCTATTTCCCATGAAGTGATGGGACCAGATGCCATGATCTTCGTTTTCTGAATGTTGAGCTTTAAGCCAACTTTTTCACTCTCCTCTTTCACTTTCATCAAGAG
>SJYT01066687.1:51928-71936 GCA_006410635.1 Cephalophus harveyi
TCACATGCACAACTGGGTATTGTTTTCGCTTTGGCTCCATCCCTTCATTCTTTCTGGACTTATTGCTCCACTGATCTCCAGTAGCATATTGGGCACCTAATGACCTGGGGAGTTCCTCTTTTGATATCCTATCATTTTGCCTGTTCATACTGTTCATGGGGTTCTCAAGGCAAGAATACTGAAGTGGCTTGCCATTCCCTTCTCCAGTGGACCATTAATTACTGAACTTTTATCCACTTTTGGCTTCCTTTTGAATCAGGAATCCTAGTTTTTGTTCACAGGGCCAAATAATGAACTTCATGAACACACAAACACTCATGGTAGCAAGAGAACAGGATTTATTAAAGGGAAAGAAAGTACAAAGCTCTCAGCATAAACACTGAGAAGGGGTAAAGAGTTCTCCAAAGGCAGGACTTTTTATATCCTTAATCTGTGTATTTTTGGTTGGCTCCTGTCTTTAAAATAGTTAATTTTAACCAATCAGTTCTCAAGATGCTTAACATTTGTTTGACTTCCCTTGATCTTCAGATCACCTTTTTCACGTCCCCTGGCCATCTTACAATGGGCCAGATGTATAGTCTTAAGATTGATGATCACCAGTTATTTTTCCCTCAGGCATATGGAAAGTGAAAGAAAGTGAAGTCGCTCAGTCCTGTCCGACTTTTTGCGACCCCATGGACTGTAGGCTATCAGGTTCCTCCGTCCATGGGATTTTCTAGGCAAGAGTGCTGGAATGGATTGCCATTTCCTGCTCCAGGGGATTTTCCCAACCCAGGAATCGAACCTGGGTCTCCCACATTGCAGGTAGACGCTTTACCATCTGAGCCACCAGGGACTACAGGCATATGGAACAGAAGTTAATTACTGCCCTTCCCTGGATCTGAGTGCTGATAATTTATCAGACCAAGGACACATTTCAGGAACTTGGGACAAAGGGTATAGCTTTAGGCTAATGGAACAAGATGTTTATTGAAAACAAGACCAAGGTCTCAGAGTCCTACACTGACTGCCTAGCAATTTCTCCCTCACTTTCACAGATAAACCAATTACACTGGGATCAATTAGTAAAAGTACTTTATGCCACACTAAAAAATTTAGTATGAAAAAACATGGGGACACAAAGCAAGGGTATCCAAAGTAAAACTACCTGTGTGGTTGACAGACTGTTAAGTTTTACTGGCTTCCATAGCTGTCACCTTTCAGCCCAGAGCCACAGACTCAAATGGGAATTACCAAGAGGTATTCTGACAAAGGTTTGTATACTCAAAGCTATGGTTTTCCCAGTAGTCATGTACAGATGTGAGAGTTGGACAATAAGAAGGTTGAGTGCCCGAGAACTGATGTTTTCACACTGTGGTGCTGGAGAAGACTCTTGAGAGTCCCTTGGACTGCAAGGAGATCAAAACAGTCCATCCTAAAGGAAATCAATACTGAATATTCATTGGAAGGACTGATGCTGAAGCTGAAGCTTCAATACTCTGACCACCTGATGTGAAGAGCTGACTTATTGGAAAAGATCCTGATGCTGGGAAAGATTGAAGGCAAAACGAGAAGAGGGCAGCAGAGGACATGATGGTTGGATAGCATCACCAACTCAATGGATATGAATTTGAGCAAATTCTGGGAGCTAATGAAGGACACAGAAGCCTAGCATGCTGCAGCCCATGGAGTGGCAGAGTCAGACATGACTTAGCAATTGACAATAACAACAATTCATGATTCAAAATTTGCTTCCGCTGGAAGATCATGAATCCTCTACTAAGAGTAAATGTAAATGAAGCTATGATGGGACCCTCTCCTTAATTCTGGAAAGTATTGCAGAATCTGTTGCTAAAGCAACAACAGCCCAATAAAAATCCTCATACTCTCTGGCCAAAGTAGTTCCTGATCATAGGATGGCCTTTGATTATCATTTAGCTGAGCCAGGAGGTATCTGTGCTATGGCCAACACCACCTGCTACACCTGGATTAGTACTTCTGGGGAAGTTAAAACTCAGTTAGTTATGTAAGATCACTGAGAAAGACACTTGGCCTAAAAAGATGACTCCTTCAATGGAGCCTTTCTTTGATCTATTTGATTTTGATTGATTAGGATTTGGGGGACAATGGATCTGAAGTGCTCTCTAAATATTGGGAATTATAATAATCATAGTTTTCTCCTCTATACTTAGTATTCTCTTGAAAGCTTTAAATGCATGATCATAGCTACCTCAGTTCAGTTCAGTTCAGTTCAGTCTCTCAGTCGTGTCCGACTCTTTGCGATACCATGAATCGCAGCACACCAGGCCTCCCTGTTCATCACCAACTCCCAGAGTTCACTCAGACTCATGTCCATCGAGTCCGTGATGCCATCCAGCCATCTCATCCTCTGTTGTCCACTTCTCCTCCTGCCCCCAATCCCTCCCAGCATCAGAGTCTTTTCCAATGAGTCAACTCTTCGCATGAGGTGGCCAAAGTACTGGAGTTTCAGCTTTAGCATCATTCCTTCCAAAGAAATCCCAGGGTTGATCTCCTTCAGAATGGACTGGTTGGATCTCTTTGCAGTCCAAGGGACTCTCAAGAGTCTTCTCCAACACCACAGTTCAAACGCATCAATTCTTCGGCGCTCAGCCTACCACCAAGTAAATAATCTAAGACTGGAAGACCAAAAGTGAAACATAGAATGACCAACTTAAAAAACATGAATCTAAATTTGTGGCCTGTGAATACCACAGAAATTCAGCAAAAACAATCATCATTTATGAATATCAAGCAGAGGATCCAGGAAAACTGTGAGAATTACCAAGCAATATTTGGGAGTCAGTACTTTTAAATGTTAATCACATCTCTTATTTTTGAGTCTATCAAAAGTCTATTAAAGTCTATCAAAACTGGGGAAACTGTTAAAAAAAAAAAGAGAGAGAGAGAAAAGAAAGAGAGAAAAACACCAGACCCAAAATGGAGTTACTTGTGTTAAACCTCAGTGAGCAAACAAAGACTTACTACTTAGTCTAACTGTGATTTCAACCACTCCTCAAAGTATGACCTCTAACCAGTCAGGAACTACCTGGTCAGTACTAGTGAGTTAAACTGCCCAAAAGAACTTTGCTGACCCCCACACGAAGGTGACCTTGCCTGAAACAATCCACTCTCTGCCAGAAACTTCCTTTTCCCTCCCTCTTCAGCCTACAAAAGCTTTCCATTTGGTACAGTTCCTTGGAGTTCTGTTCTATCTGCCAGACTTGATGCTACCCTATTCATGAATAATCAAATAAAGCCAATAATCAAATTCACTCAATATTGTTTTTTTAGCACAAAGAAAACAGTAAAATATTCACACATGATAGTAGTAATTACCATAACTAAAAATACAACAAAATATCACCTGAGAATTTTCCAGAATTAAATTAAAAAATGATTTGAGTCCTCATATTGAAAATCCAAATATCAAGGAGGTAGTTTTTGTTCTCTAAATTGTTTCAAGTGTTTTCTAAATGACTTCCCTCATTCCAGTGATCCATATTGATCTCCTTAAATCATATAGACCACTTAATTTTTTATATCCTCATATTTTCTTAACATCTTTTAGCTTATCAAAACCTTCGATCAAACTCTTCTCCATTAGGTTATTTTGACCTTGTCATTTCTCCTTTGGATCAAACTCTTCTCCATTATGTTATTTTGACCTCGTCATTTCTCCTTTGGATCAAACTCTTCTCCATTATGTTATTTTGACCTCGTCATTTCTCCTTTTTCATTTTCTTTGTAGTTTTTTGGAGAGTTTTGCACCATTGTATGCAACAGACCACATCACAGAAAGAACAACTGAATAAAGTAGAATTATTGAAAAGTAGTGATGGGAACATGTGATGGATATTTCTCATAAATATCATCAGTAACAACTAACTTTGGTTATTGATTATTACTACACTATCTTGCTGTGAAACAGAACTTTCAAGAGTATTTTGAATAATTAGGAGAAATATGAAGTTCAGGCCTTCAGTTCACCCTAAAGTTTTCTCCATTTACATTAGCAACATTCTCTAATCTTTAATCCTCAGACATGTATGCTCAGTAAAATCACAGAATCATGTATTGATTAAATACAGCTGTATAATTACCCAAAGCACAGTTCTAACAGCATCCTGTTATCAGTCAAAAATATTTTAAAATCTTAACACAAAAGGTTACAAGTTGATTATTTGTTATATCCTAAATCCCTTTATTTCATCTCTACAAGTCCCACACTTTTTTAGCCCTCACTTCCTAACAAGCACTTTCAAAAAAATCCTAGAAACACATTAATTATAGAACAACCCTCAACCTTGTTTTGTTCGATGATTTACATAAGCTCCTTTTTGCAATCCTCTTCTTTGCCAGGCCTTTCCTTAACCTTTCCTATGACACCCTTTTTCCCTAGGATCATTTGAAATGGAACTTTCACTGGAGCAAGGAGGAAGTTGAGCTTTATTTAACCCTTCCCTGACCTCTTGGGGACAGACTGCACTGTACTGAAGGCTCTTCTCTTTCATTAGAACCTAATGATGCCATTGCTTATAATCCTAATTGCATAGTTTGTCTGTAACAAAATTTTCTGAGATGTTTGCCTTTGGAAAGCCAAGATAAAAAGCTTCCTAGAGACAAGTACAGAAAACAGACAAATCCCGTTTTAGGGGACTTCTCTTCTAGGTTTGGGTTTCCGCCAGAGGTCCCTTCCTTTTGTAACATAATCCAATCCAAGATAGAAGAGTGTTTCCCACAGCCTGATGCCCTATGATCAATGTAGGCTTGCGTATTTCATAAATTTAGAACCAAGGTTTTAGTTGTAGGTGTACCTTATAAAAGTGCCTTTTTAAAAAAACTGGATCTATTGACTTTCTGGACATTACAGAGATTTTATGAGGTATGATGATGAATTAGCTATAAAAGCAGAAGGATTTACAGGTTCTAATTCCTGTTAAATGCATATCAGTTTAAAAAAGAGGAGATAACTGTGCTGTACAACATGTATTCAAATTTTGCCAAATCTAGATGTTTGAAAACTGGTTTAAGGTGTTAGCCAAACCAAAAATGCAGTTATAGTCACCCAATTCTAATTTACACCATGTATTTAAGCCCATTTCCCACTGGGCTGCTTCCCAGAATGAGCACTATCTGTTGACTGCTTTAAAATATAGACCAAGTTCAGCAAAACATTACACAAAGAGAATTATTCTGATTCTCTGCATCAGACTGAAATGAAACCCAATTATGATTTATTGTCCATATGAGTAGCCTTGATTTTAATGTAGGTCAAAAACAAGTATCTTTTAAGGAAACAAACTTATGGATACCAAAGGGTATGCAGGGCGGGGAGCGGGGGAGATATACTGGGAGTTTGGGATTAATAGATACACACTACTACATATAAAATAAGTAAACAACAAGAATCCTTGTATAGTATAGAATCCTACTGTATAGTAGAGGGAACTATATTTAATATCTTATAATAGCCTAAAATGTAAGAGAATCTGAAAAGGAATATATATGTGTGTGTGTGATGGCTCCAGTGGAAAAGAACTCACCTGCCAAAGCAGGAGACATATAAGAGACATGATGCTTGATCCCTGGATTGGGAAAATCCCCTGGAGGAGGAAATGGCAACCCACTCCAATATTCTTGCTGGAGAATCCCATGGACAGAGGAGCCTGGTGGGCTACAGTCCATAGTGTCGCAGAGTTGGACACAACTGAAGCAACTTAGCATCCATATACACACACATATATCTGAATCACTTTGCTGTACACCTGAAACTATCACAATGTTGTAAGTTAACTATACTTCAACTTAAAAATGGTTAAAATTACCTTTTAGGTATATATATTGTGAGCCATTATTTTGTATTATAAACAAAACACTCATTGATCTGCAGCTGGGAGAGACTTATTCTCAATGTTGTCTTAATACTTCTGATATTCTTTTCAAATTTCACTGGAATATTACTATAAAACTAAGATGTAAATGCATAAACATGTTAATCCATTAAACACTGGGCAAAAACAGATTACGTGATTATTTAACTTCACCTCTAACCAGTATAATGGTAGCACAAAAATCTATGTATTTTCTCCATTTCCTCTTTATTATACACAGAAAATATGAAAAGTCAGTAATTAAATATGTGGTGTGAATACCATTATGGTTAGTGTTCTAAAATGATTTGGTCTTTAGGAGATGAACTGTTGTACACTGTATTCAGTTTGGTTAAAAAACCACCCCCAAAGTTCAGATAAGTATCTGAACTTTATCCGAACTATCCAAACTTCCTTTAGTTTGTGATTCAAGTCTGAAAATCTCATGAGAACAGATGCTCTTGTAGCTTGCTTTTACTTCCTGCTTCTCTGTGAGAACCAGGTTTCCACAGAAATTCTTACACGCATAAGAAGCCTGAATGCATGATGGTCTTTGGAGACTTTTTCTCCCATGTAATTTAAGATCTGTTATTGCTTCTATCCAGTTGAAATTTCAGTTCTTTTCTTTCTTATTATCTCCATGATGTTCTGAACATTGTGACCACTATTTTTAACATGAAACTCTTTCTCCTTAATCCTTCATGGCATTAATTTTTCTTGATGCTCCATCTGTCTTTCTGATCTTCCTTCAATTTTTACTCTGACCTTTGCATAATCTAAATACCCTTCATTGTTTGGGATTTCCTAGGCTCTTAATTCATAGAATTAATATATATTAAGTACTTCCTATGTGCCTAACACTGTTGTAGGCACCCTGATTTTAGTAATAAACAAAGCAGGAGCAAACAGAAGTCTGCTCTCATGGAATGCAACTTTTAGAGAGGATAAATCATAGGTAAAAGACAAAAAGAAATAAAATATTTAATACACTAGATACTTTTAAGTTCTATCAGGGGAAATAAAGAAAAGTCATAGAGGAAAGTTCCAGGAGGGTGTCCACTAGAAATAGGGTTGTCAAGGGATCTCACTGAGATACCATATGAACAAAGACCTGTAGGAGGTGAGGGTGGGGTCACGGGCTATCTGGAAGAAGGCCACTCCAGGCAAAGGGAACAGCGTCTGGAAAAGAGGTTGGAGAGTCTTCCTTTTCTTCTTACTCTATTCATTGTCTATTCCCATGGACTGAATTATCAGCAAAAATGCCTATAACACTCTCTCAAATCTGTATCTTTATGCTGAGTGCCAGACTCTAACTTCCTGCCAGACACATGATGTCTTAGGAATATTTCAAACTCAAACCTAATATGCTTTTTCCTCCTCTTGAAACATAAACTGCCTTTGGCCTTTCTTTTATTATCACACAAATACCCACACAGAGATCAAGTAAGAAACCTAGGAATCCTTTCATGTTTCTCCTTTTTCCCCTATTTTCCACATCAAACTTGCTTTTCCACTTAACATTACTTATTAAGAAATTGCTTTGTGTTAGCCTTTGTGATATATGCTGTGATGAAAAGATTAATCAGTATGGGGAAACTGAAGTCACTCAGACTCTTGGCGACCCTATGGACTGTAGCCCAGCAGGCTCCTCCATCCACGGAATTTTCTAGGCAAGAGTACTGGAGTGGGTTGCCATTTCCTTCTCCAGGGGATCCTTCCGACCCTGGAATCGAACCCTGGACTCCTGCATTGCAGGCAGACGCTTTACCGTCTGAGTCACCAGGGAATGAACACTGGAGTGGATTGTCATTTCCTTTTCCGGGGGATATTCACGATCCAGGGATCAAACCCATCTCTCATGTGCCTCCTGCATTGGCAGGCAGATTCTTTATCACTGACCCACCAGAGAAGCCTCGCATCAGTATGTTGAAAGTGAAAGTGAAGTCGCTCAGTCGTGTCCGACTCTTTGCGACCCCATGGACTATAGCCTATCAGGCTCCTCCGTCCATGGGATTTTCCAGGCAAGAGAGCTGGAGTGGATTGCCATTTCCTTCTCCAGGGGATCTTCCCGACCCAGGAATCGAACCTCCTGCATTGCAGGCAGATGCTTTTCCATCTAAGCCACCAGGGAAGCCACAGTATGTTGAGTACCTACTAAATGTTTTTTTCCCCTCTATATTTGTCTACATCTCCATGGCGACAGCCTAAGCGTGTCATCAGGTTATAGTAACACTCTCCCAACTGGTGGCTGTCTCAACGTGCTCACATTTTCACTCCTGGGATTTTTGCTCCCAAAGGTATTCTTTAAAGATAAAAATTATAAACAAGGACAATGAAGAAAGGAAATTCTTGTATTTTGACATTTAGAAAACAATTCTAACTTTAAAAAAAAAATGCCTTTTTTTTTTTCCTGGGAAAATCTGCAAAATACAATAGATGCTGCTGTGAACAAGACAGAAGGAGCATTTTGAGCAGCATGTTGTCACACAGTAAATGGTCAAGAAGTGTTCCTCATTATTACTTAAGTACTGACAACACCTTATCATGCTTACGAATATCAGAGTAGCTGGACAGATAGCCCCAATAATGATGACTGCACAGACACCTGCCTATCATTGGGATGAATTATATGTTTTCAAATATCCATGAACAAATAATCTCACCTGTGCCCACCTAAATCCTTTCCTCTTCAAGTGTAACTATATACACTTCTAATCCTTATTTTCAACAAAGGTCAATGGAGAAGCACTACTGTAATAATACTGGTCTCAGAGGAAGAGATAGATTCTCAACCTGGTAGCAGATAACACTATACATTTCCTAATCCAGGATAATGATAAATCTTGCCAGTTTTTACCTTTAGAAGAAGAAGGATATGACCTAAAGTTTGGTGTAAATTAGCCTGTAGAAAATGAAAAACTCCTCCAGATGGTTTTAGTATACTAGAGAATATTCCAGAAGGTTGCACAATACAAAATCATGGTAAGGATAAAGAAATACTAGGAGAAGAAAAGGACAGACTAAAGGTGAAAACAAGAGGAGTACAGCAACTGATTAAGTGCTATGTAAACTAGAAAATCATATAAGATTACTCCACTTGAGAACTTAAAGACCAGAGCAATAGATAGATAAATGGACATCAACCCTAAAATAAAGTACTCTCAACCCTAATACCACACTCACTTATCAAAGACTTGCTAAGAAAAAAGAAAGTTGCTGAATGCTTAGGAAAACCCTGGGAAATTTTAAATCCCATTTCTCTTTCTAGCATTATTAAGGAATTTATTGAAGATTCATTGTAGTCATAAAAATATTTAGAAGATTTTTTCTAATTTTCTATTTAAGATAAATTACAAATTCCAAAATTAATATATCTACTCATACCCTCTTCCCTAAACTCCATCTCCACTCTTATGTGTACTAAGTATATCAAAATTAATGTATCTAAAATAACTCCCAGTTTCCCTTGCCACTATACCACTCCTAGCAATCTGCTCCTTTCCCTGATTCCTCCATCTCAGTGAATGGCAACGCTGAGCACCAGTTTTCTCAGGCAAACAATCTAGGAGTCATCCTTGATCACTCTCTTTCCTTCACTTTCATTTGCAGAGCCAGAGAAAACCCACTTAGCTCTCACTGTAAATGTATACTGAATTTGAATTCATATCCTTCTCCATTGTCATCATCATAATCACATCTGTGTTCATCTTTTCCCTTGACTATTACAATTTCCTAACTTGCCCCCTGTTGCTTCTGTCTCCCTGTAGTCTATCCTTCACATATCAGATAAATTTTTTCATCAAAAAAAAACAAACACATAATTCTGATAGTAAGAATTTTCTCCTTAAAGTTTCCCTGTCACAATAAGTCCTAAATCCCTTATCATTGTCTACAGAACCCTACACGATATCAGCTCAGTTCAGTCGCTCAGTCGTGTCCGACTCTTTGCGACCCCATGAATAGCAGCACGCCAGGCCTCCCTGTCCATCACCATCTCTCGGAGTTCACTCAGACTCAGGTCCATCGAGTCCGTGATGCCATCCAGCCATCTCATTTTATTGCTGAAGCCTGGCTTGGAGAATTTTGAGCATTACTTTACTAGTATGTGAGATGAGTGCAATTGTGTGGTAGTTTGAGCATTCCTTGACATTGCCTTTCTTAGGGACTGGAATGAAAACTGACCTTTTCCAGTCCTGTGGCTACTGCTGTTTTCCAAATGTGCTGGCATACTGAGTGCAGCACTTTCACAGCATCATCTTTCAGGATTTGAAACAGCTCAACTGGAATTCCATCACCTCCACTAGCTTTGTTCATAGCAATGCTTTCCAAGGCCCACTTGACTTCACATTCCAGGATGTCTGGCTCTAGGTGAGTGATCACACCATCATGATTATCTGGGTCATGAAGATCTTTTTTGTACAGTTCTTCTGTGTATTCTTGCCACCTCTTCTTAATATCTTCTGCTTCTGTTAGGTCCAGACCATTTCTGTCCTTTATCGAGCCCATCTTTGCATGAAATGTTCTCTTGGTATCTCTAATTTTCTTGAAGAGATCCCTTGCTTCTTTCACCAGTCACATCCACAGCTGAGTATTGTTTTTGCTTTGGCTTCATCCCTTCATTCTTTCTCAAGTTATTTCTCCACTGATCTCCAGTAGCATATTGGGCACCTACTGACCTGGGGAGTACCTCTTTCAGCATCCTATCATTTTGCCTTTTCATACTGTTCATGGGGTTCTCGAGGCAAGAATACTGAAGTGGTTTGCCTTTCCCTTCTCCAGTGGACCACATTCTGTCAGCTCTCTCCACCATGACTCACCAGTCTTGGGTTGCCCCGCGGGCGTGGCTTGGTTTCATGTGTTAGACAAGGCTGTGGTCCTAGTATGATTAGATTGACTAGTTTTCTAGTCAATAACCATACCTGAATGGTTTAGTGGTTTTCCCTACTTTCTTCAATTTCAGTCTGAATTGGGCAATAAGGATTCATGATCTGAGCCACAGGCAGCTCCCGGTCTTGTTTTTGCTGACTGTATAGAGCTTCTCATCTTTGGCTGCAAAGAATCAATCTGATTTCAGTGTTGACCATCTGGTGATGTTCATCAGGTGGAAAAGGTCAGTTTTCATCCCAATCCCTAAGAAAGGCAATGCCAAAGAATGCTCAAACTACCACTCAATTTCATACATCTCACATGCTAGTAAAGTAATGCTCAACATTCTCCAAGCCAGGCTTTGAATACATGAACTGTGAACTACCAGATATTCAAGCTGGTTTCAGAAACGGCAGAGGAATCAGAGATCAATATCCAGCAGCCAATATCTGCTGGATCATCGTAAAAGCAAGACAGTTCCATAAAATCATCTATTTCTGCTTTTTTGATGATGCCAAAGCCATTGACTGTGTGGATCACAGTAAACTCTGGAAAATTCTGAAAGAAATGAGAATACCAGACCACCTTATCTGTCTCTTCAGAAATCTGTATGCAGGTCAGAAAGCAACAGTTAGAACTGGACATGGATCAACAGACTGGTTCCAAATAGGAAAAGGAGTATGCCAAGGCTGTATATTGTCACTCTACTTATTTAACTTATATGCAGAGTACATCATGAGAAACGCTGGGCTGGAACAAGCGCAAGCTGGAATCAAGATTGCAGGTAGAAATATCAGTAACCTCAGATATGCAGATGATACCACCCTTATGGCAGAAAGTGAAGAAGAACTAAAGAGCCTCTTGATGAAAGTGAAAGAGGACAGTGAAAAATTTGGCTTAAAACTCAACATTTAGAAAATGAAGATCATGGCATCTGGTCCCATCACTTCATGGGAAATAGATGGGGAAACAGTGGAAACAGTGGCAGACTTCATTTACTTGGTAACCAAAATCACTGCAGATGGTGACTGCAGCCATGAAAGTAAAAGACACTTACTCCTGGGAAAGAAAGTTATGACCAACCTAGACAGCATATTAAAAAGCAGAGACATTACTTTGCCAACAAAGGTCTGTCTAGTCAAGGCTATGGTTTTTCCTGAGTGCTGAAGAATTGATGCTTTTGAACTGTTGTGTTAGAGAAGACTCTTGAGAGTCCCTTGGACTGCAAGGAGATTCAACCAGTCAATCCTAAAGGAAATCAGTCCTGAATATTCATTGGAAGGATTGATGTTGAAGCTGAAACTCCAATACTTTGGTCACCTGATATGAAGCACTAACTCATTTGAAAAAGATCCTGATGCTGGGAAAGATTGAGGGAAGGAGGAGAAGGGGATGACAGAGGATGAGATGGTTGGATGGCATCACTGACTCAATGGATATGAGTTTGAGTAAACTTCGGGAATCAGTGATGGACTGGGAGGCCTGCCATGCTGCAGTCCATGGTTTTGCAAAGAACTGGACCCAACTGAGCAACTGAACTGAACTGTCTTCACTCACTACTCTATATTATTCCACTACCTTTAATGTTAGAAGTGGGTAGAATGTTTTTAGCTGCAAGTTTATAGAATATCTGACAAAAAATGGCTTAAACCATAAGGACATCAATAATTTACTTACCCCAAATCCCATAAATAGGTAAACTCATAATTCATCCAAAAAACAATGTCATCAGGAATCCAGGTTAATTTTAAATTTCTAGTTTACCATGCTCAGCACGTTGGATTATGGTTCTTAACCTTATTGCCTCATGGTTATAGTGCAGCTGCTGTCATGCCATCCTTCACATCTGCATTCTAGGCAGGAAGAGAAGGAAAGGGAGAGAATCTGTAGCTATCTTTTTATTTGGAAAGAAAAACCTTTCCTTTGCTCAGTCATGTCCAACTTTTTGCGACCCCATAGACTGTAGCCCACCAGACTCCTCCTGGGAGGAGGAGATTTGTCCATGGGATTCTCCCAGCAAGAATGCAGTCAGTGGGTTGCCATTTCCTCTCCAGGGGATCTTCCCAACTCAGGGATTGAACCTGTATCTCCTGCATTGCAGGCAGATTCTCTACCGCTGAGCCACTGGGGAAGTTTTCCCTTATGTCTCATTACCCATAAATAGAATTTTCTGTAAGTCTCATTGCTTCAAAATAGGCTAATGATCAGCCTTGGTAATGAGAGGTGTTGGGAAAGCTATTATCTAACTTTCAAACACCATATTGGTAAGAGGCAGGTGAGAAAGAAATTGTCTACTAATCAGTCAAATAATATTATCTGCCACACTGGCCTTTCTATTCCATAAGTGCACTAAGCTAGTGCTAGTTCCTCCTTTAGGCCTTTGCATCAGCTATCCCCACTGTCAGGAATGCTTTTCCCATATAACTTTTCATGTCTTCCTTCTTTTGGTAATCCAGGTCTTACTTCAAATGTCATCCCCTCAAAGAAACTCTCTCTGACTACCCTGTCTACAACTGTCCTCCCCAAACCTAAGCTACTCTTTATCCCATTACACTATTAAACCACTTAGAATGAAGAGTATGGTAGAATAGAAGAGCAACTACTTCCCTAAACTTCAAAGATGCAGAAGTTAAAAAAAAAGAAAATTGCACATTAGTGGAGAAGCAAACAAACAAACAAACATGGAAAAGTAAAACTGAGTTAGCTTCCCTTTTACCAAATATCCATGCTGCCATATCCACATCCTCCTACCCCTCTACCCCCACTTCATGTTATCCACTTTCTAGCCCAGAACTAGAAGTAACTGACCACTCCGGGTGTGCTGAGCAGATGACACGGAGATTGCCTGAAAAGGAGGTGTTCTGTACTGACCCACTGCCAGAGAGGAGTTGTTTCAAAAGGACAGCTTGCTTCTTGCATTAAATGCTAAAATTAAGACTTGACTTTTCAGCCTCTAAAGCCTAAATGTTTGGCATCAAAAGTAGAAATCTAGTATTTTCAATGCTCGTATTTCCAAAAGCTGAAGAGCTGGAAAAAGCTAAGCAGTCCCAAATTGGTGTCCACTTTGGAATATTTGGCCCAGGAAAATGTATATCCTCATGCTGCAGGAAGTTGGTTTGCAAAAGAAGGCTGAATTGGGGCCAAAAAGCAAGCACCATTTGCCAGAGTGTACATGAAATATGATAGTTTGCTGCACAACATTTCTTTTTGAAAGTTATTTGCAGCTGCCATGACACATCTTTTAAGCTGTAATAGACAGAACTGTTATTTAGAAATTCCAGTGGAGGGAAACAAATCTCAGTTCTTTACATTTAAATGTGATGTAGTGAGATACTAGGGGATAAATGTAAACATTATGGATAGGAAAAAGCAAGGCATGTGATGCAGTGCTCAAATCACTGCAAAGACTGAACCAGTCCAGAGCAAAAGCAGAAATGTTCATCTTCATAGAAAAGCTGTATTTACTATTATCCTACTTGAGCTTTATGATGCTGCACTGAGAGAAAATACATTGTCTTAGAAAATTTAGAGTCTAAGAAATATGATGATGGAGCTCCACTGCTTTTTAAAAGAGTTTTAATTCTTCAGAAATAGTAGAAAACTCCATCACCCTTTTTATTCCTTTCCATAAAAGAAGCATGCTTATAGAAACTCATTATGTGAAATTTACTGGTTAACAAAAAGCATTCAGTGTTTGATTTGAAAAGTTAGAAACTATATGTCAGCAACACTGGAGTATTAAAATAGACTAAAAATTGGCAAGCAGATAGGAACAGAGGATGTCTGCAGAAATGAGATTAAAACAAAAAGAAAGAAAAAGATAAGGAGAGAAATGCAGAAGACAAAGGGGAGAGATTTTTAATATTATTTCTCAGTTAATTCTATTGAAGAATAACTGAGAGAAACGAGGCAATTTCTAATGAAATTTCTATTCTCTAGTGACATCAGTAGTAATTTAAGGTACAAAGCACAGATGTAAACATCTAAGGAAATGGTTCATTCTAATAAAAAAAAAAGGTTTTGAGTTCCTTGTTGAATTTGTAACTATAACTAATGCAGCCATGAAATTAAAAGATGCTTACTCCTTGGAAGAAAAGTTATGACCAACCTAGATAGCATATTCAAAAGCAGAGACATTACTTTGCCAACAAAGGTCTGTCTAGTCAAGGCTATGGTTTTTCCAGTGGTCATGTATGGATGGGAGAGTGGACTGTGAAGACAGCTGAGCACTGAAGAATTGATGGTTTTGAACTGTAGAAATATCAATAACCTCAGATATGCAGATGACACCACCCTTATGGCAGAAAGTGAAGAAGAACTAAAGAGCCTCTTGATGAAAGTGAAAGAGGACAGTGAAAAATTTGGCTTAAAACTCAACATTTAGAAAATGAAGATCATGGCATCTGGTCCCATCACTTCATGGGAAATAGATGGGGAAACAGTGGAAACAGTGGCAGACTTCATTTACTTGGTAACCAAAATCACTGCAGATGGTGACTGCAGCCATGAAAGTAAAAGACACTTACTCCTGGGAAAGAAAGTTATGACCAACCTAGACAGCATATTAAAAAGCAGAGACATTACTTTGCCAACAAAGGTCTGTCTAGTCAAGGCTATGGTTTTTCCTGAGTGCTGAAGAATTGATGCTTTTGAACTGTTGTGTTAGAGAAGACTCTTGAGAGTCCCTTGGACTGCAAGGAGATTCAACCAGTCAATCCTAAAGGAAATCAGTCCTGAATATTCATTGGAAGGATTGATGTTGAAGCTGAAACTCCAATACTTTGGTCACCTGATATGAAGCACTAACTCATTTGAAAAAGATCCTGATGCTGGGAAAGATGGAGGGAAGGAGGAGAAGGGGATGACAGAGGATGAGATGGTTGGATGGCATCACTGACTCAATGGATATGAGTTTGAGTAAACTTCGGGAATCAGTGATGGACTGGGAGGCCTGCCATGCTGCAGTCCATGGTTTTGCAAAGAACTGGACCCAACTGAGCAACTGAACTGAACTGTCTTCACTCACTACTCTATATTATTCCACTACCTTTAATGTTAGAAGTGGGTAGAATGTTTTTAGCTGCAAGTTTATAGAATATCTGACAAAAAATGGCTTAAAC
Source organism: Cephalophus harveyi (assembly GCA_006410635.1). Lineage (NCBI taxonomy): Eukaryota > Metazoa > Chordata > Mammalia > Artiodactyla > Bovidae > Cephalophus > Cephalophus harveyi. The sequence continues at coordinate 67,785 of SJYT01066687.1, forward strand.
CATAAGGACATCAATAATTTACTTACCCCAAATCCCATAAATAGGTAAACTCATAATTCATCCAAAAAACAATGTCATCAGGAATCCAGGTTAATTTTAAATTTCTAGTTTACCATGCTCAGCACGTTGGATTATGGTTCTTAACCTTATTGCCTCATGGTTATAGTGCAGCTGCTGTCATGCCATCCTTCACATCTGCATTCTAGGCAGGAAGAGAAGGAAAGGGAGAGAATCTGTAGCTATCTTTTTATTTGGAAAGAAAAACCTTTCCTTTGCTCAGTCATGTCCAACTTTTTGCGACCCCATAGACTGTAGCCCACCAGACTCCTCCTGGGAGGAGGAGATTTGTCCATGGGATTCTCCCAGCAAGAATGCAGTCAGTGGGTTGCCATTTCCTCTCCAGGGGATCTTCCCAACTCAGGGATTGAACCTGTATCTCCTGCATTGCAGGCAGATTCTCTACCGCTGAGCCACTGGGGAAGTTTTCCCTTATGTCTCATTACCCATAAATAGAATTTTCTGTAAGTCTCATTGCTTCAAAATAGGCTAATGATCAGCCTTGGTAATGAGAGGTGTTGGGAAAGCTATTATCTAACTTTCAAACACCATATTGGTAAGAGGCAGGTGAGAAAGAAATTGTCTACTAATCAGTCAAATAATATTATCTGCCACACTGGCCTTTCTATTCCATAAGTGCACTAAGCTAGTGCTAGTTCCTCCTTTAGGCCTTTGCATCAGCTATCCCCACTGTCAGGAATGCTTTTCCCATATAACTTTTCATGTCTTCCTTCTTTTGGTAATCCAGGTCTTACTTCAAATGTCATCCCCTCAAAGAAACTCTCTCTGACTACCCTGTCTACAACTGTCCTCCCCAAACCTAAGCTACTCTTTATCCCATTACACTATTAAACCACTTAGAATGAAGAGTATGGTAGAATAGAAGAGCAACTACTTCCCTAAACTTCAAAGATGCAGAAGTTAAAAAAAAAGAAAATTGCACATTAGTGGAGAAGCAAACAAACAAACAAACATGGAAAAGTAAAACTGAGTTAGCTTCCCTTTTACCAAATATCCATGCTGCCATATCCACATCCTCCTACCCCTCTACCCCCACTTCATGTTATCCACTTTCTAGCCCAGAACTAGAAGTAACTGACCACTCCGGGTGTGCTGAGCAGATGACACGGAGATTGCCTGAAAAGGAGGTGTTCTGTACTGACCCACTGCCAGAGAGGAGTTGTTTCAAAAGGACAGCTTGCTTCTTGCATTAAATGCTAAAATTAAGACTTGACTTTTCAGCCTCTAAAGCCTAAATGTTTGGCATCAAAAGTAGAAATCTAGTATTTTCAATGCTCGTATTTCCAAAAGCTGAAGAGCTGGAAAAAGCTAAGCAGTCCCAAATTGGTGTCCACTTTGGAATATTTGGCCCAGGAAAATGTATATCCTCATGCTGCAGGAAGTTGGTTTGCAAAAGAAGGCTGAATTGGGGCCAAAAAGCAAGCACCATTTGCCAGAGTGTACATGAAATATGATAGTTTGCTGCACAACATTTCTTTTTGAAAGTTATTTGCAGCTGCCATGACACATCTTTTAAGCTGTAATAGACAGAACTGTTATTTAGAAATTCCAGTGGAGGGAAACAAATCTCAGTTCTTTACATTTAAATGTGATGTAGTGAGATACTAGGGGATAAATGTAAACATTATGGATAGGAAAAAGCAAGGCATGTGATGCAGTGCTCAAATCACTGCAAAGACTGAACCAGTCCAGAGCAAAAGCAGAAATGTTCATCTTCATAGAAAAGCTGTATTTACTATTATCCTACTTGAGCTTTATGATGCTGCACTGAGAGAAAATACATTGTCTTAGAAAATTTAGAGTCTAAGAAATATGATGATGGAGCTCCACTGCTTTTTAAAAGAGTTTTAATTCTTCAGAAATAGTAGAAAACTCCATCACCCTTTTTATTCCTTTCCATAAAAGAAGCATGCTTATAGAAACTCATTATGTGAAATTTACTGGTTAACAAAAAGCATTCAGTGTTTGATTTGAAAAGTTAGAAACTATATGTCAGCAACACTGGAGTATTAAAATAGACTAAAAATTGGCAAGCAGATAGGAACAGAGGATGTCTGCAGAAATGAGATTAAAACAAAAAGAAAGAAAAAGATAAGGAGAGAAATGCAGAAGACAAAGGGGAGAGATTTTTAATATTATTTCTCAGTTAATTCTATTGAAGAATAACTGAGAGAAACGAGGCAATTTCTAATGAAATTTCTATTCTCTAGTGACATCAGTAGTAATTTAAGGTACAAAGCACAGATGTAAACATCTAAGGAAATGGTTCATTCTAATAAAAAAAAAAGGTTTTGAGTTCCTTGTTGAATTTGTAACTATAACTAATGCAGCCATGAAATTAAAAGATGCTTACTCCTTGGAAGAAAAGTTATGACCAACCTAGATAGCATATTCAAAAGCAGAGACATTACTTTGCCAACAAAGGTCTGTCTAGTCAAGGCTATGGTTTTTCCAGTGGTCATGTATGGATGGGAGAGTGGACTGTGAAGACAGCTGAGCACTGAAGAATTGATGGTTTTGAACTGTGGTGTTGGAGAAGACTCTTGAGAGTCCCTTGGACTGCAAGGAGATCCAACGAGTCCATTCTAAAGGAGATCAGCCCTGAGTGTTCTTTGGAAGGAACGATGCTAAAGTTGAAACTCCAATACTTTGGCCACCTCATGCGAAGAGTTGACTCATTGGAAAAGACTCTGATGCTGGGAGGGATTGGGGGCAAGAGGAGATGGGGACGACCGAGGATGAGATGGCTGGATGGCATCACGGACTCGATGGACGTGCGTCTGAGTGAACTCCGGGTGATGGTAATGAACAGGGAGGCCTGGCGTGCTGTGATTCATGGGGTCACAAAGAGTCGGACACGACTGAGGAACTGAACTGAACTGAACTCACCTTAAAACACAAAAGCAAAGTTCCTAAGTCTGGAGTCTAACTTCCCAGATTCAAAAGTGTCTCTATCACTTATTCACCATGAGACCTGAGACCAGTCATTTACCATCTTTTGCCACAGGTTTCCCACTTGTACAATAGAGGTAATAATAATAATGCCTACCATAAAAGAAGAGGTGAGTACTGCATGAGATGACGCAAGTATAGTGCTTAGAATGGTTTCCGGAGTTTAGTAAGTCTTCAGTAACTCAGAACCATTATCTGATTATCATATGCCATGTAGTCTATTGGGGAACAAATATTAATAAACAAACTTTGATTGAATCTGTTTCTCCTGTACCCATGTAACAAAGCACATTATCCAGCTCTCCAATTCCAGTCTCTGATTGCATCAGAGACATTTCAGTTCAGTTCAGTTGCTCAGTCGTGTCCCACTCTTTGCGACCCCATGAATCACAGCACACCAGGCCTCCCTGTCCATCACCAACTCCCGGAGTTCACTCAGACTCACGTCCATCGAGTCGGTGATGCCATCCAGCCATCTCATCCTCGGTCGTCCCCTTCTCCTCCTGCCCCCAATCCCTCCCAGCATCAGAGTCTTTGCCAATGAGTCAACTCTTCCCATGAGGTGGCCAAAGTACTGGAGTTCCAGCTTTAGTATCATTCCTTACAAAGAAATCCCAGGGCTGATCTCCTTCAGAATGGACTGGTTGGATCTCCTTGCAGTTCAAGGGACTCTCAAGAGTCTTCTCCAACACCACATTCAAAAGCATCAATTCTTCAGCACTCAGCCTTATTCATAGTCCAACTCCCACATCCATACATGACCACTGGAAAAGCCATAGCCTTGACTAGACGAACCTTAGTCGGCAAAGTAATGTCTCTGCTTTTCAATATGCTACTAGGTTGGTCATCACTTTTCTTCCAAGGAGTAAGCGTCTTCTAATTTCATGGCTACAGTCACCATCTGCAGTGATTTTGGAGCCCCAAAAAATAAAGTCTGACACTGTTTCCACTGTTTCCCCATCTATTTCCCATGAAGTGATGGGACTGGATGCCATGATCTTCATTTTCTGAATGTTGAGCTTTAAGCCAACTTTTTCACTCTCCTCTTTCACTTTCATCAAGAGGCTTTTTAGCTCCTCTTCACTTTCTGCCATAAAGGTGGTGTCATCTGCTCTCTGAGGT
>SJYT01066687.1:72130-120195 GCA_006410635.1 Cephalophus harveyi
TTTTCCTATTTGGAACCAGTCTGTTGTTCCATATCCAGTTCTAACTGTTGCTTCCTGACCTGCATACAGATTTCTCAAGAGGCAGGTTAGGTGGTCTGGTATTTCCATCTCTTTCAGAATTTTCCACACTTTATTGTGATCCACACAGATGTTTCAAATCCTGAAAGATGATGCTGTGAAAGTGCTGCACTCAATATGCCAGCAAATTTGGAAAACTCAGCAGTGGCCACAGGACTGGAAAAGGTCAGTTTTCATTCCAATTCCAAAGAAAGGCAATGCAAAAGAAAATGTAGAGCATAGGGAAATCTGCCCCATGTTATGTGGCAGCCTGGATGGGAGAGGAGTTTGGGGGAGAATGGTACATGTATAGGTGAGTCCTTTTGCTGTCCACTTGAAACTGTTCTAAAATGTTAATCAGCTATAGTAGTGAGTGAACGTGTCAGTCGCTTATTCTTGTCCAACTCTTGTGACCCCAAGGACTGTTGCCCACGAGTCTCCTCTGTTTATGGAATTCTCCAGGCAAGAATACTGCAGTGAGTAACCATTTCCTTCTCCAAGGCATCTTCCCAACCCAGGGATCAAATCCAGGTCTCCTGCATTGCAGGAAGATTCTTTACTGTCTGAGCCACCAGGGAGGCCCTGATTGGCTATACTTCAATATAAGAAAAAGCTTAAAAGACAAAAAATAAGGAAATGAATGTGCAGGAACAACAACAACAAAAAACTATTGGTAAACCATGATCATAAATATTTATAAAATATCTATTAAAATGAAGTGTTATCAAGCCTTTCCTAACTGTAGAAGTTTATAACTTTCAATATAGAACTTTAGATAACCATACACATATAAGGCAAACCATAAAGCCAAACAGATTTTTCTTCCTTTTGGTCAACAGAATAAAAATACAATTGAATAGAAATAAAAGAAAAAAGATATATGATGTATGTTCCTTGACAACAATGAAATGAGAAATTGGTAACAGAAAGAAATCTGTGGGATTTACAAACATGAAAATTAAACACACTCCTAAAGAACCAATGAGACAAAAAACAAGTAACGTGGAAAATTAGAAAAGGATTAGAAATGGAAACAAACCAGAAAATAAACCCACAAATTTTTTAAATCAATGAAACAAAAAGTTGGTTACATGAAAAGATCAAAAAAACTGACAAACTTTGAGCAAGATTAACCAAGAAAAAAAAGGAGGAGGATTCAAATATCTAAACTCAGGAATTAAAGGAGAATTACTACCAACCTTACAGAAACAAAAAGGAAAAGGGAATACAATGAATAATTGTACATCAGTGAATAAGACCACCTGGAAGAAATAAAGTGACTGAATCAGAAATTTTAAAGCTTTTCACAAATAAAAAGTCCTAACCCAGATAGATGGCTCAAACATTTAAGGAAGAATTACCACCAATTATTAATATTTTATTACCCAGTATTACTCTGATAATCAAATCCGACAAAGATACTGTAAGAGAAAACTACAGATTGATAACTTTGTGAATATAGAAAAATACTAACAAAACACTAACAAATCTAATCCAGAACATTAAAAAGAGGGATTCTACGCCAGAAACCTATAGGATATATCCCACAAAAGCAAGGTGGGTTCAGCATACAACATCAATGTAATAAAACACAGATAGAAGAAAGATACATAATCACCTCAACAGACAAAGAAAATCCAAGTGCCAAAATCCAACTGCCTACTCAGAAGACTAGAAAGAGAAAGGAACTTCCTGCAGCTGATCAGGGCAACCATGAAAAATCCACAGCTAACATCATATTTAATGATAAAAAACTGGATATGTGCCTCCTAAGATCAGAGACAAGGATTCTAGTCTTGCCACTCTTATTTAATATTGTACTAGAGTCCTAGTCAGAAAATGAGGCAAGAAAATGAAATATTTGATAAAAGGAATTCAGACTCAATAAGAAGCAAAACTATACATATTTGCAGATGACAATCTTGTATACAGAAAATCTAAGTTCACAAAAACAATATTACAGTTAATGAAAGAGGTCAGCACAGTTGCAGGATACAAGATCAACACTTAAAATTATCAGTTGTATACCTATGGCTGATTCATGTTGAGGTTTGACAGAAAACAACAAAATTCTGTAAAGCAATTATCCTTCAATAAAAAATAAATTAATTTAAAAATATCAGTTGTATTTTTACACACAAGCAATGAACAATTTGGAACTAAAATTCAGAAAGAAATTCCACTTATATTACCATCAAAATAATATAATTGTTAGGAATATATTTAACAACAACAAGTCTTGTACACTTAAAACTATAAAACGCTTCTGAAAAACATTAAAACAGATCTAAGTATCTGGAAAGACATTCCATGTTAATGGATTGGAAGAAAATGTTTTTAAGATGGTAAAACTTTCAAAGTCACCTACAGATTCAATGTAATCTCTGTCAAAATTCCAATGACCTTTCTTTACAGCAATGAAAAAAGTGATACTAAGAGACTCTGAAGAGCCAAAACAATGTTGAAAAAGAAAAATAAAGTTGGAGGACTCACACTCTCTGATTTTAAAAATTACTACAAAGTTATAGCAATCAAAGCAGTGGGGGTACCAAAATAAGGAGGGAGACTGGCGAAGCAGAAGTGAGAGTTCAGAAATAAACTCAAACATCTATAGTTAAATAACTGCCAAGACACTGGGGAAATAATCATCATCAATAAATGGTACTGGACAACTAGATACCCACATGCCAAAACAAGAAGTTAGACCCCTACCTCACACATTATGCAAAAATTAATTCAACATGGATCAAACACAAAATGGAAAAGCTAAATGTATAAAAACTTTTAGAAGGGAACAGAGGTATAAACATCATTTTTTACCTACCACGCTGCAGAACTTACCTAAAGGGCACAAATTTTTAATATACATTTTACATATGCATTCACCCACATAACCACAACAGATAAAAATATAGACATTTCCAGGACCCATGAAGACTTCCTTGTACCTGTCCCCTGTCAGCCACCATTTCCCCATAAGAGTACCTTCATCTTGACATTTACTGCCATAGATTAGTTTTGCCTTTTAACATTCCATGCTAATTGAAACATACAAGACATATTCTTTGTATTTTTCTTTTTTATGTTTTTGGTTGTGCTACACAATTTACAGGATTTTAGCCCACCGACCAGGGACTGAACCCATGCCCTTGGCAGTGAAAGCCAGTGAAGCCCTAACCACTGGACCACCATGGAACTGCCTGTATCTATTTTCACTTGATATCTTATGTCTCTGAAATTCTTCAACATAATCTGTACAAGTATTTTATTCACTTTCATCACCATACAATATTCCATTATAAGCTTATACCTCGACTAATTCACCCATTCTACTAATGATGGACATGAAAGCTGTCTCCAGTTACTGGCTATTACAAATAAAAGCTCTATGAACCTCTTGAACATGCCTTTTGGTAAACATACACACATATTTCTGTTGGATATATATCCAAGGAGGGAACTGCTAACAATCTCCAAGACATGCATATGGAGGAACATTTCTTCAAAGCGACTGTGTTAAACACAGATACTTTCATCAGTAATGCAGAGTTCCAGTTCTTCCACATCCTCACCAACCCTAGCAGTCATTCTGGTGGCTGTGTAATGTATTTATCACTATAATTTTAATTTACACTTATCTGGTGATTAATGATGTTGAGTACCATTTTCATTGGTTTACTGGCCATTCTGATACCCTCTTTTGTAAAGTGACTATTTAATAAGCCTTTTGCACATTTAAAATTTTTAAACACAAGAACTCTGTTGGATATGTTCATTATGGTCTACGGTCCATGTCTTATCTTTACACTTTGTTTATGGTATCTTCACTCTAACAAATCTAATGCAGTCAGTAAGTATACAGTGGAGAATTTGGGCAACTCCTTAATGAGGTGATTAAGATTAGCATCACATATAAAAGACAGATGGACATTCTGTGTCTCAAGGTTTAATACTCTGAGAAGCAAACAGCATAAACTAAGCAGCTTTCTGAGACTGTATAACCTAAATATAATTAAATAAAGAAAACACAGACAAAATGAGAAACATTGCATTTAAACAAAAACAGAGACTGTATTCCTCAAAATGTCAATCAGATAAAAGTCAAAGAAGGGCTATGGAAATGTTGCAGATTCAAGGAGAGTAAAGAAACACCGCAACTTGATCTTTCCTAAACCTAGATTGGATCCTGTACCAGAGAGAAACTGCTATAAAGGCCATTATCAGGTCAAATGATGAAACTGGAATATGTATAGGAATTATTTCTTCAGAAAGGCTACATTCCAGTTACTACTGTCTCTGCTATCCTCCTACATTTATGCTATGATAGAAATGTGCATGTGTGTTCTGGTGGTTATTAACTGGCATAAAAGACATATTAGTAATGAGTTTTTATCCACAAAACTGGTGGGAATTCAAATATATGGACTGGCTAAAATACCAGAGAAACACTCTGCTACCCTGCATGAACAAAATATAAAAAAAGCCTATATTCTTTATTGTATTTTTAATTAAAAAAAAATTTCTTATTGAAGTATAGTTGATTTACCACATTGTGTTAGTTTCTGGTGTACAGCAAAGTGATTCCGTTATACATTTATACACATATTCTTTTTCATATTCTTTCTCATTATAGTTTATTACAGGATACTGAATAAAGTTCCCTATACTATCAGTTCAGTTCAGTCGCTCAGTTGTATCTGACTCTTTGCGACCCCATGACTGTAGCACGACAGGCTCCCCCGTCTGTTACCAACTCCCGGAGCATACTCAAACTCATGTCCATCGAATCAGTGATACCATCCAACAATCTCATCCTCTGTCATCCCCTTCTCCTCCCACCTTCAATCTTTCCCAGCATCAGGGTCTTAAATGAGTCAGCTCTTTGCATCAGGTGGCCAAGTAGCGGAGTTTCAGTTTCAGCATCAGTCTTTCCAATGAATATACAGGACTAATTTCATTTAGGATGGACTGGTTGGATCTCCTTGCAGTCCAAGGGACTCTCAAGAGTCTTCTCCAACACCACAGTTCAAAAGCATCAATTCTTCGGCGCTCAGCTTTCTTTATAGTCCAACTATCACATCCATACATGACTACTGGAAAACCCATAACTTTGACTAAACGGACCTTTGTTGGCAAAGTAATGTCTCTGCTTTTTAATATGCTGTCTAGGTTGGTCATAGCTTTTCTTCCAAGGAGCATCTTTTAATTACATGGCTACAGTCATCATCTGCAGTGATTTTAGAGACCAAAAAAATCAAGTCTGTCACTGTTTCCATTGGTTCCCCATCTATTTGCCATGAAGTGATGGGACCAGATGCCATGATCTTAGTTTTCTGAATGTTGGACAAGATGCCATGATCTTAGTTTTCTGAATGTTGAGTTTTAAGCCAACTTTTTCACTCTCCTCTTTCACTTTCATCAAGAGGCTTTTGAGTTCCTCTTCACTTTCTGCCATAAGGGTGGTGTCATCTGCATATCTGAGGTTATTGAGATTTCTCCCATGAAGCTTGATTCCAGCTTGTGCTTCTTCCAGTCCAGCATTTCTCATGATGTACTCTGCATATAAGTTAAATAAGCAGGGTGAAAATATACAGCCTTGACGTGCTCCTTTCCCAGTTTGGAACCAGTCTGCTGTTCCATGTCCAGTTCCAACTGTTGCTTCTTGACCTGCATAAAGATTTCTTAGGAGGCAGGTCAGGTGGTCTGGTATTCCCATCTCTTGAAGAATTCCCATCTCTTTTCTACAGTTTGTTGTGATCCACACTGTCAAAGACTTTGGCGTAGTCAATAAAGCAAAAGTAGATGTTTTTCTGGAACTCTCTTGCTTTTTCAAAGATCCAGCAGATGTTGGCAATTTGATCTCTGGTTCCTCTGCCTTTTCTAAATCCAGTTTGAACATCTGGAAGTTCACGGTTCACGTACTGCTGAAGCCTAGCTTGAAGAATTTTGAGCATTACTTTGCTAGTGTGTGAGATGAGTGCATTTGTGCAGTAGTGTGAACCTTCTCTGGCATTGGAATGGAAACTGGCCTTTTCCAATCCTGTGGCCACTGCTGAGTTTTCCACATTTGCTGGCATATTGAGTACAGCACTTTCACAGCATCTTTTAGGAGTTTCACAAATCTTTTAGGAGTTGAAATAGCTCAACTGGAATTTCCTGTACTATACCTTGCTTTTTATCTATTTTATACATTGCTGTTGCTGTTAAGTAGTGTCTGATTCTTTGCAACCCCATGGGCTGCAGCACATCAGGCTTACCTGTCCTTTACTATCTCCTAGAGGTTGCTCAAATTCATGTCCACTGAGATAATGATGTTATCCTCTGTCACCCTCTTCTCCTTTTGTCTTTTATCCTTCCCAGCATCAGGGTCTTTTCCAATTGAGTTGGCTCTTCATATCAGGTGGTCAAAGTACTGGAGCTACAGCTTCAACTTTATACACAGAAGCTTGTAACAGTTAATTCCAAATTCCTAATTTATCCCTCTCCCACCCTAAACAAGCTTATTTTCTATTTTTCTATATTTGTGAGTCTGTTTCTGTTTTGTAAGCAGATTCATCTGTGTCATATTTTAGATTCCACATGTAAGTAATATCATATTTTTCTTTCTGTATATGACTGACTTCACTTAGTATGATAATCTATAGGTCTATTCATGTTGCTGCAAAATGGCATTATTTCATTCTTTTTTTAAGGCTGAGTAGTATCTTGTGTGTTTGTGTGTGTATATACACACACATATATATATACATATATATATATCACATTTTCTTTATCCTTACACCTGTCAAAGGACATTTAAGTTGCTTCCATGTCCTGGCTATTGTAGATGTGCTGCTATGAACACTGGAGTGCATCTATCTTTTCAAATTAGAGTTTTCGCCCAATATATGCCCAGGAGAGGGATTGCTGGATCATATGGCAACTCTAGTTTTAGTTCTTTAGGGAACCTCCATACTGTTTTCCATAGTGGCTGTGCCAGTTTACATTCCCTTTTCTCCACATCCTCTCCAGTATCTATTATCTGAAGACTTTTTAAAGGTGGACATTATGATTGGTGTGAGGTGGTACCTCATGGTTGTTCTGATTTCCATTTCTCTAGTAACTGGCAATGTTGAGCATGTCTTCATGCGTCTATTGGCCATCTGGATGTCTTCTTTGGAGAAATGTGTATTTAGGTCTTCTGCCCATTTTTTGATTGGGTTGTTTTTCTGTTATGGGGATGTACAAGCTGTCTGCACATTGTGGGAATTAAGCCCTGGTTGGTCGCATCATTTGAAAATATTTTCTCCCAGTCCGCAGGTTGTCTTTCCATTTCGTTTTTTTTGTTTCTTTTGCTATGCAAAAGCTTATACATTTGATTAGGTCCCATTTGCTTAATTTTGCTTTTACTTTGATTGTCTTGGGAGAGTGACCAAAGAAAATGCTGGCACAATTTACATCAGAGAATGTTTTGCTTGTGTTCTCTTCTAGGAGTCTTACAGTATCATGTATTATATTTAAGTCTCTAAGCCATTCAGAGTTGATTTTTGTCTGTGGTGTGAAGGTGTGTTCTAACTTCACGCATGTACCTGTGGCTGTCCAGTTTTCCCAACACCACACTTGCTGAAGAGACTAACTTTTTCCCACTGTATATTCTTGCCTCCTTTGTTAGATTAACTGGCCGTAGGTATGTGGTTCATTTCTATAAAAGCCCATCTTCTTAAAGACAGTCCCAAGGCCAGTCATTCATTTTGAGGAGTCTGGTTATTTAATGCCACCAATAAGATTAACCAACTCCTGCCTCTACAATTTTGTTGCATCTGTACATCAACTGAATCTTTCACGTAAGGTATGGCTGAAGTACCTTAAAGATAAGGAAGCTGAAGAGTTCACATGTTTACAAAGCAGATGGCACTTACTATTTTTGAACTTGCTTGCTAATAAATGGTGGCAAAATAAAAGTCTACTATATTTGGAAGGATTTGGTCTAAGGTTTACTTTCACTATAAGCCAGTAGATTATAACAAAGCAGCTGATATTCACTTAAGTTCACTATTGCTATATACTTTATTTACCTAAAATAACACACTAATTGTGCATAACCAATTAGACTCTGTTCAATTCACAACAGCCAACTTAGGGCCTCCTGACTCACTTTTGCTACATCTAAGAGTCTTTCCCCCAAGTCTTTAAGTGGCTGCTAAGGTCTACTGACCATCTAATATAAAACATTTCCCTCCCTCACTCACTTTTTTTTTTTTACATCATCCTATTTTTGCTTCTTGATAAAACATATCATCATATAAAAATTATTTTAGTCAGTTTATTTATTTATTACACCTCCATCCCCACTGGTACACGGGAGCCTTAAGAACAGAGACTCTGTTGATATGACTCATCACTGCATCTCTGATGTACAGAATAGTGCATGGCTCATAGAAGGTGCTGGGTGTTTCGGAATAAAAGACAGAAAAATTTAAAAAGTGGGAGGTGGAGAATAAGAGAAGACAGGAGTTATCTTCCAAAGATAAAAAAACTAACTCTAAAAGAATGGGTTTGGCGGGGCGGGGGGCGGGCAGGGAGGTCTACACAAGTGCTCAGATACTAAGAAAATGAGCAAGACATTAGTAAGACAGTTTTGTACTCCACACTCAAAAAGCCCGTGGACCAATAAAGAAAAGAGAAAAAGACACTGCTGTAGTATTATGGATTTTAACAGAGATATGTCATTAAAATACATGTCAAGAAATAGCCCACTGTGTGACAGTATCTGCCATACTATACTCCAACTATTAATAACTTAGAGTAAGTGCATTTCCCCCATCCACAAGTAGATTATGAATTGAGATCAAACGTTTCACCTAAAAATGACAGTCAAAAGTGGTACACAATCTAAATGTATCAAACCATTCTAACAAGATTTTAATGACTTTCACATTTATAAGAACTGAAAAATGATTAGGAGTCTCCATCCTGATATGAATAAATTGTAAGTTAAAAGAGATCTATGATCAAGAACAACAAAAGGGTGCCTACTCTTGCCACTATTATTCAGCACAGTTTTGGAAGTCCTAGCTATGGCAATCAGAGAAGAAAACGAAATAAAAGGAAGCCAGATTGGAAAAGAAGTAAAACTCTTGTTTGCAAACAACACAATATTATACACAAAAAACCCTAAAGATAGTATCAGAAAATTACTAGAGCTAATCAGTGAATTTAGTAAAGTTGCAGGATACAAAAATCAATACACAGAAATCACTTGCATTCCTATACATGAACAATGAGATATCAGAAAGAGAAATTAAGGAATCAAGCCCATTTACCACTGCAACATAAAGAATAAAATGCCTAGGAATAAATCTACCTAAGGAGACAAAGAGCTGTACACAGAAAACTGTAAAACACTGATGAAAGAAATCAAAGATCACAGAAACAGAGATATTCCATGTTTCTAGGGTGGAAGAATCAAAACGGTGAAAACAACTACACTACCAAATGCAATCTACAGATTCAATGCAATCCTCATCAAGTAACCAATGGCATTTTCCACAGAACTACAGTAAAAAATTTCATAATTCATATGGAAACACAAAAGACCCCAAATAGCCAAAGCAATCTTGAGAAAGAATGAATCTGGAGGTTTCCTGACTTCAGACTATACTACAAAGCTACAGCAATCAAAACTATATGCTACTGGCACAAAAAAAGACATACAGCCCAATGGAACAAGATAGAAAGCCCAGACATAAACTCATGCACGTATGGGCACCTTATCTTTGACAAAGGAGGAAAGAATATACACTGGAAAAAAGACAGCCTCTTCAATAAGTGGTGCTGGGAAAACTGGAAAGCTACATGGAAAAGAATGAAATTAGAACACTTCCTTACACTATATACAAAGATAAATTCAAAGTGGATTAAAGACCTAAATTTAAGACCGGAAACTATAAAACTCTTAGAGGGAAACATAGGCAGAACACTTCATGACAAAATCACAGCAAGATCCTCTATGACCCACCTCCTAGAGTTAATGAAATAAAAACAAAAATAAACAAATGGGACCTAATTAAACTTAAAAGCTTTTTCACAGCAATGGAAACTAAAAACAAGGTGAAAAGACAACCATCAGAATGGGAGAAAACAACAGCAAATCAAACAACTGACAAAGGATTATTTCCAAAATATTCAAGCAGCTCATACAAGTCAAAACCAGAAAAACAAACAACCCAATCAAAAAGTGGGCAAAAGACCTAAACAGACATTTCTCCAAAGAAAGCATACAGATGGCTAATAAACACACAAAAAGATGCCCAACATTGCTTATTATTAGACAAATGCAATAATGAAAACTACAATGAGATATCACCTCACATTGGCCATCATCAAAAAATCTACAAACAATAAATGCTGGAGAACATGTGAAGAAACAGGAACCGTCTTCCACTCTTTGAGGGAATGTAAATCAATACAGCCACTATGGAAGACTATGGAGAGTCCTTAAAAAACCAGGAATGAAACTACCACATGATCCAAAAATCCCACTCCTCGGCATATACCCTGAGAAAAATGTAACTGAAAAAGATACATTTACCCCAATGTTCACTGCAGTACTATCGACAGTAGCTAGGATGTGGAAGCAACCTAGATGTCCATCAAAAGATGAACAGATAAAGAAGCTGTGGTACATATACCCAATGGAATATTACTCAGCCATAAAAAAGGAATACATTTGAGTTAGTTCTACTGAGGTGGATGAACCTAGAGACTATTATTCAGAATGAAGTATGTCAGAAGAGAGAAACAAGTATCACATATTAATCCACATATATGGAATCTAGAAAGACGGTACTAATGATTCTATTTGCATGGCAGCAGAGGAGATGCAGACATAAAGAACAGACTTATGGACATGGGGTGAGGGTTGCGAAGGAGAGGGTGGGATGAATGGGGAGAGCAGTATGGAAACATATATACCACCATATGTAAAAGCAGTGCTAAAAGAAAAATGTATAGCTATCATGAAGTGAAAGCAGTGCTGAGAGAGAAATTTATATCTGTAAATGTACATATTAAAAAAGAAGATTTCAAATCAACAACCTAACTTTACATCTTAAGGAACCAGAAAAGAACAAACTAAACCCAAAGCTAGCAGAAGAAAGGAAATAATATAGATTAGAGCAGAGAGAAGCAAAATAGATAAATAATAAAAGAAAAATCAATAAAACCAAGAGTTGATTCTTCAAAAAGATCAACAAAATGGGCAAAATTTTAGCTAGACTAAGAAGAGAGAAAAGAGTCAAATAACTAAGATAAAAAATGAAAGAGGAAACATTACAGAAGTAAAAATAATCAGGAAATTCCTTAGCAGTCCAGTGGTTAGGACACCACACTTCCTCTGCAGGAGGTACACAGGTTCAATCTCTGATTGGGAAACCAAGATTCCATATGCCATGTGGCACAGCTAAAAAAACAAACAAACAACAACAACAAAAAAAAACCAAATGAATAGACAAACAAAAACCTCCTAAAAAGAAAAGTCTAGGTCCAGACGGTTTCACTGGTAATATTCTACATTAGAAGAAATTCTTCCAAAAAACTCAGGAAGGAAAATCTACTAACTCACTGGATGAGACCAACATTAGCCTGATACCAAAGCCAGACAAAGTTATTACAGGAAAACTACAGACCAATTATCTCTTATGAATACTGATGCAAAAATCCTCAACAAAGTACTAGGAAACAAAACTAAGCAGCATATCAAAAGGATTATGCATCACAATCAAGTGGGATTGATTATTAAAAGGCAAGGATGATTCAACACATGAAAAAATCAATGTCATAAATCACATTAAGGGAAGGAAGGGGAAAAAAACAGTTCTCTCCATTGATGCATAAAAAGCATTTAACAAAATTTAATACTCTTTCATGATGAAACACTCAGGAAACTAGCAACTGAAGGAAATTCCCTGAGCATAATGAAGGTCATATAAGAAAAGCCTGTGTCTGACATCACACTCAGGGCAAACCACTGAAGGCTTCTCCCTACGCCTTTCCTGTCCAGACCAGGGACAAGACTCAGACGTCCACTTGGCCACTCTTACTCAGCACAGTGTTGGGAGTTCTAGTAGGAGCAACAGGCATGAAAACAAACAGACTTCCAAATCAGATTCAAAGAAGCAAAATTATCTCTATTTGAAGGTGACATGATCTCAAATACAGAAATGCCTAAAGATTATGTGTACACACACACACACACACACACACACACACACGGTGTTGAAGCTAATAAACATATTCAACAACACTGTAATGTATTGTTACAAATCAACACACAAAAACCAATTATATTTCTACACACTATGAACAATCAGAAAATGAAATTAAGAAATTCCCATTTACAATAGCATCAAAAAGAATAAAGTACTTATGAATTAACCAAGGTACTAAAAGACTTATACAATGAAAACTACAGAATGCTGCTAAATAAATTAAAACGACACAAATAAATGAAACATATCCCATGTCCATGAATTAGAAGACTAAGATGTCAATACTACACAAAATGATCAATAGATTTGATGTAAACCCTATCAAAATCCCAATGACATTTTTTACAGAAACAAAAATCCATACAAAAGTTCATATGAAATGTCAAGGGATCCCAAATAATCGAAACAATCCTGAAAAGAAACAAAACTAGAGGACTCACACTTTCTGATTTTAAAACTCACTACAACGTTACAGTAATCATAACAACACAGTACTGGTAATAAAGACCAATGGAATAGAGCCCAGGATTATACCCTTGCATATTTGGTCAAATAATTTTTGACAAGAGTGCCAAGACTATTTAAGAGGGAAAGCATAGTGTTTTAATAATATGGTGATGAGAAAACTGGAAAATATCCACATGCAAAAAAAAGAAAAAAGAAAAAAAAGTAGCTGGTACTTTACACCAGACACAAAAATTGCCTTAAAATGGATCATAAACCTAAATGTAAAAGCTAAAACGACAGAACTCTTCAAAGTATAAAGGGAAACCATTTTTGCAACAATCTCTTGAATGTGACATCAAAAGCACAGTCAACAAGAGAAAAAATAGATAAACTGGAGTTAATCAAAATTTAAAACACCTCATGGATAAACCCAGAGGACATAATGTTAACTGAAATAATTCAGGTAGAGAAAGGCAAATAATGCATGATTCCACTTATATGAGGTATCTAAAATAGTCAAATTTATAGAAGCACAGAATAAAACTGTGGTTGTTGGATTGGGGGGGGTTGTCAGGTAGCAAAAATGGGGCATTTTTATTCAATGTATGTAAAATTTCAGCTATGCTGAGGATTTAAGCTCTAGAGATCTGCTGTAACATATTGCCTAAAGTTATTAATATGGTATTGGGCACTTCAAGTTTTGTTACGAAGGTAGATGCCATGGGGAGTATTCTTGTTGTTGTTGTTGGTAAGTCCTATCCAACTCTTTGCGACCCCATGAACTGCAGCACACCAGGCTTCCCTGTCTTTCAACTATCTTCTGGAGCTTGCTCAAACTTATGTCCATTGAGTCGGTGATGCTATCTATCCATCTCATCCTCTGCCGCCCCCTTCTCTCTTGGCCTCAACCTTTTCCAGCATCAGGGTCTTTTCCGATGAGTTGGATCTTCTCATCAGGTGGCCAAAGTATTGGAGCTTCAGCTTCAACAGTAGTCATTTCAGTGAACATTTAGGACTGATTTCCTTTAAGAATTGACTGGTTTGATCTCTCAAGAGTCTTCTTCAGCACCACAGTTCGAAAGCATCAATTCTTTGGCACTCAGCCATCTTTGTGGTCCAACTCACAGCCGCACATGACTACTGGAAAAACCACTGCTTTGACTATATAGACTTTTGTCAGTAAAGTGATATCTCTGCTTTTTAATATGCTGTATAGGTTTGTCATAGCTTTCCTTTCAAGGAGACAGCACCTTTTAATTTCACGGCTGCAGTTACCATCCACAGTGATTTTGGAGCCCAAGAAAATAAAATCTGTCACTGTTTCCACTTTTCCCCCATCTGTTTGCCATGAAGTAATGAGACCAGATGCCATGATTTCTGTCTTTTGAATGTTAAGTTCTAAGTCAGTTTTTTCACTCTCCTCTTTCACCCCCATCAAGAGGCTCTCCTCTTTGTTTTCTGCCATAAGGGTGGTGTCATCTGCGTATCTGAGATTGTTGATATTTCTCCCTGCAATTTTGATTCCAGTCTGTGATTCATCCAGCCCAGTATTTTGCATGAGGTACTCTGCATTTAAGTTAAATAAGCAGGATGACAACATATAGCCTTGACTTACTCCTTTCCCACCACCAAAAAAAGAAAGCGGGGAAAGGGACACGAGGAATTTGGGGGAAGCACTGCACGTTTCTATTACTCCAATTGTGGCAACAGCATCATGAGTGTTCATTTATGTCCAAACTCAAAAACTGTATACATCAAATATGTGCAGTTATTTTATCAGTTACACCTCAATAAAACTTTAAAAAAGTTTAAACTTCCGTACATCAAAGGACACAGTCAGCAGGGTGAAAAGATAATCCATGGAATGGGAGAAAATATTTGCAAATCATTTATCTGATAAGAGGTTAATGTCCAAATTTATCAGTTACTCTTACAATTCAACAAAAAAACAAGACTAAAAAATGGACAAAGGACTCAAGTCATTTCTCCAAAGAATATCACTAATCATTAGGGAAACAAACACAAAATCCAAACAATGAAATATCATCTCACACCCATACAATGGCTACTGTTAAGAAAAATGAAAGTAAATGTTGGCAAAATGTGGAAAATTTGGAACTCCTGTATACTGTTGGTAGGAATGTGCAGTCACTATGGAAACCAGTATGGTGGGGCCTCAGAAATTAAAAACTAAGTTACCATTCTGTGCTGTGCTTAGTCGCTCAGTCGTGTCAGACTATTTGCAACCCCAGAGACTGTAGCCCACCAAGCCCCTCTGTCCATGGGGATTCTCCAGGCAAGAATACTCAAGTGGGTTGCCATGCCCTCCTCCAGGGGATCTTCCCAACTCAGGGATCAAACCCAGGTTTCCCACCGTGCAAGCAGATTCTTTACCATCTTAGCCACCAGGGAAGCCCAAGAATACTGGAGTGGGTAGCCTATCCCTTCTCCAGCAGATATTCCTGTCCCAGGAATCTAACTGGGGTCTTCTGCATTGCAGATGGATTCTTTACCAATTGAGCTATCAGAGAAACATATATATAATGGAGAATTATTAAGCCTTAAAAAGGAATTAGATCTTTACATATACTACAACAGGGATAAATTTTAAGGACATTTTACTAAATGAAATAAGCCAGTCAACAAAAATATAAATAGTGTATGATTCTATTTAAGTCAAATTCACACAGACAGAAAGTAGAAAGAAAGTTGTCAGAGGAAAAGGAGGAGTTTTGTTTAATGAATCCAGAGTTTCAGTTTTGCAAGATGAAAAGAGTTCTAGAAATGGATGGTGGTGACAGTGAAATGTACTAGCAATGGTATGTAAGAATGCTAGTATATTTAATGTCACTGTACTATACAGTTTAAAAAAATAGTGAAGATGGCAAATTTTAAGTTATTTGCATTTTACCACAATTTTAAACAACCTGCTCCAGTATTCTTGCCTGGGAAATCCCATGGACTGAGGAGCCTGGCAGGCTACACAGTTCACGGGGTTGCAAGAGTCAGACATGACTTAGCAACTAAACCACCACCACAATTTTTAAAAATACCAAGAAAACCCCCAAAACTCTTATTTCTTGCAAAATACCAACAAGACTCAACTCTAAAACCTAATGATCCTACACTGTCCTTTCCTTCAAATGCAACCATTTACTTTTTCAATGTAGGAATTTACTGTGTATTTCAAATGATCTACTAACACTGTAAATTTCTCCATTTCAAACACTTTTTGAGGACTACTATTCACTAGTTTCTTAAACAAACAAAAAACACTTTATTAAGTGTCTACTCACTATGCGCCACATATACTGCTGTACTCTTGCGGCTTACACTTTAATGAGGAAGACAAACATGTGACTACAAAGTGCCAAAGAAGAAAATGAACAGTGAATGAGAAAACATGTAAAACCTCTGAAACTGAGAAGATCAGTGGGAAAACTCTCAAAGCTGAAAAGCAGCACACACAAATGCCCAAAAAGCTCAGCATGCTCCAGGAACCGTATGGAAGAACTGTGTGATCAGTATTTTACAAAGCAAAGAGGGAGTGGCGATACATAAACTGAAAATGTAAGCCAGAACTACAACCAAGGAAGGTCATAAAGGAATCTAGGTATAGTATGTAATACAATAGAGGGCTGATAATGGTTTTTTAAGCAAAGATAAGACATCATTCGAGTTGAGGGTTTTTCCTGTTTGGTTGGTTGGTTGGGTTTTGTTTCTGTTTTTTCCATCTTTTCTTAAATGTCACATTGGTTGCTCAGTAAATAGCCAAAATGTGTATCAGGCACAGACAGGATACATTATAAATTCAAACACTGAATGTTAGTTTGTTCATTTACTTTATTACGTATACATGTTATAAAACATGAGTATTTATTCATATTGAGCAAAAAATCCTTAAAGTTAAAAACATATGTTGAGCAAAAAAGCAAACAAAAAAGAATCCTTACAGTGTGTTTTCATCTGTAAAAGAGGGGAGGAGTAACTTTACGGAGCAGAAATACAATAAATACAGCCTCAGCTAGGCGATCAATACCAACATTACAGTGAGGAAATCATGTTTATGCTGTTGTTCAGTCACCAAGCATGCCTGACTCTTCGCAACCCCGTGGAGCACACCACACTTCCCTGTCCCTCCTCATCTCCTGGAGTTTGCCCAAGTTCGTGTCCATTTATTCAGTCATGCCATACTCTGCCTTTAATGCAATGTTATAACATGTGACGAAAATAGCACTTTATCTTTGTGATCTTCCTCCAAGAACTCAAAAACTAAGTAACATAAGAAAACATTAATCAAAAAATTTGAGAGACAGTCAATGAAACACCTGATCAATATTCTTCAAAACTGTCAAGGACATTAAAAACAAGGAATGTTTGAGAAACTGCCACAATCCAGTGGAATTAAAGCATTATAAAAACCAAATGCAATGTTGTATCCTCGATGAGATCCTGCAATGGAGAAAGGACAATGAAATCTTAATAAAGTATGAGGTTAATAATGATGAATCAATAATGCTTGGAGAAGGAAATGGCAACCCACTCCAGTGTTCCTGCCTGGGAAATCCCATGGGAAGAGGAGTCTGGCAGGCTACAGACCATGGAGTTGCAAAGACACAACTTAGCGACTAAACAACAAAAACAATCAATATTGCTCCCTTACTTGTGATAGATGTATACATAAGATGCTAACACTAGGGAAACTGGATACAGAGTACAAGAACCCTCTTAACTATCTAAAAACTTTTCTGTGAATCTAGAACATTTGCAAACTCAAAAAATTATTTAAAGAATGAACTGTAAAAGGAACATAAGCAGCAAAAACTAGTTATAAGATTACTTAGGTCCAGAAGGAGATGATGATACATTAAAATGTTTAGAATAATATAGCAGCAGGGAAGATGGAGAAAAAAAGATGGATTCAAGGCATATTTTGAAGACAGAATAAAAAGACCTTGGGGGGCTTCCCTGGTGGCTCAGTGGTAAAGAACCCACCATCCAGTGGAGGAGACAGGGGTTCAATCCCTGATCCAGGAAGATTCCCCGTCCTGCGGAACAACTAAGCCCACGCGCCATGACTACTGAGCCTGTGCTCTAGAGCCCACAATCCACTAGTGAAGTCCACACACCACAGAGCCTGTGCTCTGCCTGCACGCTGCAATGAGAGGAGCCCATGGTCACCACAGCTAGAGAGAAAAGGCCTGCAGAGCAACAAGACCCCCCACAACCAAAACTAAATGAATAAAATTATTAAAAAAAAAAAAAGAAGAAGAATTTGGGACTTCCAATTAATGCAGAATACTGAAGTCAGCATATCCTCGTCTCCAAAAATAAGAACAAAACTGGACAAATTGCCAAAAACTATTTCAGGGATTTGGAAATTACCAAAAGATAAACAACAAATTGAGAAGTATTTATTCATGGAAAACTACCAGACCCTCAGGTAAAGCAGTGGGAGTCAGTGGATTCCCAACACTAACCTAGCTTGGTCTACCTAAGAACTTTCAACAGTTTTGAAACTCAGCAGCTCTTGCTAGAGGGGTTGACGTGATGTGGAGTGAAAGATGAAAAGTCACACTAAATACCGACACCAAAAATAAAAGGAAAAAACACGGTAAAAATGAATGGGGAAAACCAGTAACTCCATTAGGAGGAGGAGGAAGAAAAGTGTCTCAGGTGAAGGCAAAGGCAGACTGGCCAAAAATTTAATGCGAAGAGCTTGAAAATCAGAGAGCCACAGAAGTGCTCGATGGACTCTACAAATCTCCAGCTGAGTAGGAAACTATGAGCACGCATAGACATGAATGCATAGACCCAAGACATGAACAGACCCAAAAGGGCCAGGTACAAAATGAAAACTAAGGTCCACTTGGCTGTTGCCTTAAATTTGTGCTCTCCAATTCATACACACCCACCAGAAGATGGCTGAAGTCATCTTTGAGGTATCTGAATGCAACCTCTGCCCAATCACTGCCTGACCACTAAGTTACACAATCACAGGGTAACCCCTAGGAAGTCTGGCTTAAAAGATACAGACAGAAAAACAAACAAAAAATAACTAAGCAAATATAATAACAGCCCAACAAGCATGGGCAACGACGTATTCCACAGATTAAGTTAAATTTAAAGTTGGTTTTAAGGAGACACAGATGTATAGAACAGTCTTTTGGACTTTGTGGGAGAAGGCGAGGGTGGGATGATTTGGGAGAATGGCATTGAAACATGTATATTATCATATGTGAAATGGATCGCCAGTCCAGGTTCGATACATGAGACAGGGTGCTCAGGGCTGGTGCACTGGGATGACCCTGAGGGATGGGATGGGGAGAAAGGTGGGAGGGGGGTTCAGGATGGGGAATACATGGACACCCATGGCTGATTCATGTCAATGTATGGCAAAAGCCACTACAATATTGTAATTAGCCTCCAATTAAAATAAATAAATTTTAAAAAATTAAGTTTTTGGTTTTTTTTTAAAAAAAGAGTCCAATCCAAAATTCCTACATTATCTAATTTTCAAAAAAAAAACAAAGTGAGGTAAGCAAACAAAGAGTAAAGTGGGACCCACACTTAAGATTTTTTTTAAAAAGCTGTCAGTAGAGACAAACTCTGGGTAGGTCCAGATGTTGAAATTTGTGCTTAGTCGCTCAGTCATGTCCAACTCTTTGCAACCCCATGGACTGTCGCCTCCCAGGTTCCCCTGTCCAGGGGATTCTCCAGGCAAAAATACTGAGGTGGGTTGCCATGCCCTCCTCCAGGGGATCTTCCCAACCCAGGGATCGAACCCAGGTCTCCCACACTGCAGGTGGATTCTTCACCATCTGAGACACCTGGGAAGCCTAAAGACTTCAGAGTAGCTATCATAAATATATTTAAAAGAATTAAAGGAAAATCTGGTAAAAAATTACTCCACAAAAAGGAAATATCAATAAATAGAAACTATAAAAAAAAAACAAAAAAGCAAATTCTAGAGTTGAAAAATACCATATCCAAAGGTAAAAGGTATCAGATGGACTCAATAGTAAATCTGAGATGGCAGAAGAAACAATTAAACTCAACAAAAGGGTCAACAGTAGTCAACTAATCTGAAGAACAGAGAGAAAAGAGACTGAACGAAAATTAACGAAGTCTTGGAAACCTATGAGACACTTAGCAGACCAACACTTACTGTGCGTCCCACAAGGAAAAAAGAAAAATGGAGACAGAAAAAAATGTCTGAAGAAAATAATGGCTGAAAAGTTCCCAAATTTCATGAAAACCAGGAATCTAAAGACCCAAGAAGCTCAATAAACTCTAAACACAATAAATATCAAGAGATCTATACCTAAATCTTTTAAAAGACCATTTGAAAAATCTTAAAAAAAAAAGAGAGAGAGAGAGAGAACCACACCTAGATACACATCATGGTTAAACTACAGAAAGCCAAATATAATAAAATCTTAAAAGCAAAAAAATAACTCATTTTGCTACAGGGGAAAAATACAATTAACTACTGACTTCTAGCATAAATAACTGAGTCAGAAGAAGGTGCAATGAGATGTGTAACGAGAGAAAACAAAAATATCAAGCAAGAATCACATATTCAACAAGACTATCCTTCAAAACAGCAAACGAAATAAATATATTCCTAGATAAACAGAAATAAAGAATTCTTTGCAAAACTTGCCTTATAAGAAATACTAAGGGGAGTTCTTCAGACTGAGAAGTGACATTAGAGGAGGTAACTCAAATCCAGCAGACAAAATGAAGAATACTCAAATCAAAAGAATTAAATATAGGAGTAAGTTCAAAGATTAGTAGTTTTCCTCCTCTTAAGCTCCTTAAAAAACATTTGACTGTATACAGCTAGTTCACGCACACACACACACACATCATTCCACCCATTAATGGCTAATGGCAGATTACACATTCTTTTCAAACACCCATGGAACATTAACCCAGATAGACCTGGGCCATATCCTGGGCCACAAAATAAATTATAACACATTTAAAAGACTTAAAATCATAAAAACTATGTTCTCTGATCATAATGGAAGCAATGCAGTAAATAACAACAGAAAGACAACAGGAAAAATCTCCAAACATTTGGAAGTGAAACAACATACATAAAGAATAATCTGCAGCTAAACGAGAAATTCTCAACACATTTTTAAGTATACACAACTAAATAAAAAGATAACATGTTAAATCACATAAAATACAGGTAAGGAAGTGATAAGAGGAAAATTTACAGCACCACTCTGGGTTGCTATTACACCCACCTCCCACTATGCAACAGCTGCCCCATCTAATGTCCTTTGGGCTCTTGAAAACATGGGAAGGGGTAAGGTTAAGAATGAACTCTTGGGGTGGGAGGTGGGAGGGGGATTCAGGATTGGGAGCTCGTATACACCCATGGTGGATTCATGTCAATGTATGGCAAAACCAATACAGTATTGTAAAGTAAAATAAAGTAAAAAGAAAATAAAAAAAAAAAGAATGAACTCTGTGGTGTGGAACTGGAATTGAAGGTATCATCATGAAACCACAGTTTTGAAATATATAAAGAAACAGATGTACACAAACACACACATTTGTACCTATATGTTTTACAGCTTTGGCTATGGAGACCTGGAAGCAGTGACATCCTACTCACAATGAGTACATCTGCTAGATACCAGTTTCTAAATATCAATCTCCACTAAGAGGAATGAAGGCTCCTTGAAAATATGGGTTATTTCCATGTAACTGCAAGGTAACCCTAGAACATCTTACTGTGTCAGAATATAAGTATATAAGGAATCATGGGACATGTGAAAAGGACACAAAAACCACTCTAAACGGGCTCCTACTGGCCAAATATGGGACAATTTGGGTTTTAAAACAAATAATGATAGATTACAACCCACTGAATAACAACAAAAAAAGAGAACCCACAAGTCTACAGCTATACCAATTAAAAAATGAATCAGTAAATGGGAGAAGAGAAAGAAGCTTTAGCTTTTTTTGACATTCAAGGCATGGGTATTGGAGTGTTAATTAATAAATTATAATTAATGAAATTATAAAATAGTTTGCAATCATCAATAATAGTAACTCAGCCAATAAAAATCAGTAACTGCTAAAACTAGCAGGTGAAGTGATGAGGAATGAAATACTCAGTCTCAAAATACTTTTCCACCTAATATTTATTAATTATAAAGGTAAAAAGTATTTTTTAGTGTAGAAATCTTGCAGAATGCTTAAGCGATCAAGATCACCAATAATGGGCAAATTAAAATCATTTGCACCTGATAGGATATACTGAGAAGATTATCATATCACTTCTGTAATGTTTCTGCCAAAAATATATAACCTAAATTGAATCACAGGGGAAGCAAAAGACAAACCTTAACTGAGGAATATTTTAAGAGTCAACTATTCTATAAATTTCAAAACTGTCAAGATCATGAAAGTCAGGCAAACATCAAAGAATTCTTCCAAGATGGAGAGATATTCCATGTTCCTGGGTAGGAAGAATCAATGCTGTGAAAATAACTATACTACCAAACACAATGTACAGATTCAGCGCAATCCCTATCAAATTAGCAATGGCATTTTCCACAGAACTAGAACAACAAATTTCACAATTCATATGGAAACACAAAAGACCCCGAATAGCCAAAGGAGCCCTGAGAAAAAAGAATGGGCCTGGAGGAGTCGACCTTCCTGACTTCAGGTTACACTACAAGGCTACAGTCATCAAGAGAGTATGGTACTGGCACAAACAGAGAAACACAGACCAATGGAACAAGATAAAAAGCCCAGAAATAAACCCACGCGTACCTTATTTTTGACAAAGGAGGCAAGAATATACAATGGGGCAAAGACAGCCTCTTCAATAAATGCTGCTGGGGAAACTGGATAGCTATATGTAAAAGAATGAAATTAGAACACTTCCTAAGAACACACACAAAGATAAACTCAAAATGGATTAAAGACCTAAATGTAAGACCAGAAACTATAAAACTCTCAAGAGGAAAACACAGGCAGAACACCTGATGACATAAAACAAGATCCTCTATGCCCCACCTCCTAGAGTAACAGAAATAAAAACAAAAGTAAGCAAGTGGGACCTGATTAAACTTAAAAGCTTTTGCACAACAAAGGAAACTGTAACCAAGGTGAAAATACAACCCTCAGAATGGAAGAAAATAACAGCAAATGAAACAACTGACAAAGGATTAATTTCCAAAATATACAAGCAGCTCATACAACTCAATACCAGAAAAACAAACAACCAATCAGAAAGCGGGAAAAAGACTGAAACAGACATTTCTCCAAAGAAGACATACAGATGGCTAGGAAACACATGAAAAGATGCTCAACAAAACTACAATGAGATATCACCTCACATCGGTCAGAATGGCCATCACCAAAAAGTCTACAAACAATAAATCCTGGACAGGGAGTGGAGAAAAGGGAACACTCTTGCACTGTGGGTGGGAATGTAAACTGACACAGCCATATGAAAGATGGTATGGGGATTCCTTAACAAACTAGGAATAAAACCACCATATGACCCAGCAATCCCACTCCTAGGCATAT
This sequence comes from Cephalophus harveyi, assembly GCA_006410635.1. Lineage (NCBI taxonomy): Eukaryota > Metazoa > Chordata > Mammalia > Artiodactyla > Bovidae > Cephalophus > Cephalophus harveyi. Next base: position 95,449 of record SJYT01066687.1, read on the forward strand.
ACCCTGAGGAAACCAAAACTGAAAAAGACACAAATATCTCACTGTTCACTGCAGCACTATTTACAACAGCTAGAACATGGAAGCAACCTGGATGTCCATTGACAGATGAATGGATAAAGAAGTTGTGGTACATATATGCAATGGAATATTACTCAGTCATAAACAGGAACACCTTTGAGTCCGTTCTGATGAAGTGGATGAACCTAGAACCTATTATACAGAATGAAGTGAGTCAAAAAAAGTAAATGTCATATTCTAACACTTATATATGAAATCTAGAAAAACGGTACTGAAGAATTTATCTACAGGGCAGCAATGGAGAAAAAGACATAAAGAACAGACTTATGGACATGGGGAGAGGGGAAGAGAGGGTGAGATGTATGGAAAGAGTAACGTGGAAACTTACAGTACCATATGTAAGATAGATAGCCAATGGGAATGTGCTATATGACTCAGGAAACTCAAACAGGGGCTCTGTATCAACCTAGAGAGGTGGGATGGGGCGGGAGATGGGAGGGAGGTTCAAAAGGGAGGGGATGTATGTATACCTATGACTGATTCATGTTAAGGTTTGACAGAAAACAACAAAATTCTGTAAAGCAATTATCCTTCAATTTAAAAATTAATTGAAGAAGAAAAAAAAGAAAGAACTGTTCCAGAACGAAAGACACTAAAAACAAAATACGGCCCTAGATTGAATTATTTTGCTAAAATGGACGCTACTGAAACCACTGACAAAACCTGAATGGGTTCTGTGAATTAGATGATACTAACTCTATTAATGCTAACTTCGTGATTTTGATGGTTTCATTCCAGATATGTAAGAAAATTTCCTTGCTGACAGCAATTACAAACTGAAGTGCTCTGGGGTCACGGGGCCTCATACTGGCAATTTACTCTCAAATGAAAAGAAAAAAAATTCCTCAACTTCTGAAAATTTCTAAAGAGAAAATTTTTAACAAAGTTGGGAAAATAAACATTAGTATTCCTCCCCAGTCTTTACTATCACAAAAAAAAAAAAAAAAATCTCTACTTTTCTAGTTGTTAAGGACAAAAATTTTGGGACAGCCTTGAGTCCTCTTATTCCTTCTTTCTACATTCCAGCTGATCACCAAATCCTGTTAGCTTTTCTTTAAATACACATCTCCACAACTACCATTCCATTCCAAGGCATGATACTATCTCTTGCCTGGGGTTATCTCCAATACCTTCCTGTCTAATCAGCCTGTTTTCACTCCAAACCCTCAAACAGTGATGAAAGTTAATTTTTTTTTAAGTTGATGAATAAATAAACGGATACATTTGAGCAGTAGAATACTCAGTGCTAAAAGGAAATGAGCTCTCAAGCCATGAAAAAGACCTTAAAGGAAACTTAAATGCATATTACAAAGTGAAAGAAGCCAATGTATAAAGAGTTATATATTGTATGCCTCCAACCATACTACATTCTGGATAAGGCAAAACTATGGAGACAATCAAAAGATCTGTGGCTTCCATGGCACCCAGGGAGGGAGGGAGGGAGGGATGAATAAAAGGACCACAGATTTTTTGGGCAGTGAGACTATTCCCCATGATACTGTAAGAATGGTAGGTACATGTCATTGAACATTTGTCAGAATTCATACAATAAATAATATAAAAAGTATACCCTAACGTAAACTATGAACTTCAGTTACTAAGAATATATCAATACAGGGTCATGAAAGGTAACAAATGTATCACACTAACGCAAAATGTTAAAAATAGGGAAAACTTGGAGCAAGGGACAAGGTAAATGGGAACTCTATGCTCAATTTTTCTGTAAATCTAAAACTGCTCAAAAAAAACAACTTAAAATTCCTTCCCTTTCACCTTCGGAAAAGAGGGGAGGGGGGAAAAAACACAATGCGACTCCAAAAGAATGGTCATATGAAGTGTTGGCAAGGATGTTGTGCAATGAAAATGTTCACAGTGCTGGTAAGAACGTCAACTGTCCAATGGTATAAGATTGGGCATTCACTTTATGAAACAGTTTGGCAAAATCTTATGACCCACCCATTCCACTCCTAGATATTTACTCTAGAAAAATGAAACCGTAAGTTCACACAAACTGTTCACTGTTGTTGTTCAGCTGCTAAGTTGTGTCTGATTCTTTGCGACCCCAAGGACTGTCCACACAAATACTTGTATACAAATGTTCGTAGCATTACTGCGTGACAGCCCCAAACTGGAGACTCAAATGTCCATTACCAGGTAAGCAGCTAATTTATGATAACAAAAAGCAGATCACTGGTTGCCTAGGGACAATAAAAAGAGGCAAGACAGTGATGGGACTACAGAAGGGGCATGAAGAAGCTTCTGGAGGTGATGAATATGGACACTATCTTGATGAGGTTACAGTTTCACGTGTATATACATATGTCTGATTTTACCAAATCACATACCTTAAATGTGTAGTCTATCGATTATCTCAGTCTAGCTACAAATTTTATTCTACAATGCTACTAGCACTGCAACTATGACTACTGACCTTAAGCTAATTTATAAGTTACACAAGTCTCATTACCTTATGGACACCCCTTGCTTTTGATTTGCAAAACTATTACACAGAGCAGTAGCCCCTTTATTTGCCAGACTACAAATGAATTCTGACTTTAAAAAATAAAATGTCATCATTTGTCAGACACATCCCAATTTCAGGTATTCAAAAATTCTAAAGACAATTTTAAGAAAGTATTTCCCTAGACTGGTCACTTCCAGTTAGGAAGAACTGGGTAGCTGAGGAGGCAGACCTTCATTGTTTACCTATTCATAGTTTCTGAACTTTGTACCAGATTATCTACTCAAAACCATACAGAATTCAAATTTAAAGAGAATTTTAGGGATTGCAAGGGGTGTGGGTCTGATCACTGGTCAGGGAACTAAGATCCCACATGCCACATGGCATAGACAAAAAAAAAAGAGCATGGGCTTTAAGAGTGTTCCTAAAACATTTTAAGTAATTTTATAAAAGTAATAAAAAAAAAATACATAGCCTCCTAGAATGATTATATAGTTATAATCATCACCAGATTGCCATGGAGATTAAAAAAGTTAATGCTTGTAAAGTGCCTAGAATGGGCCTAGTATATTGGTAATAATTATGCAAATATTTGTTAAAAGTAAGTTGATATCTAATGAGTTTCTTTTTTTTCCTCTTCCTTAGTTCTTAAATCATACTGAGAATATTGGGGGATTTTTTAACTTTTTAAAAAGTTTTTATTTGTACTGGAGTATAGCCAATTAACAATGCTGTGATAGTTTCAGGTGGACAGCAAAGGGCCTCAGCCATACATATACATGTAGGGGAATTTAAATGTCTACACATCTTAACTCTTTTCCACATTTTATTAAATGGATCTTAACGGAGAATGAGGTAACTCTTCAGTCAACACTCGTTAAGAAATTTAGGCTTTTATTAAAACTCTTAAATTACTGCAGGCTGATGAAGAAGTATTTGTCATTCCCTGATATTTCTATCAGGTACCAGAGAGAAAAAAATATCATTAGTTTATCAAAAATACCTCTCAAAATTCACTGATAATAATGATAATGATGGCTCTCAGTGCCCAATTCCTCATCTATAAAATGGGAACAGTAACTGTACCTATTTTATGTGAATATTATAAGGCATAAATGAAATATTACTTGTAAAGCACTCTGAAAAATAACAAAGCACAGTGAACACTCAAAAAATATTAAGAGCTAAGTTTACTTATTTATTAAGTTCAGCTTTGGAACTCAAGACAGTCTTATTTGCAATGCACTCTTACACGCTATACTATATTGCCTCTCATTTGCTCAACCAACACTTAGCCCATGCCTGCTGTGTACCAATATGCTCCACCTGCTAATCTCCTGGATTCAAAAAATAACAAAACACCAAGTTCTAAAACATTAACGTCTCTTTAAAATTCTAAAATCTACCCAAAGCTTAAAAAGTACGCAAACAAGTATACCCGATACTGGTAGAGTAAAATGATGGCCAGGGTTATAGTCAAAATAGGATTATGTTGAGCATACTCATTTTGCTGGCAGGAGTCAAACACTTTCTATTGCTTGTCATGTGACTCAAAGCTGCCAAGAAATATGAAATACAGTACTTCTCAGTCAGAACTCTTTAAGTCAGTATATATTGCCAGGAACCTCAAACTCCAACATGAAACCCTACGGCCAGGCTTCCCTGGTGGCTCAGTGGTGAAGAATCACCTTACAGTACCAGAGACAAGGGTTCGATCCCTGATCCGGGAGAATTTCACAAGCTGTGGAGCAACTAAGACTGTGCTCTGAGCCCGGGAGCCACAACTACTGAAGCCCACATGCCCTAAAGCATGTTGTGTTACTCAACAACAAAAGCAACTGCAACTGAGAAGCTCGCACACCGCAACTAGAGCGCACACTCCTCACCGCAACCAGAGAAAAGCCCTTGCAGCAAAAGACTCAACAAAACCAAAAACAAACCAAAAAACACAACCCAAGACTACCCAGTTTTCATCAAATCAATTCCCAAAGTCCCTTTCAAGTTTTGTAGAAAGGTTATGTGTACCAGGGCTTCCCTGGTGGCTCAGACGGTAAAGCATCTGCCTGCAGTGTGGGAGACCGGGGTTCGACCCCTGGGTTGGGAAGATCCCCTGGAGAAGGAAACGGCAGCCCACTCCAGTACTCTTGCCTAGAAAATTCCATGGACTGAGAAGCCTGGTAGGCTACAGTCCATGGGGCTGCAAAGAGCTGGACATGACTGAGCGACTGAACTGAGCCACTTGGGTGAAAATTGAAAGTCACTCAGTTGTGTTCACCTATTTGTAACTTCACGGACTATCCATGGAACTCTCCAGGCCAGAATACTGAAGTGGGTAGTCATTCCCTTCTCCAGGGAATCTTCCCAACCCAGCGATCGAACCCAGGTCTCCTGCATTGCAGGCGGATTCTCTACCAGCTGAGCCACCTAGGAAGCCCTAACAAATTATGAGGCCGGATATGTCTGTCTCCCTCCCACATCAGAATGGAGTTCTATAATTAAAGAAACAATGGCCAATTCATTTATCTTCAGTGCTAACACACAGAAGGAAGTCAAATATTTTAGTAACAATTGTGCCCACAATCAATCAAAACTCAACAACAAATTTATTAAAGGCTATTTTACTGATTCCTAAGAAACTCCAGTACTTTGGCCACCTCATGCGAAGAGTTGACTCATTGGAAAAGACTCTGATGCTGGGAGGGATTGGGGGCAGGAGAAGAAGGGGACGACCGAGGATGAGATGGCTGGATGGCATCACTGACTCAATGGATGTGAGTCTGAGTGAACTCCGAGAGATGGTGAAGAACAGGGAGGCCTGGCGTGCTGCGATTCATGGGATCGCAAAGAGTCGGACACGACTGAGCGACTGAACTGAACTGAAGACATTCCTAATATTTTCAATAAGCATTAAATGAATTTAAAAATTAAAAGAACAAATAAAAACCAATGTGAATACTTCCATTAAAAAGTCAATTATATACTCTAACACAATAAAAAATTATTATTGATAAAACATTCAGGGACTTCCCTAATGGTCCAGTAGTTAAGAATCCAGTTGAGGAACTAAGATGCCATATGCTGTGGAGCAACTAAGCCCATGCACTCTGGAGCCCACATGATGCAACTAAAACCTGATGCAGTCAAATAAGTATATACTAAAAAAAAAAAAATTATGAATCAAAAATAAATAAAACAAAAATACTTAAAAAAAAAAATCCATACAGTCTTTTAGGTCTGATTATACAGTAGAAATGGAGAAGGCAATGGCACCCTACTCCAGTACTCTTGCCTGGAAAATCCCATGGATGGAGGAGCCTGGTGGGCTGCAGTCCATGGGGTCGCTAAGAGTTGGACATGACTGAGTGACTTCACTTTCACTTTTCACTCTCATGCATTGAAGAAGGAAATGGCAACCCACTCCAGTGTTCTTGCCTGGAGAATCCCAGGGACAGGGGAGCCTAGTGGGCTGCCGTCTCTGGGGTCGCACAGAGTCGGACACGACTGAAGAGACTTAGCAGTATCACCAGCAGTAGCATTATACAGTAGAAAACAGAATGGAATAATATCTTCAAAATGCTGAGGGAAAAATAACTGCCAATCTAGACTTTCATTCACAACTAAAATACCTTCAAGAACAAGAGCTGAAGATTCCCAACAAACAAAAACTGTAATTTGTCACCAATACAAAATAAAAAGTTTAAAAACAAACAAACGACCATGGGTTTTGGACTTCCCTGGTGGTCCAGCGGTTAAGAATTCACCAGCCAATGCAGGGTACATGGGTTCGATCCCTGTGCTGCGCTCAGTCTCTCAGTCATGTCCAACTCTGCAATCCCATGGACTGTAGCCCAGCAGGCTTCTCTGTCCATGGGGATGCTCCAGGCAAGAACACTGAAGTGGGTTGTCATGCCCTCCTTGGGTTTGACCCCTGGTCCCAGGCTCAATAGTTTTGGCACATGGACTTGGTTACTCTGAGGCATGTGGAATTTTCCCAGGTTCGATCCCTGGTCCAGGAAAATTCCACATGCCTCAGAGTGACTAAGTTCATGTGCTGTAACTATTGAGCCTGAATGCCACAACTACTAAAGCCCTTGCACCTAGAGCTGTTCTCCTCAAGAAGAGAAGCCACTGTGATGAGAAGCCTGGGCACCGCAGCTAGAGAGAAGCCCCCACTCACCACCAGAGAAAACCAAGCAACCAAGACCCCGGGCAACTGAAGACAATAAATAAGTATTTTTTAAAAGACCGCGGATAAAGGATATACTTCATGAAGAAGGAAAGTGATTCCAGTAGAACAAAAGCTAGCAAGAAATTGGTGAAAAAGTGAAAAAAAGAAAAACTTGCACATTAATTGCATTAAAATAAAATGATTAACTTGAAAAACTTGAAAACAACAAGGTAGATTATACTGAACTGACTAATCAATTAATATACTGCATTAAGTGATTCACTCTAGTGGCCTTCTTCTGGAAGCTTATCCCTTCTATAAACACAACCTCCAACCACCCACTTGATTACTAAATGTCACCAAATTAGCTCAGTATAGTCCCTCACCAAAACAGATGGTCCAGAGGAGCACCAACTGGCCCAAGTAGGAGCAAACATGGACAGTCTTTAGAAACTACAAGTATGAAACCTGTTTCAGTCATGTCTGACTCTTTGCAACCCGGTGGACCGTAGCCCATCAGTTCAGTTCAGTCGCTCAGTCATGTCCAACTCTTTGTGACCCCATGGACTGCAGCACGCCAGGCCTCCCTGTCCATCATCAACTCCCAGACTTTACTGAAACTCATGTCCATCGACTTAGTGATGCCATCCAACCATCTCAACCTCTGTTGTCCCCTTCTCCTCCCGCCCTCAATCTTTCCCAGCGTCAGGGTCTTTTCAAATGAGTCAGCTCTTCACATCAAGTGGCCAAAGTATTGGAGTTTCAGCTTCAACATCAGTCCTTCCAATGAACACTCAGGACTGATCTCCTTTAGGATGGACTGGCTGGATCTGCAGTCCAAGGGACTCTCAAGAGTCTTCTCCAACACCACAGTTCAAAAGCATCAATTCTTTGCCCCTCAGCTTTCTTTATAGTCCAACTCTCACATCCATATCTGACTAATGTAAAAACCATAGCCTTGACTAGACGGACCTTTGTTGGCAAAGTAATGTCTCTGCTTTTCAATATGCTATCTAGGTTGGTCGTAACTTTTCTTCCAAGGAGTAAGTGTCTTTTAATTTCATGGCTGCAGTCACCATCTGCAGTGATTTTGGAGCCCCTCCCCCCAAAAAAGTCTGCCACTGTTTCCACTGTTTCCCCATCTATTTGCCATGAAGTGATGGGACTGGATACCATGATCTTTGTTTTCTGAATGTTGAGTTTTAAGCCAACTTTTTCACTCTCCTCTTTCACTTTCATCAAGAGGCTCTTTAGTTCTTCTTCACTTTCTGCACGTGTCATCTGCATATCTGAGGTTATTGATACTTCTCCCAGCAATCTTGATTTCAGCTTGTGCTTCCTGCAGCCCAGCGTTTCTCATGATGTACTCTGCATATAAGTTAAATAAGCAGGGTGACAATACACAGCCTTGATGTACTCCTTTTCCTATTTGGAACCTGTCTGTTGTTCCATGTCCAGATCTAACGGCTGCTTCCCAACCTACATACAGATTTCTCAAGAGGCAGGTCAGGTGATCTGGTAGTCCCATCTCTTTCAGAATTTCCCACAGTTTGTTGTGATCCACACAGTCAAAGGCTTTGGCATAGTCAATAAAGCAGAAATAGATGTTTTTCCGGAACTCTTGCTTTTTCGATGACCAATGGATATTGGCAATTTGACCTCTGGTTCCTCTGCCTTTTCTAAAACCAGCTTGAACATCTGGAACTTCACAGTTCACGTATTGTTGAAGCCTGGTTTGGAGAATTTTGAGCATTACTTTACTAGCGTGTGAGATGAGTGCAATTGTGTGGTAGTTTGAGCATTCTTTGGCATTGCCTTTCTTTGGGATTGGAATGAAAACTGACCTTTTCCAGTCCTGTGGCCACTGCAGAGTTGTCCAAATTTGCTGGCATACTGAGTGCAGCACTTTCACAGCATCATCTTTCAGGATATGAAAGAGCTCTACTGGAATTCCATCACCTCCACTAGCTTTGTTTGTAGTGATGCTTCCTAAGGCCCACTTGACTTCACATTCCAGGATGTCTGGCTCTAGTGAGTAATCACACCATCATGATTATCTGGGTCGTGAAGATCTTTTTTGTATAGTTTTTCTGTGTATTCTTGCCACCTCTTCTTAATAACTTCTGCTTCTATTAGGTCCATACCATTTCTGTCCTGTATCGAGCCCATCTTTGCATGAAATGTTCCCTTGGTATCTCTAATTTTCTTGAGGAGATCTCTAGTCTTTCCCATTCTGTTCTTTTCCTCTATTTCTTTGCATTGATCGTTGAGGAAGGCTTTCTTATCCCTCCTTGCTATTTTTTGGAACTCTGCAGTCAGATGCTTAAATCTTTCCTTTTCTCCTTTGCTTTTCACTTCTCTTCTTTTCACAGCTATTTGTAAGGCCTCCTCAGATAGCCATTTTGCCTTTTTGCATTTCTTTTTCTTGGGAACAGTCTTGATCCCTGTCTCCTGTACAATATCACGAACCTCCATCCATAGTTCATCAGGCACTCTATCAGATATAGTCCCTTAAATCTATTTCTCACTTTCACTGTACAACCGTAAGGGATTTGATTTAGGTCATACCTGAATGTTCTAGTGGTTTTCCCTACTTTCTTCAATTTAAGTCTGAACTTGGCAATAAGAAGTTGATGATCTGAGCCACAGTCAGCTCCCGGTCTTCTTTTTGCTGACTGTATAGAGCTTCTCCACCTTTGGCTGCAAAGAATATATTCAATTAGTGTTGATTTTGGTGTTGACCATCTGGTGATGTCCATGTGCAGTCTTCTCTTGTGTTCTTGGAAGAGGGTGTTTGCTCCATGGAATTCTCCAGGCAAGAATACTGGAGTGGGTTGCCATTTCCTTCTCCAGGGGATCTTTCCAACCCAGGGATCAAACCCAGCTCTCCTGTTTTATCTTCTTTTAGTTTTGCTTCCTTTTGGTCTTTACCCTACTGGGGTCTTTGGGAACTGTGAGTATGTGTAACAACATCTACCACATCTCATCATTTTAGCTTAGGCTGGATTTAAAAAGCCAAAATAGGAAACACTTAAGGAGCCCTGAAACTCACAAAGAAATAAATTAGAGCTGCTGTTTCTTTTAAGCTTTGCTTTTTTCTTCTTTATTATTTTTTAATGTAATCTCTCCTTTTATCAATCTTCATCATTTCATACTGTAAGCAAGTGAAATCACTAACCTTATGAATCTACTGAGTGTGAAGAAAAAACGCCATGGTATAGATTATGGATGAGGAGGGAGACACCTAACTCTAGGGGTTCACAGTTGGTAAAAACTCAGGCTTTGTTGTACAGTAAGTATCATTATGTGCTAGACAATTACTGGGTACTGATTGCTTGCACTGATACAAGCATAACCAATCCTTCAAAATTAAAATCAAGAAACTACAAACAGGCTATCAAAAGCACAGATTAGGAGCCAGTAGGTACCAACTTGTCTTATGAAGTGCTGCATGCTGTGATGATGCCTCCTCCTATTTCTGCTATCTGAAATGTGTCCTCCTTTCCTTCTTGTCTAAACAAGGACCCAGTTTCAGTCTTCCCTACTCCCTTCATCTGTCCAGCTTTCTAAATGATAAGAAGTGAAAAATAACCTCTGAGGACTGATAGTGTACTAGGAATTTTACATTACCACTTTTAACCTTAACTACACCCTGGAGAAGGAAATGGCAACCTACTCCAGTATTCTCGCCTGGAAAATCCCATGGACCGAGCAGCCTGGCAGGCTACAGTCCACAGGGTCGCAAAGAGCTGGACTTGAGTGGACGACAGAGCAAGAGCGTGCTGGAACGACAGCATTCGCCGTTTCTCCACTCATCATGGCAGTCATTTGTCTCAAAGGATATTATCTGATTTAACACCTTCCCTACCTTGCTAAATGCTGGCATGTGTCCTCCGCAGCTTGACTATTGCATTCTCAATTACAGGAACTATGTCTTCTACTTCACTCTTATCTCCATTCATCTTCTCTACTTCTCCCCTCTCTTTCAAAATACACCCTTCCTATTTCTCAATCCATCTTCTTTACTACCACAATTACTACTACTAATAAAAGCTATTATTTTACACTGTGCTGACAGTCTGCTAAATACAAAACATTTCATTTAATGCTCACAATAATCCCTAATGTAGGTATTATCTTCCCATCTCACAAAGGAAGAGAAAGCTTGGCGATTTTAAAGAACTTGCTCTCTCACAGAAGATGAAACATCACTGTGGACTGCCACAGCGGTCACAGCCCTCACTGTGATTTCCCACCCACCCTCCACTCTCACCCTCTGTGACGGTGTGTACCATTTCAACTTTTAAGTTTAAACTACATTTCCAGAATCCTCTTCCCACCAGGTTCCTGGTTAGAGATGGTCAAACACAGAAATTACTCTCTGAAGATTATGATTAGATGGATGTAGAGCTGACAGAGTATTTCACTGTGTCTCTGCTCTCCCCTGTATTGCATGTAGCTCTTTCTTATCTTCAACCCTGCCAACCAAACAGCAACCTCAGGCCCACCATCAAAAGCCTGACTGAAGACCACAAAAGAGGTAGCTATGTATAGAAAACAGCTTTCTATACTTTCCACCAGCTCTATTGTGTGGGCCCACACTGCAGTAGCTGGGCATAACTAGCTTCTCACATTCCCCTGCAAACTCTGACTTGCCCACTGCACCACTGACTCAGGAAGGCTGATTAGTGACTTCTCTGACCTGCCAATTCCCCCTTACAGACTTTGGTTTCCAAGTTTCTCCCACAACTCCGTAAGGCCTTCTACCTTTCATAAATTCCTTAATTCCATGATACCACAGCAGTTTGTTCTTCCTAATCTCCAATCAAGCCTTCTTTTATCAGTTCTCAGCTGCCAATCTTTGAAAACAGGATGAAGAGCTCTCATTCTATGAAGCCATATCATCCAAACTTGATCCTCCCATTTGCAAAAGAGCAAGATTTATATGAGAGAAAACACTAGAGTGGGTATCAGATTAACAAAAGTGTTAGTTGCTCAGTTGTGTCCAACCCTTTGTGACCCCACAAACTGCAACACACCAGGTTCCTCTGTCCATGGAATTCTCCAGGCAAGAATACTGGAGTGGGTTGCCAATCCCTTCTCCAGGGGATCTTCCTGACCCAGGGATTGAACCCAGGTCTCCAGCATTGCAGGTAGTTTCTTTAACATCTGACATCTGAGCACAAGGGAAGCTCTAGTTTAACAAATGCCAATACCAATTTATTACTTAAGAATAAAATAAGCTAAGAACACTTAATGTACTTCTGTGCTTTGGTTAGAGATGCGAAAATGGAAGAAACGAAGAATAAAGAAGCAGAAAGATTCTGAGAAAAAAAATTTTGCTGGGACTTCTCTGTGGTCCAATGGTTAAAACTCCACATTCCCAATGCAGGGGCACAGGTTCAATTCCTTGTTAGGGAACTAAGATTCCACACAGCCTCACAAAAATAAATATATATATTAAAATTTTTTTTGCTGATGTATGGTTTGCCCCAAATGGTTTTTTCCATTGGGAAGTAAGAATTTTTTTTAATGTAATCATTTGGGGTTTATCCAGTACATCCATAAAATTATTTTAAAATTTCTAGCGGGCATAGACTGCAGGTAAAATTTTTCCAATACTTCTTTTTTTTTCTTTTCCAAAAAGATCTTCCCTCAGTTTTGGCTAAAGTATTTCAAAAAATGTATTTCACTAGTCTTAGGTGCCCATTCATGAGAATAATTTAGTTCTTTCCTAGAATTCAATGGTTATTGTCCTGGATTTTTATCACTAAAATATCATCAGGTGATTCTGATTTCAATCATATCAGTCCTGAAGTTATTCATCTACTCTTTCAACAAGTATTTACTGTGAACCTACTATAGATTATCACAGTTCAACATAAGCTACCTGGCTATAAAATATCTTTAAGTAAAAGATGTCATTCTGACAAATTAATCACATTTAAACTGAGCGATTTATCTTCTAAATGCTGCCCTGTAACAAATCTTCCCTGGACAGTTGTCATCTTAACAATCTCCCAAGCAAGAAAACTTGAATCTCTTTTGACTCTACTATTTTCTATGATGCTGTGGATCTCACAGAATCATAGATTAGATAGGTCCTGCAGGAATCCCTCAGAAGAAATGAAGTAGCCATCATGGTCAACAAAAGAGTCCAAAATGCTGTACTTGGATGCAATCTCAAAAACGACAGAATGATCTCTGTTCGTTTCCAAGGCAAACCATTCAATATCACAGTAATCCAAGCTTATGCCCCAAACAGTAATGCTGAAGAAGCTGAACGGTTCTCTGAAGACCTACAAGACCTTTTAGAACTAACACCCAAAAAAGATGTCCTTTTCATTATAGGGGACTGGAATGCTAAAGTAGGAAGTCAAGAAATACCTGGAGTAACAGGCAAATTTGGCCTTGGAATGCAGAATGAAGCAGGGCAAAGACTAACAGAGTTTTGCCAAGAAAATGCACTGGTCATAGCAAACACCCTCTTCCAACAACACAAGAGAAGACTCTACACATGGACATCACCAGATGGTCAACACCGAAATCAGACTGATTATATTCTATGCAGCCAAAGATGGAGAAGCTCTATACAGTCAACAAAAACAAGACCAGGAGCTGACTGTGGCTCAGATCATGAACTCCTTATTTACCAAATTCAGATTCAAATTGAAGAAAGTAGGGAAAACCTCTAGACCATTCAGGTATGACCTGAATCAAATCCCTTATGATTATACAGTGGAAGTGAGAAATAGATTTAAGGGTCAAGATCTGATAGAGTGCCTGATGAACTATGGAATGAGGTTCGTGACATTGTACAGGAGACAGGGATCAAGACCATCCCCATGGAAAAGAAATGCAAAAAAGCAAAATGGCTGTCTGGGGAGGCCTTACAAATAGCTGTGAAAAGAAGAGAGGCGAAAAGCAAAGGAGAAAAGGAAAGATATAAGCCTGTCTCTTATACACATCTAGCCTAGTGTTCTTTTTAAGAAAGATCTGCTAACAGTGAATTCTCTCACTTTTTTTTTTTTTTTAAAATTGGAAGGTAATTGCTTTGCAATGTTCTTTGGTTTCTGTCATACAACAACATGAATCCTCTGTAAATGTACATATGTCCCCTCCCTCTTGAGCCTCCTCACTCCACCTCCCATTTTACCCCTTTAGGTCATCACAGAGCTGGGCTGAGCTCCTGGTGTTATATAGCAGTTTCCCACTAGCTATCTATTTTATACATGGTAGTGTCTATGTGGGCTTCCCAGGTGATGCTAGTGGTAAAGAACCCGCCTGCCAATGCAGGAGACATGAGAGACACAGTTTTGATCTCTGCGTCAGGAAGATCCCCTTGAGGAGGGCATGGGCACGCACTCCAGTGTTCTTGCCTGGAGAATCCAATGGACAGAGGTGCTGGGTGGGCTGCAGTCCACAGGGTTGCAAAGACTGGACACGACTGAAGCAACTGAGCACAGCACCGCGTGTTTATGTGTCAATGGTACCCTCTCAATTTGTCCCGCCCTCTCCTTCTCCTACTGTGTCTACAAATCTGTTCTCTATGTCTGCATCTCTATTCCTGCCAAGCAAACAGGTTCATCACTACTGTTTTTCTAGATTCCATATGTATGCATCAATATACAATATTTTTCTCTTTCTGACTTACTTCACTCTAACAGACTTGAGATTCATCCACCTCACTTCAACTGACTCAAATTCGCTCCTTCTTATGGCTGAGTAGGGCTTCCCTGGTGGCTCAGAGGTTAAAGCGTCTGCCCCCGATGCAGGAGACCCGGGTTCAATCCCTGGGTCGGGAAGATCCCCTGGAGAAGGAAATGGTAACCCACTCCAGTATTCTTGCCTAGAGAATCCCATGGACAGAGAAGCCTGGTAGGCTACAGTCCACGGGGTCGCAAAGAGTCGGACACAACTGAGCAACTTCACTTTTTACTTTACTCACTTTAGGATTCCATTGCATGTATGCACCACAACTTCTATATCCATTCATCTGTCAATGGACATCTAGTTTGCTTCCGTGTCCTGGCTGTTGTAAATAGTGCTACAATGAACACTTAGGGTACAGGCATCTTTTTAAATTATAGCTTTCTCAAAATATATGCCCAGTGGTGGGATTGCTGGGTCAAAGAGTAGTTTTATTCCTAGTTTCTTAAGGTAACTCCACACTGTTCTCCTATGTGCTTGTATCAATTTACATTCCCACTAACAGCACCAGAGGATCTTCTTCACATTCTTTCCAGCGTTTATTGTTTGAATATTGGCCATTCTGGCCAGTGTGAGGTTATACCTTGTCGTAGTTTTGATTTGCATTTCTCTCACAACGAGCGAGGTTGGACGTCTTTTCATGTGTTTGTTGGCCATCTCTCAGTCTTTTTTAATGTATGATTTAATGTATGAGTTTATCTTTGGAAGAATAGTTTTGCTAGCTATAGAATTCTTGGTTTGCAGGCAGTTATTTTTCTTACAGCACTTTGAATATGTTATTTCACTTCTGGGTTCTGCTGTTTCTGAAGTGAAGTCAACTCTTAAACAAATGATTATTTATGTTTACATTATTGAGTTAGTCTTCTCTCTGCTCTTGCTTTCTCTCTGTTTTCAAACACTTTTGTATATGATGCTTATAAAGTGTAAATCTCTTTATTTTTATCCTATGTAATGCTTTATTGACTTTATTGGTTCTGTAGATTAACATTCTTCATCAAATCTGGGAAGAAATTATCCCTTATGTTTTAATAAGCTTTACCCTTTTTTTTATCTTTCTCTTCTATGCCTGAGACTGACATTGTATGTATTTTGGTATGTTTCATATTGTCCCACATGTCTCTCTTGCTCTGTTTAATATTCTTCCATCTTTTTCCCCTCTATTCTTCAGATTGAATAATTTCCACTAATCTACTTTCAGGTTTGCTAACTGTTCATTCTGCCATCTCAAATTTGTTATTAGGCCCATATGATGAGGTTTTCTTTTCAGAAAGTGCAAAGCTGTGAAATTTTATTTCATTGTTTTTTTATACTTTCTACTTCTTTACTAAGATTTCTTTGATGAGGTGAGTTGTCATAATATTTTATTGTAATTTTTTGTTAAAACCTTGGAGTTTTAAATAATATATTGTAGCATTTGGGGATTTTTACTTTTTTCCATGAGGATTTTTGTAGTTGCTGGGATTTTTGTTTGTTTAGTTTTGTTTATTTTTTTTAATAACTCAACTCTACTTGCCTCTATAAAAGCTTTCTTCCATAGCATATGGCCACTGATTTCTCTACTATATATATAATTTTTATTAAAATAGAGCATTTTTTTAAAATTAAGAAACAGGTTTGTCTATACTACTACTACTAGCATAGTAGTATCTGGTAATATCTTTTTCTGGTTTCAGATTCAAAATAATGCTATCTGGTGAAATGACTTAGAGCTCCTCCTCTTTTTTTCTGAATAGTGTATTTACTGACTGGTTTAAGACAACACCACTTTATTTATCTTGTTGCTCAAACTATACCCTTATCATTGTGATATTGGTTTATTTGTTTCAAAAACCACCTTATGTTCTACACGCCTTGCGTTTGCCAGGCTTCCTACCGCATGACCTTGTCACGGGCGGGATTCCTCACACTGGCTCCCGGCACCTCAGTGTTCCTCTCGAGTGGATAAGGGTATGTCAGGAACTTCTTGAGTTGCAGCAAGGGTGTGAAGGACCCTTTGAGTTTCAGAAGGGAAGGAGTGATTTCTCTCGGGATGCCGCAGCAGAAAACGTCCTTATCTCGCCTGGAGGGGAGAACCTTATGGATTTTCTCGAGTAGCGACAGGTCCTTCTCAAGCTAAGACGGGGACCTCAGGGACCCGCTCACGTGGCCTCAGGAAATGCCAGTCTCTGTGCAAGTTGAGAGCAGCCCCTCGGGATTCCTCTCCTGTCTGTGCCGGGTTCTGAGTCCCTGTCTAGAGCTGAAGCTGGAACCTGAGGTTTCCTCTCCTCATCTGGCATGGATCTTGGGTTTCCACTGGAGTCTCCACAGGAGAGTTAGGCCTCGTTTCCTGTGGTTACATGCAAGTCCGTTTTCCTCCCGAGCTGTAGCAGCAGTGTCAGGCTTCCAGACGAGTGGACACAGGGATCTGTGGCTTTCCTCGAGATTCCACAGGGCTCTCGCACGTGCCACCGTGGTGTTATTTGATCCTCACGGTGACCTTCGAGGCAGGGCACGAAAACCAGGTTCATCTGAAGTGGACTGAGATATCTGGAGGTCTTTTGGAATGGTGGAACGACCCCTGGATTTCCTCTCGACATTCTGGTTGAGAGTGTGTCCTCTTGCTGTGCGATGGGAATGCCAGAATCCATTCCTGACGAAGCAGGGAAGGAACCCTCATCTGGAGCATAGGAGGGTGAAAGGGGGCCCCTCGTGATTTGTGGTGGGACCCTCACTATTCCTCTCGAGTGGAGACGGGTATGTCGGGGAACTTCTTGAACTGCAGCAAGGGTGTGAAGGACCCTTTGTGGTTCAGGAGGAAAGGCGTGATTTCTTTCAGGATTCCGCTGCAGAAAACGGCCTTATCTTGCCTGGAGGGGACAACCTCCTGGTTTTTCTCAAGTTGCGGCAGGTCCCTCTTGAGTTACGATGGGGCCCTCAGGGACCCGCTCACGTAGCCTCAGGAAAGGCGATTCTCTGTGCGAGTTGAGAGTAGCCCCTCGCGATTCCTCTCCAGTCAGTGCCGGGTCCTAAGTCCCCGTCTGGAACCGATACTGGAACCTCATTTTTCGGCTCAAGTGCTGTCATGGAACTTGGGATTACGCTGGAGTTTCCCCAGGGGAGTCAGGCCTGGTTTCCTGTGGTTACGTGCACGTCCTCTATCCTCCTGAGCTGTAGCAGCAGTGTCAGGGTTCCCATCGAGTTGACCCAGGGACCTCTGTCTTTCCCTCGAGATGCCACAGGGCTGTGGAATGAGCCACCGTGGTGTGAGGCCATACGCGGGTGACACTCGATGTAATGCAGGGAAATCACGTTCATCTGGAGTGGACTGAGACATCTATGGGACTTTGAGTATGGTGGCCCGACCCCAGGAGAACTCCGCTTTCCTATTGAGAGCGCCACCTCTTGAAATGCGACGGGAATGCCGGAATTATTTCCCGACGAAGCAGGGAATGGGACCCTCATCTCGAGCTCACGGTGGGGAAACGGGGATCCTCCTGAGTTGTGCTGTGATCCTCGGTGTTCCACCAATGTGGGAACAGGTATGTCGGGGAATTTCTTGAGTTGAAGCAAGGATGTGAAGGCCCCTTGCGAGGTTCAAGAGAGAAGGCGTGATTTCCCTCGAGATGCCGCAGCAGAAAAGGGCCTCAACTCGCCTGCAGGGGAGAACCTCCTGGTTTTTCTCGAGTTGCAGAAAGTCCCTCTCAATTGAGGGATACTCCACGTTCCACCGTGGTGTGATTCGATGCTCGGTGTGACCGTCGAAGCAGGGCAGGGAAATCAAGTTCATCTGGAGTGGACTGCGACATTTGGGGGTCCTTTGGAATGGTGGCATGTCCCCTGGAGTCCCTCTCGACATTCCTGTTGAGAGCACGTCATCTTGCTGTGCAATGGGTAAGCCAGAATAGTTTCCCGATGAAGCATGGAAGGGAACCCTCATATGTAGTGGTCCAGGAGGAAAGGGGGCCCCTCTTGAGTTGTGGTGGGACCCTCAGTGTTCCTCTCGAGTGGAGATGGGTATGTCAGGAACTTCTTGAGTTGCAGCAAGGGTGTGAAGCACCATTTGAGTTTCAGGAGGTAAGGAGTGATTTCTCTCGGGATGCCACAGCAGAAAACATCCACATCTCGCCTCGAGGGGAGAACATTATGGTTTTTCTCGAGTAGTGGCAGGTCCTTCTCAAGTTACAGTGGGGACCTCAGGGACCCCCTCGCGTGACCTCAGGAAATGCCAGTCTCCGTGAGAGTTGAGAACAGCCCCTCAGGATTCCTCTCCTGTCTGTGCCGGGTCCTGAGTCCCTGTCTGGAGCTGAAGCTGGAACCTGAGGTTTCCTCTCCACATCTGGCATGGATCTTGGGTTTCCGCTGGTGTCTCCACAGGAGAGTTAGGCCTCGTCTCCTGTGGTTACATGCAAGCCCGTTTTCCTCCTGAGCTGTAGCAGCAGTGTCTGGTTTCCAGACTATTGGACACAGGGATCTGTAGCTTTCCCTCGAGATTCCACAGGGCTCTCGCACGTGCCACCTTGGTGTGATTCAATCCTCGGTGTGACCTTTGAAGCAGGTCACGAAAACCAGGTTCATCTGAAGTGGACTGAGATATTTAGGGGTCTTTTGGAATGGTGGAATGACCTCTGGAATTCCTCTCGACATTCCTGTTGAGAGTGTGTCCTCTTGCTGTGCCACGGGAATGCCAGAATCCATTCCTGACGAAGCAGGGAAGGAACCCTCATCTGAAGCAGAGGAGGGTGAAAGTGGGCCCCTCTTGATTTGTGGTGGGACCCTCAGTATTCCTCTCGAATGGCGACGGGTATGTCAGGGAACTTCTTGAGTTGCAACAAGGGTGTGAAGGACCCTTTGTGGTTCAGGAGGAAAGGTGATTTTTTTCAGGATGCCACTGTAGAAAACAGCCTTATCTCGCCCGGAGAGGAGAAACTCCTGATGTATCTCGAGTTGCGGCAGGTCTCTCTCGAGTTACGACGGGGTCCTCAGGGACCCGCCGCGTGGCCTTAGGAAAGGCAATTCTCTGTGCGAGTTGGGAGTAGCCACTCGGGATTCCTCTCCAGTCAGTGCCGGGTCCTAAGTCCCTGTCTGGAGCCAAAACTGGAACCTCATGTTTCGGCTCCAGTGCTGGCATGGATCTTGGGGTTCCTCTGGAGCCTCCCCAGGGGAGTCAGACCTAGTATACTGTGGTTACGTGCATGTTCTCTTTCCTCCTGAGCTGTAGCAGCAGTGTCAGGGTTCCCGTCGAATTGACCCAGGGATCTCTGTCTTTCTCTCGAGATGCCACAGGGCTGTGGAATGACCCATCGTGGTGTGAGGTGATACGCGGGTGACACTCGAGGTAGTGCAGGGAAATCACTTTCATCTGGAGTGGACTAAGACATCAAAGCGTCTTTTAGTACGGTGGCCCGACCCCAGGAGAACTCTGCTTTCCTGTTAAGAGCGCCACCTCTTGAGATGCGACGGGAATGGCGAGAATTCTTTCCCGACAAAGCAGGGAAAGGGACCTTCATCTCGAGCTCACGGTGGGGAAACGGGGCTCCTCCTGAGTTTTGCTGGGACCCTCGGTGTTCCACCAATGTGGGGACGGGTATGTCAGGGAATTTCTTGAGTTGCAGCAAGGGTGGGAAGAACCCTTGCGATGTTCAAGAGAGAAGGCGTGATTTCCCTCGAGATACCGCAGCAGAAAAGGGCCTCATCTCGCCTGCAGGGGAGAACCTCCTGGTTTCTCTCGAGTTACAGAAAGTCCCTCTCAATTGATGACGGTGACCTCAGTGACCCGCTGTCGTGGCCTCAGGAAAGACCAGCCTCCATGCAAGTTGTGAGGGGCCCCTCGGTATTCCTCTCCAGTCATTTCAGTTCCTATGTCCTTGGCTGGAACTGCGGCCAGAACCTGAGGTTTCCTCTCCAGTGCTGACATGGATCTTGGGGTTCCTCTGGAGTCTCCACAGGAGAGTCAGGACTCTTCTCGAGTGGAGACATACACGTCCGTGTTCCTCCCGAGCTGTAGGAGCAATGTGAGTCTTCCCTACGAGTTGACACAGGGATCTGTGGCTTGTCCTCAAAGTGCCACAGGGCTGTCGCATGTGCTACAGTGGTGTGATTCGATGTTCGTTGTGACCTTCGAGGCAGGGTAGGGAAATCATGTTCATCTGGAGTGGACTGCGACATTTGGGGGTTCTTTGGAATGGTGGCACGTCGCCTGGAGTCCGTCTGCACATTCCTGTTGACAGCAGGTCATCTTGCTGTGCGATGGGAAAGCCAGAATCCTTTCCGGATGAAGCAGGTAAGGGAACCCTCATCTGTAGCGGATGAGGGGGTAAGGGGTCCTCTCTTGAGTTGTGGTGGGACCCTCAGTGTTTCTCTCTAGTGGAGATGGGTATGTCAGGAACTTCTTGAGTTTCAGCAAGGGTATGAAGTACCCTTTGAGGTTCAGGAGGGAAGGAGTGATTTCTCTCGGGATGCCACAGCAGAAAACGTCCTCATCTAGCCTGGAGGGGAGAACCTTATGGTTTTTCTCGAGTAGCAGCAGGTCCTTCTCAAGTTATGACGGGGACCTCAGGGACCTGCTCGCGGTGCCTCAGGAAATGCCAGTCTCCGTGCGAGTTGAGAGCGGCCCCTCAGGATTCCTCTCCTGTCTGTGCCGGGTCCTGAGTCCCTGTCTGGAGCCAAAGCTGGAACCTGAGGTTTCCTCTCCACATCTGGCATGGATCTTTGGGTTCCACTGGAGTCTCCACAGGAGAGTTAGGCCTCATCTCCTGTGGTTACATGCAAGTCCGTTTTCCTCCCGAGCTATAGCAGCAGTGTCAGGCTTCCGGATGTGTGGACACAGGGATCTGTGGCTTTCCCTCGAGATTCCAGAGGGCTCTCGCATGTGCCACTGTGGTGTCATTCGATCCTCGGGGTGACCTTCAATGCAGGGCACGAAAACCAGGTTCATCTGAAGTGGACTGAGATAATTGGGGGTCTTTAGGAATGGTCAAGAACATCCCCATGGAAAAGAAATGCAAAAAAGCAAAATGGCTGTCTGGGGAGGCCTTACAAATAGCTGTGAAAAGAAGAGAGGCGAAAAGCAAAGGAGAAAAAGAAAGATATAAGCACCTGAATGCAGAGTTCCAAAGAATAGCAAGAAGAGATAAGAAAGGCTTCTTCAGTGATCAATGCAAAGAAATAGAGGAAAATAACAGAATGGGAAATACTAGAGATCACTTCAAGAAAATTAGAGATACCAAGGGAACATTTCATGCAAGGATGGGCTCGATAAAGGACAGAAATGGTATGGACCTAACAGAAGCAGAAGATATTAAGAAGAGGTGGCAAGAATACACAGAAGAACTGTACAAAAAAGATCTTCACGACCCAGATAATCATGATGATGTGATCACTCATCTAGAGCCAGACATCTTGGAATGTGAAGTCAAGTGGGCCTTAGAAAGCATCACTACGAACAAAGCTAGTGGAGGTGATGGAATTCCAGTTGAGCTGTTTCAAATCCTGAAAGATGATGCTGTGAAAGTGCTGCACTCAATATGCCAGCAAATTTGGAAAACTCAGCAGTGGCCACAGGACTGGAAAAGGTCAGTTTTCATTCCAATTCCAAAGAAAGGCAATGCAAAAGAATGCTCCAATTACCGCACAATTGCACTCATCTCACATGCTAGTAAAGTAATGCTCAAAATCCTCCAAGCCAGGCTTCAGCAATACGTGAACCGTGAACTCCCTGATGTTCAAGCTGGCTTTAGAAAAGGCAGAGGAACCAGAGATCAAATTGCCAACATCCGCTGGATCATGGAAAAAGCAAGAGAGTTCCAGAAAAACATCTACTTCTGCTTTATCGACTATGCCAAAGCCTTTGACTGTGTGGATCACAATAAACTGTGGAAAATTCTGAAAGAGATGGGAATACCAGACCACCTAACCTGCCTCTTGAGAAATCTGTATGCAGGTCAGGAAGCAACAGTTAGGACTGGACATGGAACAACAGACTGGTTCCAAATAGGAAAAGGAGTGCGTCAAGGCTGTATATTGTCACCCTGCTTATTTAACTTNGATGCCGCTGCAGAATACGGCCTTATCTCTCCTGGAGGGGAGAACCTCCTGGTTTTTCTTGAGTTGCAGCAGGTCCCTTTCAAGTTACGACGGGGCCCTCAGGGACCCGCTCGTGTGGCCTCAGGAAAGGCGATTCTCTGTGCGAGTTGAGCGGAGCCCCTCGGGATTCCTCTCCAGTCAGTGCCGCGTCCGAAGTCCCCGTATGGAGCCGAAACTGGAACCTCATGTTTCCTCTCCAGTGCTGGCATGGATCTTGGGGTTCCTCTGGAGTCTCCCTAGGGGAGTCAGGCCTGGTCTCCTGTGGTACGTGCACGTCCTCTTTCCTCCCGAGCTGTAGCAGCAGTGTCAGTGTTCCCGTCGAGTTGACCCAGGGATCTCTGTCTTTCCGTCGAGATGCCACAGGGCTGTGGAATGAGCCACCGTGGTGTGAGGCGATATGCAGGTGACACTCGAGGTAGTGCAGGGAAATCACGTTCTTCTGGAGTGGACTGAGACATCTATGGGACTTTGAGTATGGTGGCCCGATCCAGGGGAACTCCACTTTCCTGTTGAGAGTGCCAACTCTTGAGATGCGACGGGAATGGCGGGAATTCTTTCCTGACGAAGCAGGGAAAGGGACCCTCATCTCGAGCTCACGGTGGGGAAACGGGGCTCCTCCTGAGTTGTGCTGGGACCCTCGGTGTTCCACCAATTTGGTGATGGGTATGTCAGGGAATTTCTTGAGTTGCAGCAAGGGTGGGAAGGACCTTTGCGAGGTTCAAGAGAGAAGGCGTGATTTCCCTCGAGATGCCGCAGCAGAAAAGGGCCTCATCTCGCCTGCAGGGGAGAACCTTCTGGTTTTTCTCGAGTTGCGAAAAGTCCCTCTCAATTGACGACGGGGACCTCAGCGACCCGCTGGCATGGCCTCGGGAAAGACCAGCCTCCATGCGAGTTGCGAGGGGCCCCTTGGGATTCCTCTCCAGTCATGTCAGTTCCTACGTCCTTGGCTGGAACTGCGGCCAGAACCTGAGGTTTCCTCTCCAGTGCTGACATGGTTTTTGGGGTTCCTCTGGAGTCTCCACAGGAGAGTCACGATTCTTCTCGAGTGGAGACATACACGTCCGTTTTCCTCCCGAGCTGTAGAAGCAATGTGAGTCTTCCCTATGAGTTGAAACAGTTATCTGTGGCTTTTCCTTGAGGTGCCACAGGGCTGTCGCACATGCCACAGTGGTGTGATTCGATGCTCAGTGAGACCTTCGAGGCAGGGTAGGGAAATCAGGTTCATCTGGAGTGGACTGCGACATTTGGGGGTCCTTTGGAATGGTGGCAAGTCCCCTGGAGTCCCTCTCGACATTCCTGTTGAGAGCATGTCATCTTTCTGTGCGACGGGAAAGCCAGAATCCTTTCTCGATGAAGCAGGGAATGGAACCCTCACTGTAGCGGATGAGGGGGAAAGGGGGCCCCTCTTGAGTTGTAGTGGGACCCTCAGTGTTCCTCTGGAGTGGAGACGGGTATGTCAGGAAATTCTTGAGTTGCAGCAAGGGTGTGAAGGACCATATGAGGTTCAGGAGGGAAGGAGTGCTTTTTCTCGGAATGCCGCAGCAGAAAACGTCCTCATCACCCTGGAAGGGAGAACCTTATGGTTTTTCTCGAGTAGCGGCAGGTCCTTCTCAAGTTACGACGGGGACCTCAGGGACCCGCTCGCGTGGCCTCAGGATATGCCAGTCTCCGTGTGAGTTGAGAGTGGCCCCTCGGGATTTCTCTGCTGTCTGTGCCGCGTCCTGAGTCCCTGTCCGGAGCCGAAGCTGGAACCTGAGGTTTCCTCTCCACATCTGGCATGGATCTTGGGGTTCCGCTGGAGTCTCCACAGGAGAGTTAGGCCTCATCTCCTGTGGTTACATGCAAGTCCGTTTTCCTCCCGAGCTGTAGCAGCAGTGTCAGGCTTCCAGACGAGTGGACACAGGGATCTGTGGCTTTCCCTCGAGATTCCACAGGGTTCTTGCACGTTCCACCATGGTGTGATTCGATCCTCGCGGTGACCTTCGAGGCAGGTCACGAAAACCAGGTTCATCTGAAGTGGACTGAGATATTTGGGGGTCTTTTGGAATGGTGGAATGACCCCTGGAGTTCCTCTCGACATTCCTGTTGAGAGTGTGTCCTCTTGCTGTGCGACGGGAACGCCAGAATCCATTCCTGACGAAGCAGGCAAGGAACCCTCATCTGGAGCAGAGGAGGGTGAAAGGGGGCCCCTCTTGATTTGTGGTGGGACCCTCACTATTCCTCTCGAGTGGAGACGGGTATGTGGGGGAACTTCTTGAGTGGCAGCAAG
>SJYT01066687.1:120357-138186 GCA_006410635.1 Cephalophus harveyi
AGCCTCTGGAGTCTCCCCAGGGGAGTCAGGCCTGGTCTCCTGTGGTTACGTGCACGTCCTCTTTCCTCCCGAGCTGTTACAGCAGTGTCAGGGTTCCCGTCGAGTTGACCCAGGGATCTCTGTCTTTCCCTCGAGATGCCAGAGGGCTGTGGAATGAGCCACAGTGGTGTGAGGCAATACGCGGGTGACACTCGAGATAGTGCAGGGAAATCACATTCATCTGCAGTGGACTGAGACATCTATGGGACTTTTAGTATGGTGGACTGACCCCAGGGGAACTCCGCTTTCCTGTTGAGAGCGCCACCTCTTGAGATGCGACGGGAATGGCAGGAATTCTTTCCCGACGAAGCAGGGAAAGGGTCCCTCATCGCACGCTCACGGTGGGGAAACGTGGCTCCTCCTGAGTTGTGCTGGGACCCTCGGTGTTCCACCAATGTGGGGACAGGTATGTCTGGGAATTTCTTGACTTGCAGCAAGGGTGGGAAGGACGCTTGTGAGGTTCAAGTGGGAAGAGATGATTTCACTCGTCATGCCACAGCAGAAAAGGGCCTCATCTCGCCTACAGGGGAGAACCTCATGGTTTCTCTGGAGTTGTGGCAGCACCCTCTCGAGTTACTACGAGGACCTCAGGGACCCGTTGGCGTGTCCTCAGGAAAGACCAGTCTCCATACGAGATGCGAGGGGCCCCTCAGGATTTCTGTCCAGTCAGCGTCGGGTCCTAGGTACTCATCTGGAACTGCAGCCAGAACCTGAGATTTCCTCTCCAGTACTGACATGGATCTTGGGGTTCCTCTGGAGTCTGCACTGGAGAGTCAGGACTCTTCTCAAGTGGCGACATACACGTCCGTTTTCCTCCCAAGCTGTAGCAGCAGTATCAGGCTTCCTGGCGAGTTGACACAGGGATATGTGGCTTTCCCTCGAGGTGCCACAGTGCTGTCGCAGAAGCCACCGTGGTGTGATTCGATGCTCAGGGTGACCTTCGAAGCAGTGCAGGGAAATCAGGTTCATCTGGAGTGGACTGAGACATTTGGGAGTCTTTTGGAATTGTGGCACAACCCCTGGAGTTCCTTTCGACTTTCCTGTTGAGATCACGCCCTCTTGCCATGGGACGGGAATGCCAGAATCCTTTCCTGTCGAAGCAGGGAAAGGAGCCCTCATCGGAGCATAGACGGGGGAAAGGGGGCTCCTCTTGAGTTGTGGTGGGACCCTCAGTGCTCCTCTCGAGTGGAGATGGTTATGTCGGCGAACTTCTTCAGTTGTAGCATGGCTGTGAAGGATCCTTTGAGGTTCATGAGGGAAGGCCGCTTTTCTCATGGGATGCCACAGCAGAAAACGGCCTTATCTCGCCTGGAGGGGAGAACCTCCTTGTTTTTCTCGAGTTGCGGCAGGTCCCACTTGAGTTATGATGGGGACCTCAGGAACCCTCTTACGTGGCCTCAGGAAATGACAGTCTCCATGCGAGTGGAGAGGGGCTCCTCAGGATTCCTCTCCAGTTGGTGCCGGGTCCTAAGTCCCCGTCTGGAGCCGAAGCTGGAAACTGAGGTTTCCTCTCCAGTGCTGGCATGGAACTTGGGGTTTCTCTGGAGTCTCTCAAGGGGAGTCAGGCCTCGTCTCCTGTGGTTGCATGCATGTCGGATTTCCTCCAGAGGTGTAGCTGCAGTGTCAGGCTTCCCCTTGACTTGACCCCGGGATCTCTGTCTTTCCCTCGAGATGCCACAGGCCTTTGGCACGAGCCACCGTGGTGTGAGGCAATATGCAGGTGACACTCGAGGCAGTGCAGGGAAATCAGGTTCATCTGGAGTGGACTGAGACATCTGGTGGACTTTTAGTATGTTGGCACGACTCCTGGAGATCTCAGCTTTCATGTTGAGAGTGCCACCTCTTGAGATATGACGGGAAGGGCAGGAATCCATTCTCGACGAAGCAGGGAAAAAGACCCTCATCTTGAGCTCACGATGGGAAAACGAGGCTGCTCCTGAGGTGTTTCGGGACCCTTAGTGCTCCTCCCGCATGGGGACTGGTTTGTCGGGAAACTTGAGATGCAGCAAGGGTGGGAAGGACGCTTGAGAGGTTCAAGTGGGAAGACGTGCTTTCCCTCGTGATGCCACAGCAGAGAAGGGCCTCATCTCGCCTGCACGGGAGAGCCTCCTGGTTTCTCTCGAGTTGTGGCAGGTCCCTCTCGAGTTATGACCGGGACTTCTGGGTCCCGCTGCTGAAGCCTCAGGAAAGACCAGTCTCCATACGAGATGCGAGGGGCCCCTCAGGGTTCCTGTCCAGTCTGTGTCGGGTCCTAGGTACTCGTCTGCAACTGCAGCCAGAACATGAGGTTTCCTCTCCAGTGCTGACATGGATCTTGGGGTTCCTCTTTTCCCCATAGGAGAGTCAGGACTCTTCTCAAGTGGAGACACACACGTCCATTTTTTTCCCAAGCTGTAGCAGCAGTGTCAGGCTTCCCAAAGAGTTGACACAGGGATCTGTGGCTTTCCCTCGAGGTGCCACAGGGCTGTCGCAGATGCGACCGTGGTGTGATTCGAAGCTCAGGGTGACCTTCGAGGCAGTGCAGGGAAATCAGGTTCATCTGGAGTGGACTTAGACATTTGGGGGTCGTTTGGAATGGTGGCACAATCCCTGGAGTTCCTCTCGACTTTCCTGTTGAGAGCACGTCCTCTTGCTGTGCGACGGGAACGCCAGAAACCTTTCCTGTCGAAGCAAAGAAAGGATCCCTCATCAGAAGCCGAGGAGGGGGAAAGGGGACTCCTCTTGAGTTGTGGTGGGACCCTCAGTGTTCCTCTCGTGCAGAGGTGGTTATGTCGGGGAATTTCTTGGTTTGTAGCAAGGCTGTGAAGGACCCTTTGATGTTCTGGAGGGAAGGCCGGTTTTCTCTTGGGATGCCGCAGCAGAAAACGGCCTCATCTCTCCTGGAGGGGAGAACCTCCTGGTTTTTCTCGAGTTGTGGCAGGTCCCTCTCGAGTTACGACTGGGACCTCAGGAACCCTCTTGCGATGCCTCAGGAAAAGCCAGTCTGCGTGTGAGTGGAGAGGGGCTCCTTGGGATTCCTCTCCAGTTGGTGCCGGGTCCTAAGTCTTCGTCTGGAACCAAAGCTGGAACCTGAGGTTTCCTCTCCAGTGCTGGCATGGAACTTGGGTTTTCTCTGGAGTGTCTCAAGGGGAGTCAGGCCTCGTCTCCTGTGGTTGCATGCATGTCCGCTTTCCTCCCGAGCTGTAGGTGCAGTGTCAGGCTTCACCTCAATTTGACCCCGGGATCTCTGTCTTTCCCTCGAGATGCCACAGGCCTGTGACACGAGCCACTGTGGTGTGAGGCGATACGCAGGTGACACTAGAGGTAATACAGGGAAATCAGGTTCATCTGGAGTGGACTGAGACATCTGGGGGACTTATAGTTTGGTGGCAGTATCCCTGGAGATCTCGGCTTTCCTGTTGAGAGCGCCACCTCTTGAGATGTGATGGGAGTGGTGGGAATCCTTTCCCGATGAAGCAGGGAAATAGACAATCATCTCGAGCTCACGATGGGGAAATGAGGCTCCTCCTGAGGTGTGCAGGAACCCTTAGTGTTCCTCCCGCATGGGAACAGGTATGTCAGGGAACTTCTTGAGTTGCAGCAAGGGTGGGAAGGACGCTTGTTAGGTTCAAGTGGGAAGGCGTGATTTCCCTCATGATGCCACAGCAGAAAAGGGCCTCATCTCGCCTGCAGGGGAGAACCTCCTGGTGTTTCGCGAGTTGTGGCAGGTCCCTCTCGAGTTACGACAGGGACCTCAGGGACCCGCTGGTGTGGCCTCAGGAACGACCAGTCTCCATACGAGTTGTGAGGGGCCCCTCGGGATTCCTGTCAAGTCATTGTGGGGTCCTAGGTACTCGTCTGGAATTGTAACCCAAATCTGGGGTTGCCTCTCCAGTGCTGACATGGATCTTGGGGTTCCTCTGGAGTCTCCACAGGAGAGTCAGGACTCTTCTCAAGTGGAGACATACACGTCCGTTTTCCTACCAAGCTGTAGCAGAAGTGTCAGGCTTCCCAACGAGTTGACACAGGGATCTGTTGCTTTCCCTCAAGGTGCCACAGGGCTGTTGCTGTTGCCACATTGGTGTGATTCGATGTTCAGGGTGACCTTCATGGCAGTTCAGCGAAATCAGGTTCATCTGGAGTGGACTGAGACATTTGGGGTCTTTTGGAATGGTGGCATGACCCCTGGAGTTCCTCTCGACTTTCCTGTTGAGGGCACACCCTCTTGCTGTGCGACGCGAATGCAGAATCATTTCCTGTCGAAGCAGGGAAAGGATCCCTCATCGGGAGCGGAGGAGGGGGAATGCGGGCACCTCTTGAGTTATGGTGGGACCCTCAGTGTTCCTCTCGAGTGGAGATGGTATGTCCGGGAACTTATTGAGTTGTAGCAAGGCTGTGAAAGACCCTTTGAGCTTCAGGAGGGAAGGCCGGTTTTCTCTTGCGATGCCGCAGCAGAAAACAGACTCATCTCGCCTTGAGGGGAGAACCTCGTGGTTTTTCTCGAGTTGGGGCAGGTTCCTCTCGAGTTCTGACGGGGACCTCAGGGACCCTACCGCGTGGCCTCAGGAAAAGTCAGTCTCCGTGCGAGTTGAGAGGGGCTCCTCGGGATTCCTCTCCAGTCGGTGCCGGGTCCTAAGTCCCCGTCTGGATCCGAAGCTGGAACCTGAAGTTTCCTCTCCAGTGCTTGCATGGAACTTGGGGTTTCTCTGGAGTCTCTCAAGGGGAGTCAGGCATCGTCTCCTGTAGTTGCGTTCATGTCCGCTTTCTTCCCGAGCTGTAGCTGCAGTGTCAGGCTTCCCCTCGACTTGACCCCAGGATCTCTGTCTTTCCCTCGAGATGCCACAGGCCTTTTGCACGAGCCACCATGGTGTGGGGCGATACGCAGGTGACACTCGAGGTAGTGCAGGGAAACCAGGTTCATCTGGAGTGGACTGAGACATCTGGAGGACTTATAGAATGGTGGCACGACCCCTGGAGATCTCGGCTCTCCCGTTGAGGGTGCCACCTCTTTAGATGTGACGGGAACGTCGGGAATCCTTTCCCGACGAATCAGGGAAATAGACCCTCATCTCGAGCTCACGATGGGGAAACGAGGCTCCTCATGAGGCTTGCCGGGACCCTTAGCTATCCTCCCTCGTGGGGACTGGTATGTTGTGGAACTTCTTGAGTTGCAGCAAGGGTGGGAAGGACGCTTGCCATGTTCAAGTCGGAAGGCATGATTTCCCTCGTGATGTCACAACAGAAAAGGGCCTCATCTGGCCTGCAGGGGAGAAACTCCTGGTTTTTCTCAAGTTGCAGCAGGTCCCTCTCGAGTTACGACAGGGATCTAAGGAACCTGCTGGCGTGTCCTCAAGAAAGACCAGTTTCCATACGAGTAGCGAGGGGCTCGGGTGATTCCTGTCCCATCAGTATTGGGTCCTAGATACTCGTCTGGAACTGCACCTCGAATCTGAGTTATCCTCTCCAGTGTTGACATGGGTCTTGGGGTTGCTCTGGAGTCTCCACAGGAGAGTCAGGACTCTTCTCAAGTAGAGACATACATGTCCGTTTTCCTCCCAAGCTGTAGAGGCAGTGTCAGGCTTCCCGACAAGTTGACACAGGGATCTGTGGCTTTCCCTGGAGGTGCCAAAGGGCTGTCGCAGATGCCATCGTGGTGTGATTCAAAGCTCAGGGTGACCTTCGAGGCAGTGCAGGGAAATCAGGTTCATCTGGAGTGGACTGAGACATTCGGGGGTGTTTTGGAATGGTGGAATGACCCCTGGAGTTCCTCTTGACTTTTCTGTTGAGAGCACACCCTCTTGCTGTGCGATGGGAACGCCAGAATCCTTTCCTTTCGAAGCAGGGAAAGGATCCCTCATTGGGAGCGGAGGAGGGGGAAAGGGGACTCCTCTTGAGTTGTGGTGGGACCCTCAGTGTTCCTCTCGAGTGGAGATGGTATGTCGGGGAACTTCTTGGGTTGTAGCAAGGCTGTGAAGGACCCTTTGAGGTTCAGGAGGGAAGGCCGATTTTCTCTTGGGATGCCGCAGCAGAAAAAAGACTCATCTCGCCTGGAGGGGAGAACCTCCTGGTCTTTCTCGAGTTGCAGCAGGTCCCTATCGAGTTAGGATGGGGACCTCATGGACCCTCTCGCGTAGCCTCAGGAAAGGCCAGTCTCCGTGCGAGTTGAGAGGGGCTCCATGGGATTCCACTCCAGTCGGTGCCGGTCCCTAAGTCCCCTTCTGGAGCCGAAGCAGGGACCTGAGGTTTCCTCTAATTGCTGGCATGGAATTTGAGGTTTCTCTGGAGTCTCTCAAGGGGAGTCAGGCCTCGTCTCCTGTGGTTGCATGCATGTCTGCTTTCCTCCCGAGATGTAGCTGCAGTGTCAGGCTTCCCCTCGACTTGACCCCAGGATCTCTGTCTTTCCCTCGAGATGCCACAGGCCTTTTGCACGAGCCACCATGGTGTGGGGCGATACGCAGGTGACACTCGAGGTAGTGCAGGGAAACCAGGTTCATCTGGAGTGGACTGAGACATCTGGAGGACTTATAGAATGGTGGCACGACCCCTGGAGATCTCGGCTCTCCCGTTGAGGGTGCCACCTCTTTAGATGTGACGGGAACGTCGGGAATCCTTTCCCGACGAATCAGGGAAATAGACCCTCATC
This sequence comes from Cephalophus harveyi, assembly GCA_006410635.1. Taxonomy (NCBI): domain Eukaryota; kingdom Metazoa; phylum Chordata; class Mammalia; order Artiodactyla; family Bovidae; genus Cephalophus; species Cephalophus harveyi. The sequence goes on from SJYT01066687.1 coordinate 127,019, forward strand.
TCGAGCTCACGATGGGGAAACGAGGCTCCTCATGAGGCTTGCCGGGACCCTTAGCTATCCTCCCTCGTGGGGACTGGTATGTTGTGGAACTTCTTGAGTTGCAGCAAGGGTGGGAAGGACGCTTGCCATGTTCAAGTCGGAAGGCATGATTTCCCTCGTGATGTCACAACAGAAAAGGGCCTCATCTGGCCTGCAGGGGAGAAACTCCTGGTTTTTCTCAAGTTGCAGCAGGTCCCTCTCGAGTTACGACAGGGATCTAAGGAACCTGCTGGCGTGTCCTCAAGAAAGACCAGTTTCCATACGAGTAGCGAGGGGCTCGGGTGATTCCTGTCCCATCAGTATTGGGTCCTAGATACTCGTCTGGAACTGCACCTCGAATCTGAGTTATCCTCTCCAGTGTTGACATGGGTCTTGGGGTTGCTCTGGAGTCTCCACAGGAGAGTCAGGACTCTTCTCAAGTAGAGACATACATGTCCGTTTTCCTCCCAAGCTGTAGAGGCAGTGTCAGGCTTCCCGACAAGTTGACACAGGGATCTGTGGCTTTCCCTGGAGGTGCCAAAGGGCTGTCGCAGATGCCATCGTGGTGTGATTCAAAGCTCAGGGTGACCTTCGAGGCAGTGCAGGGAAATCAGGTTCATCTGGAGTGGACTGAGACATTCGGGGGTGTTTTGGAATGGTGGAATGACCCCTGGAGTTCCTCTTGACTTTTCTGTTGAGAGCACACCCTCTTGCTGTGCGATGGGAACGCCAGAATCCTTTCCTTTCGAAGCAGGGAAAGGATCCCTCATTGGGAGCGGAGGAGGGGGAAAGGGGACTCCTCTTGAGTTGTGGTGGGACCCTCAGTGTTCCTCTCGAGTGGAGATGGTATGTCGGGGAACTTCTTGGGTTGTAGCAAGGCTGTGAAGGACCCTTTGAGGTTCAGGAGGGAAGGCCGATTTTCTCTTGGGATGCCGCAGCAGAAAAAAGACTCATCTCGCCTGGAGGGGAGAACCTCCTGGTCTTTCTCGAGTTGCAGCAGGTCCCTATCGAGTTAGGATGGGGACCTCATGGACCCTCTCGCGTAGCCTCAGGAAAGGCCAGTCTCCGTGCGAGTTGAGAGGGGCTCCATGGGATTCCACTCCAGTCGGTGCCGGTCCCTAAGTCCCCTTCTGGAGCCGAAGCAGGGACCTGAGGTTTCCTCTAATTGCTGGCATGGAATTTGAGGTTTCTCTGGAGTCTCTCAAGGGGAGTCAGGCCTCGTCTCCTGTGGTTGCATGCATGTCTGCTTTCCTCCCGAGATGTAGCTGCAGTGTCAGGCTTCCCCTCGTCTTGACCCCAGGATGTCTCTTTCCCTCGAGATGCCACCGTCCTGTGGCACGAGCCACCGTGGTGTGAGGTGATACGCAGGTGACACTCGAGGCAGTGCAGGGAAATCAGGTTCATCTGGAGTGGACTGAGACATATGGGGGACTTTTAGTTTGTGGGCACGACCCCTGGATATCTTGGCTTTCCTGTTGAGAGCGCCACCTCGTGAGATGTGACGGGAATGGCGGGAATCCTTTCCCGACGAAGCAGGGAAAAAGATCCTCATCTCGAGCTCACGATGGGGAAACGAGGCTCCTCCTAGCTGTGCCAGGACCCTTATTGTTCCTCTTGCGTGGGAACTGGTATGTCCGGGTACTTCTTGAGTTGCAACAAGGGTGGGAAGGACTCTTGCAAGGTTCAAGTGGGAAGGCGTGATTTCCCCCGTGATGCCGCAGCAGAAAAGGGCCTCATCTGGCCTGCAGGGGAGAACCTCCTGGTTTTTCTCGAGTTGTGGCAGGACCCTCTCGAGTTATGACGGGGTCCTCAAGGACCCTCTCACGTGGCCTCAGGAAAGGCCAGTCTCCATGCGAGCTGAGAGGGGCTCCTCGGGATTCCACTCCATTCGGTGCCGGGTCCTAAGTCCCCGTCTGGAGCTGAAGCTGGAACCTGAGTTTGCCTCTCCATCGCTGGCATGGAACTTCGTTTTCTCTGGAGTCTCTCAATGGGAGTCAGGCCTCGTCTCCTGTGATTGCATGCACGTCCGCTTTCCTCCCGAGCTGTAGCTGCAGTGTCAGCCTTCCCCTCAACTTGACCCTCGGATCTCTGTCTTTTCCTCGAGATGTCACAAGCCTGTGGCACGAGCCACCATGGTTTGAGACAATATGCAGGTGACACTCGAGGTAGTGCAGGGAAATCAGGTTCATCTGGAGTGGACTGAGACATCTAGCGAACTTTTCGTATGTTGGCACAACCCCTGGAGATCTCAGCTTTCCTGTTGAGAGCGCCACCTCTTGAGATGTGACGGGAACGGCGGGAAACCTTTGCCGAAGAAGCAGGGAAAAAGACCTTCATCTCGAGCTCACGATAGGGAAACGAGGCTCCTCCTGAGGTGTGCCGGGACCCTTAGTGTTCCTCCCGCATGAGAACTGGTATTTTGGGGAACTTCTTGAGTTGCAGCTAGGATGGGAAAGACGCTTGCGAGTTTCAAGTGGGAAGACGAGATTTCCCTCGTGATGCCACAGCAGAAAAGGGCCTCATCTCGCCTGCAGGGGAGAACCTCTTGGTTTTTCTCGAGTTGCGGCAGGTCCCTCTTGAGTTATGACGGGGACCTCAGGGCCCCGCTGGCGTGGCCTCAGGAAAGACCAGTCTCCATACGAGTTGCGAAGGGCCGCTCGGGATGCTTGTTCAGTCAATGTCGGGTCATAGGTACTCGTCTGGAACTGCAGCCAGAACCTGAGGTTTCCTCTCCAGTGCTGACATGGATCTTGGGGTTCCTCTGGAGTCTCCACAGCAGTGTCAGGCTTCCCGATGAGTCGACACAGGGATCTGTGGCTTTCCCTCGAGGTGCCACAGGGCTGTCGCAGATGCCACCGTGGTGTGATTCGATGCTCAGGGTGACCTTCGAGGCAGTGCAGGGAAATCAGGTTCATCTGGAGTGGACTGAGACATTTGGGAGTCTTTTGGAATGGTGGCATGACCCCTGGAGTTCCTCTCAACTTTCCTGTTGAGAGCACGCCCTCTTGCTGTGCGTCGTGAACGCCAGAATACTTTCCTGTCGAAGCAGGGAGAGGATCCCTCATCGGGAGTGGAGGAGGGGAAAAGGGGGCTCCTCTTGAGTTGTGGCGGGATCATCAGTGTTCCTCTCGATTGGAAATGGTTATGTCGGGGAACTTCTTGGATTCTAGCAAGGCTGTGAAGGACCCTTTGAGGTTCAGGAGGGAAGGCCGGTTTTCTCTTGGGATGCCTCAGCAGAAAACAGACTCATCTCGTCAGGAGGGGAGAACCTCCTGGTTTTTCTCAAGTTGGGGCAAGCCACTCTCAAGTTATGACGGGGACCTCATGGACCCACTGGCGTGGCCTCAGGAAAGACCAGTCTCCATAGGANCTTTGAGGTTCAGGAGGGAAGGCCGGTTTTCTCTTGGGATGCCTCAGCAGAAAACAGACTCATCTCGCCTGGAGGGTAGAACTTCCTGGTTTTTCTCGAGTTGCAGCAGTTCCCTCTCAAGTTACAACGGGGACCTCAGGGACCCTCTTGCGTGGCCTCAGGAATGGGCAGTCTCCATGCGAGTTGAGAGGGGCTCCTCGGGATTCCACTCCAGTCAGTGCCGGGTCCGAATTCCCCGTCTGGAGCCGAAGCTGGAACCTGAGATTTCCTTTCCAGTGCTGGCAAGGAACTTGGGTTTTCTCTGGAGTCTCTCAAGGGGAGTCAGGCCTCGTCTCCTGTGGTTGCATGCATGTCTGCTTTCCTCCCGAGATGTAGCTGCAGTGTCAGGCTTCCCCTCAACTTTACCCCAGGATCTCTGTCTTTCCCTTGAGATGCCACCGTCCTGTGGCATGAGCGGCATGAAACTTGGGTTTTCTCTGGAATCTCTCAAGGGGAGTCAGGCCTCGTCTCCTGTGGTTGCATGCACGTCCACTTTCCTCCCGAGCTGTAGCTGCAGTGTCAGGCTTCCCCTCGACATGATCCCAGGATCTCTGTCTTTCTCTCGAGATGCCACTGTCCTGTGGCACGAGCCACCGTGGTGTGAGGCAATACACAGGTGACACTCGAGGTAGTGCAGGGAAATCAGGTTCATCTGTAGTGGACTGAGACATCTGGGAGACTTTTAGTTTGTTGGCACGACCCCTGGAAATCTTGGCTTTCGTGTTGAGAGTGCCACCTCTTGAGATGTGACGGGAACGGCGGGAATCCTTTCCCAATGAAGCAGGGAAAAAGACCCTCATCTCGAGCTCATGATGAGGAAACTAAGCTCCTCCTAGGTGTGTGAGGACCCTTTTTGTTCCTCCCATGTGGGGACTGGTATGTCGGGGTACTTCTTGAGTTGCAGCAAGGGTGGGAAGGACTCATGCGAGGTTCAAGCGGGAAGGTGTGATTACCCTCATGATGCCGCAGCAGAGAAGGGCCTCATCTCGCCTGAAGGGGAGAACTTCCTGGTTTTTCTCGAGTTGTGGCAGGTCCCTCACGAGTTACGACGGGCACATCAGGGACCCTCTCGGGTGGCCTCAGGAAAGGCCATTCTCCGTGCGAGTTGAGAGGGGCTCCTCGGGATTCCACTCCAGTCAATGCCGTGTCCTAAGTCCCTGTCTGGAGCTGAAGCTGGAACCTGAGGTTGTCTCTCCAGCGCTGGCATGGAACTTGGGTTTTTTCTGAAGTCTCTCAACGGGAGTCAGGCCTCGTCTCCTGTGGGTGCATGCACGTCTGCTTTCCTCCCGAGCTGTAGCTGCAGTGTCAGGCTTCCCCTTGACTTAACCCTCGTATCTCTGTTTTTCCCTCGAGATATCACAGGCCTGTGGCACGAGCCATCGTGGTGTGAGGCGATGCTCAGGGTGACCTTAGAGGCAGGGCAGGGAAATAAGGTTCATCTGAAGTGGACTGAGACTTCTGGGGCACTTTTCGTTTGTTACTACGACCCCTGGAGATCTTGGCTTTCCTGTTGAGGGCGCCACCTCTTGAGATGTGACGGGAACAGCGGGAATCCTTCCCCGACGAGCAGGGAAAAAGACCCTCATCTCGAGCTCACGATGGGGAAACGAGGCGCCTCCTGAGGTGTGCTGGGACCCTTATTGTTCCTCCCGCATGGAGACTGGTATGTCGGGGTACTTCTTGAGTGGCAGCAAGGGTGGGAAGGACGCTTGCGAGGTTCAAGTGGGAAGGCGTGATTTCCCTCGTGATGTCACAGCAGAAAAGGGCCTCATCTGGCCTGCAGGGGAGAACCTCCTGGTTTTTCTCGAGTTGAGGCAGGTCCTTCTCGAGTTAAGACGGGGACCTCAGGGAACCTCTCGCGTGGCCTCAGGAAAGGCCAGTCTCCATGCGAGTTGAGAGGTGCTCCTCGGGATACCTCTCAAGTCGGTGCCGGGTCCTAAGTCCCCGTCTGGAGCCAAAGCTGGAACCTGTGGTTTCCTCTCCAGCGCTGGCTTGGAACTTGGGGTTTCTCTGGAGTCTCTCAAGGGGAGTCAGGCCTCGTCTCCTGTGGTTGCTTGCATGTCCGCTTTCTTCCCGAGGTGTAGCTGCAGTGTCAGGTTTCCCCTCGACTTGACCTGGGATCTCTGTCTTTCCCTCGAGATGCCACAAGCCTGTGGCATGAGCCACCGTGGTGTGAGGCTATACGCAGGTGACACTCGAGCTAGTGCAGGGAAATCAGGTTCATCTGGAGTGGACGGAGACATCTGGGGGACTTTTATTATCTTGGCATGAGCCCTGGAGATCTCGGCTTTCCTGTTGAGAGCGCCACCTCTTGAGATGTGACTGGAACGGCGGGAATCCTTTCCCGACGAAGCAGGTAAAAAATCCCTCTTCTCGAGCTCACAATGGGGAAACGAGGCTCCTCCTGAGGTGTGCTGGGACCATTCGTGTACCTCCCACGTAGGGACTGGTATGTCGGGGAACTTCCTGAGTTGCAGCAAGGGTGGGAAGGATGCTTGCGAGGTTCAAATGTGAAGGCGTGAATTCCCTCGTGATGCCACAGCAGAAAAGGGCCTCAGCTCGCCTGCAGGGGAGAACCTCCTGGTTTTTCCCTAGTTACGGCAGGTCCCTCTCGAGTTACGAAGGGGTCCTCAAGGACCCTCTCACGTGGCCTCAGGAAAGGTCAGTCTCCGTGCGAGTTGAGAGGGGTTCCTCGGGATTCCACTCCAGTCGGTGCTGGGTCCTAAGTCCCCATCTGGAGCTGAAGCTGGAACCTGAGTTTTCCTCTCCAGCGCTGGCATGGAAATTGGGTTTTCTCTGGAGTGTCTCAATGGGAGTCAGGCCTTGTCTCCTGTGATTGCATGCACGTCCGCTTTCCTCCCGAGCTGTAGCTGCAGTGTCAGGCTTCCCCTTGACTTGACCCTCGGATCTCTGTCTTTCCCTCGAGATGTCACAGGCCTGTGGCACTAGCCACCGTGGTGTGAGGTGATACGCAGGTGACACTCGAGGTATTGCAGGGAAATCAGGTTCATCTGGATTGGACTGAGACATCTGGGGAAATTTTAGTATGTTGGCACGACCCCTGGAGACCTCGGCTTTCCTGTTGAGAGTGCCACCTCTTGAGATATGACGGGAACGGCGGGAATCCTTTGCCGACGAAGCAGGGAAAGAGACCCTCTTCTCGAGCTCACGATGGGGAAACGAGGCTCCTCCTGAGGTGTGCCAGGACCCTTATTGTTCCTCCCACATGGGAACTGGTATTTCGGGGAACTTCTTGAGTAGCAGCAAGGGTGGGAAGGATGCTTGCGAGTTTCAAGTGGGAAGACGAGATTTCCCTCGTGATGCCACAACAGAAAAGGGCCTCATCTCGCCTGCAGGGGAGAACCTCCTGGTTTTTGTTGAGTTGTGGCAGGTCCCTCTCGAGTTACGACGGGGACCTCAGGGCCCTGCTGGCGTGGCCTCAGGAAAGACCAGTCTCCATACGAGTTGCGAAGGGCCCCTCGGGATTCCTGCTCAGTCAATGTCGGGTCCTAGGTACTCGTCTGGAACTGCAGCCAGAACCTGAGGTTTCTTCTCCAGTGCTGACATGGAACTTGGGGTTCCCCTGGAGTCTCTACAGGAGAGTCAGATCTCTTCTCAGGTGGAGACATACACGTCCGTTTTCCTCCCATGCTGTAGCAGCAGTGCCAGGTTTCCCGATGAGTTGACACAGGGATCTGTGGCTTTCCCTCGAGGTACCACAGGGCTGTCGCAGATGCGACCGTGGTGTGATTCGATGCTCAGGATGACCTTCGAGGCAGTGCAGGGAAATCAGGTTCATCTGGAGTGGACTGAGACATTTGGGGGTCTTTTGGAATGGTGGCATGACCCCTGGAGTTCCTCTCGACTTTCCTGTTGAGAGTATGCCCTCTTGCTATGCGACGGGAATGCCAGAATCCTTTCCTTTCGAAGCAGGGAAAGAATCCCTCATTGGGAGCGGAGGAGGGGGAAAGGGGGCTCTTCTTGAATTGTGGTGGGATCCTCAGTGTTCCTCTCGAGTGGAGATGGTTATGTCGGGGAACTTCTTGGGTTCTAGCAAGGCTGTGAAGGACCCTTTGAGGTTCAGGAGGGAAGGCCAGTTTTCTCTTGGGATGCCGCAGCAGAAAATGGCCTCATCTCGCCTGGAGGGGAGAACCTCCTGGTTTTTCTCGAGTTGCGAGAGGTCCCTCTGGAGTTACAACAGGGACCTCAGGGACCCTCTCGTGTGGCCTCAGGAAAGGCCACGCTTCGTGCGAGTGGAGAGTGGCTCCTCAGGATTCCTCTCCAGTCGGTGCCGGGTCCTAAGTCCCCGTCTGGATCCAAAGCTGGAACCTGAAGTTTCCTCTCCAGTGCTGGCATTTAACTTGGGGTTTCTCTGGAGTCTCTCAAGGGGAGTCAGGCCTCGTCTCCTGTGGTTGCATGCACGTCCGCTTTCCTCCCGAGCTGTAGCTGCAGTTTCAGGCTTTCCTCGAGTTGACCCCGGGATCTCTGTCTTTCCCTCGAGATTCCACAGGCCTGTGGCACGAGCCACCGTGGTTTGAGGTGATACGCAGGTGACACTCGAGGTAGTGCAGGGAAATCAGGTTCATCTGGAGTGGACTGAGACATCTGGGGGACTTTTAGTATGTTGGCACGACCCCTGGAGATCTTGGCTTTCCTATTGAGAGTGCCACCTCTTGAGATGTGACGGGAACGGCGGGAATCCTTTCCTGATGAAGCAGAGACAAAGACCCTCATCTCGAGCTCATGATGGGGAAATACGGCTCCTCCTGAGGTGTGCCGGGACTCTTAGTGTTCCTCCCGTGTGGGGACTGGTATGTCGGGGAACTTCTTGAGTTGCAGCAAGTGTTTGAAGGAGGCTAGCGAGGTTCAAGTGGGAAGGCGTGATTTCCCTCGTGATGCCACTGCAGAAAAGGGCCTCACCTGGCCTGCAGGGGAGAACCTCCTGGTTTTAATCGAGTTGCAGCAGGTCCCTCTCGAGTTACGACGGGGACCTCAGGGACCCACTGACATGGCCTCAGGAAAGACCAGTCTCAATACGAGTTGCGAGGGGCCCCTCGGGATTCTTGTCCAGTCAGTGTCGGGTCCTAGGTACTCGTGTGGAACTGCCGCCTGAACCTGAGGTTTCCTCTCCAGTGCTGACATGGATCATGGGGTTCCTCTGCAGTCTCCACAGGAGAGTCAGAACTCTTCTCAAGTTGAGAGATACATGTCCGTTTTCCTCCCAAGCTGTAGCAGCAGTGTCAGGCCTCCCGACAAGTTGACACAGGGATCTGTGGCTTTCCCTCGAGGTGCCACAGGGCTGTCGCAGATGCCACCGTGGTGTGATTCGATGCTCAGGGTGACCTTCGAAGCAGTGCAGGGAAATCAGGTTCTTCTGGAGTGGAATGAGACATTTGGGGGTCTTTTGGAATGGTGGCATGACCCCTGGAGTTCCTCTTGACATTCCTGTTGAGAACACGCCCTCTTGCTGTGAGACGGGAACGCCAGAAACTTTTCCTGTTGAAGCAGGAAAGGATTCTTCATCGGGAGCAGAGGACGGGGAAAGGGGTCTCCTCAGAGTTTCTGTGGGACCCTCAGTGTTCCTCTCGAATGGAGATGGTTATGTCGGGGAACTTCTTGGTTTGTAGCAAGGCTGTGAAGGACCCTTTGAGGTTCAGGAGGGAAGGCCGGTTTTCTCTTCGGATGCCACAGCAGAAAACGGCCTCATGTCGCCTGGAGGGGGAGAACCTCCTGATTTTTCTCGAGTTGCGGCAGGTCCTCTCGAGTTATGACGGGGACCTCAGGGACCCTCTCGCGTGGCCTCAGAAAGGCCAGTCTCCGTACGAGTTCGAGGCGCTCCTCGGAATTGCTCTCCAGTCGGTGCTGGGTCCTAAGTCCCCGTGTGGATCCGAAGCTGGAACCTGAGATTTCCTCTCCAGTGCTCGCATGGAACTTCGGGTTTCTCTGGAGTCTCTCAAGGGGAGTCAGGCATCGTCTCCTGTGGTTGTGTTCATGTCCGTTTTCTTCCCGAGCTGTAGCTGCAGTGTCAGGTTTCCCCTCGACTTGACCCCGGGATCTCTGTCTTTCCCTTGAGATGCCACAGGCCTTTTGCACGAGCCACCATGTTGTTGGGCAATACGCAGGTAACACTCGAGGTAGTGCAGGGAAACCAGGTTCATCTGGAGTGGACTGAGACATCTGGAGGACTTATAGAATGGTGGCACGACCCCTGGAGATCTCGGCTCTCCCGTTGTGAGTGCCACCTCTTGAGATACAACAGGAAAGGAAGGAATCCTTTCCCACAAAGCAGGGAAAGGGACCCTGATCTTGAGCTCACGAGGGGGAAACGGGTAAATTCTGAGTTGTAACGCGACCCTCGGTATTCCTCCCACAAGGGGACGGGTATGTCGGGAAACTTCTTGATTTTCAGCAAGGGTGGGAAGGACCCTTGTTAGGTTCAAGAGGGAAGGCATGATTTCGCTTAAGACGCCTCAGCAGAAAAGGGCCTCATCTCGCCTGCAGGGGAGAACTTCCTGGTTTTTCTCGAGTTATGGCAGGTCCCTCTCGAGCTAAGATGGGGACCTGAGGGAACCGCTGACATGGCCTCAGGAAAGATCACTCTCCATGCGAGTTGCAAGGGGCCCCTCGGGGTTCCTCTCTAGTCAGTGTCAGGTCTTAGATCCTCATCTGGAACTGTGGACAGAACCTGAGGATTCCTCTCCAGTGCTGACATAGATCTTCGTGTTCTTCTGGCGTCTCCACAGGAGAGTCAGGACTCTTCTCGAGTGGCGACATACACGTCGGCTTTCCTCCCGAGCTGTAGCAGCATGTCAGGCTTCCCGAAGAGTTGACACAGGGACCTATGGCTTTCCCTCGAGGTGCCACTGGGCTGTCGCACGTACCACCATGGTGTGATTCAATGCTCGGGGTGATCTTCGAGGCAGGGCAGGGAAATCATGTTCATCTGGAGTGGACTGAGACATTTGGGTTCTTTTGGAATGGTGCAAGAACCCTGGAGTTCCTCTCAACTTTCCTGTCGTGAACACGTCCTTTTGCTGTGCGACAGGAACGCCAGAATCCTTTCCCCATGAAGCAGGGCAAGGAACCGTCATTTGGAGCGTAGGAGGGGGAAAGGTGGCCACTCTTGTGTTGTGGTGGGACGCTCAGTTTTCCTCCCGCGTGGGGACAGGTATGTCGTGGAACTTCTTGAGTTGCAGCAAGGGTGGGAAAGACCCTTGAGAGGTTCAAGAGGGAAGGCGTGATTTCCCTCGAGATGCCGCAGCAGAAAAGGGCCTCATCTCGCCTGCATGGGAGAACCTCGTGGTTTTTCTCAAGTTGCCGTAGGTCCCTCTCAAATTAAGATGGGGACCTCAGGGAACCACTGTTGTGGCCTCCGGAAAGACCACTCTCCATGCAAGTTGAGAGAGGCCCCTTGGGATTCCTCTCCAGTTGGTTCAGTTCAGTTCAGTTCAGTCGCTCAGTCGTGTCCGACTCTTTGCGACCCCATGAATCGCAGCACGCCAGGCCTCCCTGTTCATCACCATCTCTCGGAGTTCACTCAGACTCACATCCATTGAGTCAGTGATGCCATCCAGCCATCTCATCCTCGGTCGTCCCCTTCTTCTCCTGCCCCCAATCCCTCCCAGCATCAGAGTCTTTTCCAATGAGTCAACTCTTCGCATGAGGTGGCCAAAGTACTGGAGTTTCAGCTTTAGCATCATTCCTTCCAAAGAAATCCCAGGGTTGATCTCCTTCAGAATGG
>SJYT01066687.1:139246-308427 GCA_006410635.1 Cephalophus harveyi
AGTCAGCTCCCGGCCTTGTTTTTGTTGACTGTATAGAGCTTCTCCATCTTTGGCTGCATAGAATATAATCAATCTGATTTCGGTGTTGACCATCTGGTGATGTCCACGTGTAGAGTCTTCTCTTGTGTTGTTGGAAGAGGGTGTTTGCTATGACCAGTGCATTTTCTTGGCAAAACTCTATTAGTCTTTGCCCTGCTTCATTCCGCATTCCAAGGCCAAATTTGCCTGTGACTCCAGGTGTTTCTTGACTTCCTACTTTAGCATTCCAGTCCCCTATAATGAAAAGGACATCTTTTTTGGGTGTTAGTTCTAAAAGATCTTGTAGGTCTTCATAAAACCGTTCAACTTCAGCTTCTTCAGCATTACTGGTTGGGGCATAGACTTGGATAACTGTGATATTGAATGGTTTGCCTTGGAGACGAACAGAGATCATTCTGTCGTTTTTGAGATTGCATCCAAGTACTGCATTTCGGCCTCTTTTGTTGACCATGATGGCTACTCCATTTCTTCTGAGGGATTCCTGCCCACAGTAGTAGATATAATGGTCATCTGAGTTAAATTCACCCATTCCAGTCCATTTTAGTTCGCTGATTCCTAGAATGTCGAGGTTCACCCTTGCCATCTCTTGTTTGACCACTGTCAATTTCCCTTGATTCATGGACCTGACATTCCAGGTTCCTATGCAGTATTGCTCTTTACAGCATCGGATCTTGCTTCTATCACCAGTCACATGCACCGGACCCTATGTCCCTGTCTGGAGCCAAAGCTGGAACATGAGGTTTCCTCTCCAGTGCTGGCATGGATCTAGGGGTTCCTCTGGAGTCTCCGCAGGGGAGTAAGCCCTCGTCTCCTGTGGTTACTTGCACGTCCGCTTTCCTCCCAAGCTGTAGCAGCAATGTCTGGCATCCTGTTGAGTTGACCCAGGTATCTCTATCTTTCCCTTAAGATGCCACAGGGCTGTGGCACAAGGCACCGTGGTGTGAGGCGATACGTGGGTTGCACTCGAGTTAGTGCAGAGGAATCAGGTTCATCTGGAGTGGACTGAGACATCTGGGGGACTTTTAGTATGTTGGCACGACCCCTGGAGTTCTCGGCTTTCCTGTTGAGAGCGCCATCTTTTGAGATATGACGGGAATTGCGGGAATCCTTTCCCGACGAAGCAGGGAATGGGACCCTCATCTCAAGGTCACGATGAGGAAACGAGGCTCCTCCTGAGGTGTGCCGGGACCCTTAGTGTTCCTCCCGCGTGGGGACTGGTATGTCGGGGAACTTCTTGAGTTGCAGCAAGGGTGGGAAGGACGCTTGCGAGGTTCAAGTGGGAAGGCGTGATTTCCCTCATGATGCCACAGCAAAAAAGGGCCTTATCTACCCTGCAGAGGAGAACATCCTGGTTTTTCTAGTGTTGCAGCAGGTCCCTCACAAGTTACGACGGGGATCTCAGGGATCCGTTGGCGTGGCCTCAGGAAAGACCAGTCTGCATGTGAGTTGCGAGGGGCCCCTTGGGATTCCTGTCCAGTCAGTGTCGGGTCCTAGGGACTCGTCTGAAACTGCAGCCAGAACCTGAGGTTTCCTCTCCAGTGCTGACATGGATCTTGGGGTTCCTCTGGAGTCTCCACAGGAGAGTCAGGACTCTTCTCAAGTGGAGACATACACATCCATTTTTCTCCCAAGCTGTAGCAGCAGTGTCAGTCTTCCCAACGAGTTGACACAGGGATCTATGACTTTCCCTTGAGGAGCCACAGGGCTTACCCAGATGCCACCATGGTGTGATTCAATGCTCAGGGTGACCTTCGAGGCAGTGCAGGGAAATCAGTTTCATCTGGAGTGGACTGAGACGTTTGGTGGTCTTTTGGAATGGTGGCACGACCCCTGGTGTTCCTCTCGACTTTCCTGTTGAGAGCACGCCCTCTTGCTGTGTGACGGGAATGCCAGAATCCTTTCCTGTGGAAGCAGGGAGAGGATCCCTCATCGGAAGCGGAGGAGGGTGAAAGGGGGCCCCTCCTGAGTTGTGGTTGGACCTCAGTGTTCCTCTCGAGTGGAGATGTTTATGTCGGGGAACTTCTTTAGTTGCAGCAAGGCTGTGAAGGACCCTTTGAGGTTCAGGAGGGAACCGGTTTTCTCTTGTGATGCCACAGCAGAAAAAAAATGACTCATCTCGCCTGGAGGGGAGAACTTCCTGGTTTTTCTCGAGTTGCGGCAGGTCCCTCTCGAGTTATGACTGGGACCTCAGAGACCCTCTCGCGTGGCCTCAGGAAAGGTCAGTTTCCGTGCTAGTTGAGAGGGGCTCCTTGGGATTCCTCTCCAGTCGGTGCTGGGTCCTAAGTCCCTGTCTGGCACAGAAACTGGAACATGAGTTTTCCTCTCCAGTGCTGGCATGGAAATTGAGGTTCCTCTGGAGTCTCCCCAGGGGAGTCAGGCCTCATCTCCTTTGGTTGCATGCGCGTCTGCTTTCCTCCCGAGCTGTAGCTGCAGTGTCAGGCTTCCCCTCTACTTGACCCTGGGATCTCTGTCTTTCCCTCGAGATGCCACAGGCCTGTGGCATGAGCCACCGTGGTGTGAGGCAATGTTCGAAGTGGCCTTCGAGGCAGGGCAGGGAAATCAGGTTCATCTGGAATGGGCTGAGACATTTGAGGGTCTTTTTAAATGGTGGCACGACACCTGGAGTTGCTGGGCGACGGGAACGCAGGCATCCTTTCCCGAAGAACAGGGAAATGAGCCCTCATCTGGAGCGGAGGAGGGGGAAAGGAGGCTCCTTTTGAGTTGTGGTGGGACCCTCAGTTTTCCTCTCAAGTGGGTACGGGTATGTCGGGGAACTTCTTCAGTGGCAGTAAGGGTGTGAAGGACCCTTTGAGGTTAAGAATGGAAGGCGCTATTTCTCTCGGGATGCCGCAGCAGAAAATGGCCTCATCTCGCCTGGAGGGGAGAACCTTCTGGTTTTTCTAGAGTTGTGGCAGGTCCCTCTTGAGTTACGAAGGGGACCTCAGGGACCAGCTTGCGTGGCCTCAGGAAAGTCAAGTCTCCATGCGAGTTGAGAGGGGACTCTCGTGTTTCATCTCCATTCAGTGCCGGGTCCTAAGTCCCCGTCTGGAGCCGAAGCTGGAACCTGAGGTTTCCTCTCCAGTGCTGGCTTGGATCTTGGGGTTCCTCTGGAGTCTCCCCAGGGGAGTCAGGCCTCGTCTCCTGTGGTTACATGCACATCTGCTTTCATCCTGTGCTGTAACATCAGTGTCAGGCTTCCCGTCGAGTTGACCCAGGGATCTCTGTCTTTCCCTCGAGATGCCACAGGGCTGTGGCATGAGCCACCGTGGTGTGAGCCGATATGTGGGTGACACTTGAGGCAGTGCAGAGAAATCAGGTTCATCTAGAGTGGTTTTAGACATCTGGGGGACTTTCAGTATGTTGGCACGACTCCTGGAGATCTCGGCTTTCCTGTTGAGAGCACCACCTCTTGAGATGCGATGGTAATGGTGGGAATCCATTTCTGACGAAGCAGGAAAAGGGACTCTAATCTCGAGTTCATGAGGCGGAAACGGGGCTCCTCTGTGTTGTACCGGGAACCCCGGTGTTCCTCACATGTGGGGACGATTATGTTGGGTAACTTCTTGAGTTGCAACAAGGGTGGGAAGGACCCTAGCTAGGTTCAAGAGGGAAGGAGTAATTTTCCTCGAGACACCGCAGCAGAATAGGGCCTCATCTCGCCTACAGGGGAGAACCTCCTGGTTTTTCTCGAGTTGTGGCAGGTCCCTCTGGAGTTATGACGGGGACCTCAGGGACTCGCTCTCGTGCCCTCAGGAAAGACCAGTCTCCATGCGGGTTGCGAGGGGCCCCTCAGGATTCCTCTCCAGTCACTGTCGGGTCCTAGGTCCTCATTTGGAACTGCGGCCAGAACCTGAGGTTTCCTCTCCAGTGCTGACATGGATCTTGGCGTTCCTCTGGAGTCTCCACAGGAGAATCAGGACTCTTCTAGAGTGGAGACATACGTGTCCGTTTTCCTCCCGAGCTGTATCACAGTGCCAGGCTTCCCGATGGGTTGACACAGGGATACTTTGGCTTTCCCTCATGGTGCCACAGGGCTGTCGCACGTGCCACCGTGGTATGATTCGATGCTCGGGGTGACCTTGGAGGCAGTGCAGGGAANCATACACGTCCGTTTTCCTCCTGAGATGTAGCAGCAGTGTGAGGCTTCCTGACGAGTTGACACAGGGATCTGTGGCTTTCCCTAGACGTGCCACAGGGCTGTCGCATATTCCAGCGTAGTGTGATTTCATGCTCGGGGTGACCTTCGAGGCAGGGCAGGGAAATCAGGTTCATCTGCAGTGGACTGAGACATTTGACGGTCTTTTGGAATGGTGGCACGACACCTGGAGTTCCTCTCGACTTACCTGTTGAGAGTACGTCCTCTTGCTGGGTGACGGGAATGCAGGCATCCTTTCCCAAAGAAGCAGGGAAAGAACCCTCATCTGGAGCGAAGGAGGGGGAAAGGGGGCTCTTCTTGAGTTGTGGTGGGACCCTCAGTGTTCCTCTCAAGTGGAGACGGGTATGTCGGGGAACTTCTTCAGTGGCAGCAAGGGTGTGAAGGACCCTTTTACGTTAAGAACGGAAGGCACTATTTCTCTCAGGATGCCGCAGCAGAAAACAGCCTCATCTCGCCTGGAGGAGAGAACCTCTTGGCTTTTCTTGAGTTGCGGCATGTCCCTCTTGAGTTACGAAGGGGACCTCAGGGACCTGCTCGCGAGGTCTCTGGAAAGGCTAGTCTCCGTGAGAGTTGAGAGGGGCCCATTGGGATTCCTCTCCAGTTGGTGCTGGGTCCTAAGTCCCCATCTGGAGCCGAAGCTGGAACCTGAGGTTCCCTCTCCAGTGCTGGCATGGATCCTGGGGTTCCTCTGAAGTCTTCCCAGGGGAATCAGGCCTCGTCTCCTGTGGTTACATGCACGTCCGCTTTCCGCCCGAGCTGTTGCAGCAGTGTCAAGCTTCCCGTCTAGTTGACCCAGGGATCTCTGTCTTTCCCTCGACATGCCACAGGGCTCTGGCATGAGGTACCGTGGCGTGAGGCGATACATGGGTGACACTCGAGGCAGGGCAGGGAAATCAGGTTCATATGGAGTGGACTGAGACATCTGAGGGACTTTTAGTATGTAGGAACGACCCCTGGAGATCTTGGCTATCCTGTTGAATACACCACCTCTTGAGATGTGATCAGAACAGCGGCAATCCTTTCCCACGAAGCAGGGAAAGTGACTCTCATCTCGAGCTCATGAGGGGGAATCAGGTCTTCTCCTGGTTTGTGCCGGGACACTCGGTGTTCTTCCCGTGTGGGGACGGGTATGTCAGGGAACTTCTTGAGTTGCAGCAAGGGTGGGAAGGACCCTTGCGAGGTTCAAGAGGGAAGGCATGATTTCCCTCGAGATGCCGCAGCAGAAAAGGGCCTCATATCGCCTGCAGGGAAAGAACCTCATGGTATTTGTCGCTTTGCAGCAGGTCCCTATCGAGTTATGACGGGATGCGAGGTTCAAGAGGGAAGGCATGATTTCCCTTGAGACGCCAGAGCAGAGAAGGGCCTCATCTCGCCTGCAGGCGAGATCCTCCTGGTTTTTCTCGAGTTGCAGCAGGTCCCTCTCGAGTTACGACGGGGACCTCAGGGACCCACTGGCGTGGCCTCAGGAAAGACTAGTCTCCATGCGAGTTGCGAGGGGCCCCTCGGGATTCCTCTCCAGTCGTGTCAAGTCCTAGGTCCTCGTCTGGAAATGTGGCCAGAACCTGAGATTTCCTCTCCAGTGCTGACATGGATCCTGGGGTTCCTCTGCAATCTCCCCAGGGGAGTCAGCCCTCACGTTCTGTGCTTACATGCACGTCCACTTTCCTCCCAAGCTGCAGCAGCAGTGTCAGGCTTCCCGACGAGTTGACACAGGGATCTGTGGCTTTCCCTCGAGGTGCCACAGGGCTGTCGCACATGCGACAATGGTGTGATTCGATGCTCGGAGCGACTTTCGAGGCAGGGCAGGGAAATCAGGTTCATCTGGAGTGGACTGAGACATTGGGGGTCTTTTGGAAAAGTGGCACTACCACTAGAGTTTCTGTCAACTGTCCTGTTGAGAGCACGTCCTCTTGCTGTGTGACAGGAACGCCAGAATCCTTTCCCAACGAAGCAGGGGAAGGAAACTTCATCTGGAGCACAGGAGGGGCAAAGGGGTCTCCTCTTGAGTTGTGGTGAGATGCTCAGTGTTCCTCTCGAGTGGAGACGGGTATGTCAGGAACTTCTTGAGTTGCAGCAAGGGTGTGAAGGATTCTTTGAGGTTCAGGAGGGAAGGCGTGATTTCTCTCAGGATGCCGCATCAATATACAGCCTCATCTCACCTGGAGGGGAGAACCTCCTGGCTTTTCTCGAGTTGTGGCCAGTCCTCTTGTGTTTTGACAGAGACCACAGGGAACCAATTGCGTGGCCTCAGGAAAGGCCAGTCTCCATGCGGTTTGAGAGGGGCCCTTCAGGATTACTCTCCAGTCGTTGCCAGGTCCTAAGTCCTCATGTGGAGTTGAAGATGGAACCTGAGGTTTCCTCTCAAGTGCTGACATGGATCTTGGTGTTCGTCTAGAGTCTCCCCAGGGGAGTCAGGCCTTGTCTCCTGTGGTTACATGCACATCTGCTTTCCTCCCGAGCTGTTGCTTCAGTGTCAGGCTTCCCGTCAAGTTGACCCAGGGATATCTGTCTTTCCCACGAGATGCCACAGGGCTGTGGCACGAGCCACCGTGTTATGAGGTGATACGCCGTGACACACGAGGTAATGCAGGGAAATCAAGTTCATCTGGAGTGGACTGAGACATCTGGGGGAATTTTAGTATGTTGGAACAAACCCTGGAGATCTCGGCTTTTCTGTTGAGAGCTCCACCTCTTGAGATGCAATGGGAACGGCGGGATTCCTTTGCCGACGAAGCAGGGAAAGGACCTCATCTCGAGCTCACAAGGGAGAAATGGGGCTCCTCCTGAGTTGTGCCGGGATACTCGGTGTTCCTCCCGCGTGGGGACGGGTATGTCGGGAAACTTCTTGAGTTGCAGAAAAGGTGGGAAGTACCCTTGCGAGGTTCAAGAGGGAAAGCGTGATTTCCCTTGAGATGCCGCAGCAGAAAAGTGTCTCATTTCGACTGTAGGGGAGAACCTCCTGGTTTTTCTCAAGGTGCAGCTAGTCCCTCTCAAGTTACGACAGGGACCTCAGGGACACGATCGTGTATCCTAAGGAAAGACCAGTCTCCATGCGAGTTGCGAGGGGCCCCTCGGGATTCCTCTCCTGTCAGTGTTGGGTCCTAGGTCCTCGTCTGGAACTGCGGCCAGAACCTGAGGTTTCCTCTCCAGTGCTGACATGGATCTTGGGGTTCCTCTGGAGCCTCCACAGGACAGTCAGAACTCTATTCGATGGAGACATACACGTCTGATTTCCTCCCGAGCTGTAGCAGCAGTGTCAGGCTTCTCGATGTCTTGACACAGGGATCTGTGGCTTTCCCTTGAGGTGCCACAGGCTGTCGCACGTGCCACCGTGGTGTGATTTGAAACTCAGGGTGACCTTTGAGGCAGGGCAGGGAAATCAGGTTCATCTGGAGTGGACTGAGACATTTGGGGGTCTTTTGGAATGGTGGTACCACCCCTGGAGTTCCTCTCGACTTTCATGTTGAGAGCATGCCCTCTTGCTGTGTGACGGAAATGCCAGAATCCTTTCCCGACGAAGCAGGGAAAAGATCCCTCATCTGGAGCATAGGAGGGGGAAGGGGGCCCCCTCTTGAGTTGTGCTGGGACCCTCAGTGTTCCGCTCGTTTGGAGACAGGTATGTCGAGGAACTTCTTGAGACGCAGCAAAGGTGTGAAGGACCCCTTGAGGTTCAGGAGTAAAGGCATGATTTCTCTTGGGATTTTGCAGCAGAAAACGGCCTTATCTCGCCTGGAGGGGAGAACCTCCTGGTTTTTCTCGAGTTGCGTCAGGTCCTGTTTGAGTTACGACGGGGACTTCAGGGACCAGCTCGCATGGCCTCAGAAAAAGCCAGTCTCCATGCGAGTTTAGAGGGGGCCCTTGGAATTCCTCTCCAGTCGGTGCTGGGTCCTAAGTCCCCATCTGGAGCCAAAGCTGGAACCTGAGGTTTCCTCTCCAGTACTGTCATGTGTATTGGGGTTCCTCTGGAGTCTCCCCAGGGGAGTCAGGCCTCGTCTCCTATGGTTACATGCACGTCTGCTTTACTCCTGAACTGTAGCAGCAGTGTCAAGCTTCCCGTCGAGTTGACCCAGGGATCTCTGTCTTTCCCTTGAGATGCCTCAGGGCTGTGGCACAAGCCACCATTGTGTGATTCGATGCTCGGGGTGACCTTCGAGGCAGGGCATGGAAATCAGTTTCATCTTGAGTGGACTGAGATATTTGGATGTCTTTTGGAATGTTGGCACAACCACTCATTTCCTCTTGACTTTCCTGTTGAGAACAGGTCCTCTTAATGTGCAGCGGAAACCCCAGAATCCTTTCCCAATGAAACAGGGAAAGAACCCCTCATCTGGAGTACAGGATGGGGAAAGGGGGTCCATAATGAGTTGTGCTGGGACCCTCAGGATTCCTCTTTAGTGAAGACGGGTATGTTGGGGAACTTCTTGAGTTGCAGCAGGGTTGTGAAGGACCCTTTGAGGTTCAGGAGGGAAGGCGTGATTTCTCTCAGAATTCCGCAGTAGAAAATGGCCTCATCTTTCCTGGAGGGGAGAACCTCCTGGTTTTTCTCGAGTTGTGGCAGGTCCCTCACGACTTACGATGGGGACCTCAGGGAACCACTCACGTGGTCTCAGGAAAGGCCAGTCTCCTTGCAAGTTGAGAGGGGCCCCTCGGGATTGCTCTCCAGTTGTTACCGGGTTGTAAGTCCCCATATGGAGCTGAAGTTGGAACCTGAGTTTTCCTCTCCAGTGCTGGCATGGATCTTGGGGTTCCTCTGGAGTCTCCCCAGGGGTGTCAGGCCTCGTCTCCTGTGGTTACATGCACGTCTGCTATCCTCCCTGACACTGTAGCAGCAGTGTCAGGCTTCCCGTTGAGTTGACCCAGGGATCTCTGTCTTTCCCTTGAGATGTCACAGGGCTGTGGCACGAGCCACCGTGGTGTGAGGCGATACGCAGGTGACACTCGAGGTAATGCTGGGAAATCAGGTTCATCTGGAGTGGACTGAAACATCTGGGGGACTTTAAGTATGTTGGCACGACCCCTGGAGATCTTGGCATTCCTGTTGAGAGTGCCACCTCTTGAGACGTGAAGAGAATGGCGGGAAACCTTTCCCCACAAAGTAGCGAAAGGGACACTCACCTGGAATTTATGAGGGGGAAACAGGGCTCCTCCTGAGTTGTGACAGGACCTTCTGTGTTCCTCCCTGGTGGGGACGTATATGTCGGAGAACTTCTTTAGTTGCAGCAAGGGTGGGAAGGACCCTTCAAGGTTGAAGAGTGAAGGCGTGATTTCCCTCGAGATGCCGCAGCAGAAACGGGCCTCATCTCGCCTGCAGGGAAAGAACCTCATGGTTTTTCTCGAGTTGCGGCAGGTCCCTCTCAAGTTTCGATGGAGACCTCAGGGACCCACTGGCATGATCTCAGGAAAGACCAGTCTTCATGCGAGTCCGAGTGGCCCCTTGGGATTCCTCTCCAGTCAGTGTCGGGTTCTAGGTCCTCATCTGCAACTGCGACCAGAACCTGAGGTTTCCTCTCCAGTGCTGACATGGATCTTGGGGTTCCCCTGGAGTCTCCACAGGAGAATCAGGACTCTTCTTGAGTGGAGACATACACGTCTGTTTTCCTCCCGAGCTGTAGCACAGTGTCAGGCTTCCCGACAGGTTGACATAGGGATACTTTGGCTTTCCCTCATGGTGCCACAGGGCTGTCGCACGTGTCACCGTGGTGTGATTCTATGCTCAGGGTGTCCTTGGAGGCAGGGCAGGGAAATCAGGTTCATCTGGAGTGGACTGAGGCATTTGGGGTCTTCTGGAATGGTGGCATCACCCCTGGAGTTCCTCTCGATGTTCCTGTTGAGAGCACGTCCTCTTGCTGTGTGACAGGAAGGCCAGAATCCTTCTGGACAAAGCAGGGAAGGAACTGTCATCTGGAGCAGTGGAGGGGGAAAGGGAGCCCCTCTTGAGTTGTCGTGGGACCCTCAGTGTTCCTCTCGATTGGAGACGGATATGACGGGGAGTTGCAGCAAGGATGTGAAGGACTCTTTGAGCTTCAGAAAGGAAGGCGTGATTTCTCTCAGGATGCCGCATCAGAAAACGGTCTCATCTCGCCTGCAGGGGAGAACCTCCTGGTTTTTCTCGAGTTGCGGATGGTCCCTCTCGAGTTACGATGGGGACCTCAGGGACCCGCTGGCATGGTCTCAGGAAAGACCAGTCTCCATGTGAGTTGCGTGGGGCCCCTCGGGATTCCTCTCCAGTCAGTGTTGGGTCCTAGTTCATCTTTTGGAACTATGGCCAGAATCTGAAGTTTCCGCTCCAGTGCTGACATGGACCTTTGGGTTTCTCTGGAGTCTCCACAGGAGAGTCAGGTCTCTATTTGAGTGGAGATATACACGTCTGTTTTCCTCCTGAGCGGTAGCAGCAGTGTCAGGCTTCCCTACAGGTTGACACAGGGATCTGTGGCTTTCACTTGAGGTGCCATCATGGCTGTCGCACGTGCCACCATGCTGTGATTCGATGCTTGGGGTGACCTTCGAGGCAGTGCAGGGAAATCAGGTTCATATGGAGTGGACTGTGACATTTGGGGGTCTTTTGTAATGGTGGTACAACCCCTGAAGTTTCTCTCAACTTTCATGTTGAGAGCACGCCCTCTTGCTGTTTGATGGGAAAGCCAGAAACCTTTCCCGATGAAACAGGGAATGGAACCCTCATCTAGAGCAGAGGAGGGGGAAAGGGGACCCTTCTGGAGTTGTGGTGGGACCCTCAGTGTTCCTCTCGAGTGGAGTCAGGTATGTCGGGGAACTTCTTGAGTTGCCGCAGGGGTGTGAAGTACCCTTTGAGTTACAGGAGGGATGGCATGATTTCTCTCGCATTGCCTCAGCAGAAAACGGCCTCATCTCACCTGTAGGGGAAAACCTCCCGGTTTTACTCGAGTTGTGGTAGGTCCCTCTCGACTTACGACAGGGACCTCAGGGACTCGCTCACGTGGCCTCAGGAACAGCCAGTCTCCGTGCGAGTTGAGAGGAGCCCTTCGGGATTCCTCTCCAGTTGTTGCCGGGTCCTAACTCCCTGTCTGGAGCCAAATCTGGAACCTGAGATTTCCTCTCCAGTTCTGGCATGGATCTTGGGTTTTTTCTGGAGTCTCCCCAGGGGAGTCAGGTCTCGTCTTCTGTGGTTATATGCACGTCCGCTTTCCTCCCAAGCTGTAGCAGTCGTGTCAGGCTTACCTTTGAGTTGACCCAGGGATCTCTGTCTTTCCCTCGTGATGCCACAGGGCTGTGGCACGAAACACTGTGGTGTGAGGCGATACGCGGGTAACACTCGAGGTAGTGCAGGGAAATCAGGGTCATTTGGAGTGGACTGAGACATCTGGGGGACTTTTAGTATGTTGGCACGACCCCTGGAGATTTCGGATTCCTGTTAAGAGCGCCACCACTTGAGATGAGATGGGAATGGCGGGAATCCTTTCCCGAAGAAGCAGGGAAAGGGACCCTAATCTTGAGCTCACGAAGGGGAAACGGGGCACCTCCTGCATTGTACCAGGACCCTCGGTGTTCCTCCCGCATGGGACGGGTATGTCGGGGAACTTCTTGAGCTGCAGCAAGGGTGGGAAGGTTCAAGAAGGAAGGTGTGATTTCCCTTGAGACGCCCCAGCACTGAAGGATCTCATCTCGCCTGCAGGAGAGAACCTCCTGGTTTTTCTCGAGTTGCGGCAGGTCCCTCTGAGTTACGACGGGGACCTCAGGGACCTGCTGGCATGGCCTCAGGAAAGACCAGTCTCCATACGAGTTGTGAGGGGTCCCTCGGGATTCCTCTCCAGTCAGTGTCGGGTCCTAGGTCCTCGTCTGGACCTGCTTCCAGAATCTGAGGTTTCCTCTCCAGTGCTGACATGGATCTTGGGGTCCCTCTGGAGTCTCCACAGGAGACTCAGGACTCTTCTCGAATGGAGACATACACGTCCGTTTTCCTCCCGACCTGTATCAGCAGTGTCAGGCTTCCCGAATGGTTGACACAAGGATCTGTGGTTTTCCCTTGAGGTTCCACAGGGCTGTCGCACGTGCCACTGCAGTGTGATTCAATGATCGGGGTGACCTTCGAGGCAGGACAGGGAAATCAGCTTCATCTGGAGTGGACTGAGACATTTGGGGGTCTTTTGGAATGGTGGCACCACCCCTGGAGTTTCTCTCGACTTTCCTGTTGAGAGCACATCCTCCTGCTGTGCAACACCAGAATCCTTTCCCAATGAAACAGGGAAAGGAACCCTCATCTGGAGTGGAGGAGGGGGAAACGGTGCCCCTCTTAAGTTGTGGTGGGACCCTCAGTGTTCCTCTCGAGTAGAGACGGGTATGTTGGGGAACTACTTGAGTTGCCGCAAGGGTGTGAAGGACCCTTTGAGTTACAGGTGCAAAGGCGTGGTTTCTCTTGGCATGCCGCAGCAGAAAACAGCATCATTTCGCCTGAAGGGGAGAATCTCCTGGTTTTTCTCGAGTTGGGGAAGGTCCCTCTTGAGTTGAGACAGGAACCTCAGGGACCCGCTAGCGTGGCCTCAGGAAAGGCCAGTCTCAGTGCTAGTTGATAGGGGCCCCTCTGGATTCTTCTCCAGTCGGTGCTAGGTCCTAAGTCCCCGTCTGGAGCTGAAGCTGGAACCTGAGTTTTCCTCTCCAGTGCTGACATGGATCTTAGGGTTCCTCTGGAGTCTCCCCAGGGGTGTCAGGCCTCGTCTCCTGTGGTTGCATGCATGTCCGCTTTCCTCCCGAGCTGTAGCAGCTGTGTCAGGCTTCCCGTCGAGTTGACCCAGGGATCTCTGTCTTTCCCTCGAGATGTCCACAGGGCTGTGGCACGAGACACCGTTGTGTGAGGTGATATGCGGGTGGCACTCGAGGTAGTGCAGGGAAATCAGGTTCATCTGGAGTGGACTGAGACATCTGGGGCACTTTTAGTATGTTGGCTTGACCCCTGGAGATCTCGGCTTTCCTGTTCAGAGTGCCACCACTTGAGATGCGACGGGAACGGTGGGAATCCTTTCCTGACGAAGCAGGGAAAGGTTCCCTCATCTTGAGCTCCTGAGGGGGATATGGGAGTCCTTCTGAGTTGTGCCGGGACCCTCGGTGTTCCTCCCGTATGGGGACTGGTATGTCAGGTAACTTCTTGAGTTGCAGCAAGGGTGGGAAGGACACTTTCGAGGTTCAAGAGGGAAGGCGTGATTTCCCTCATGACCCTGCAGCAGAAAAGGGCCTCATCTCGCCTGCAGGGAAAGAAACTCATGGTTTTTCTCGAGTTGCAGGAGGTCCCTCTCAAGTTACAACGGAGATCTCAGGGACCCGCTGGCGTAGCCTAAGGAAAGACGTGTCTCCATGCAAATTGTGAGGGGCCCCTCGGGATTCCTCTACAGTCAGTGTCGGGTCCTTTTTCCTCATCTGGATCTCCTGCCTGAAACTGAAGTTTCCTCTCCACTGCTGACATACTGAGTTGTGCCGGGACCCTCGGTGTTCCTCCTGCATGAGGACGGTTATGTCGGGGAACTTCTTGAGTTGCAGCAAAGGTGAGAAGGACCCTTGCGAGGTTCAAGAGGGAACGTGTGATTTCCCTCGAGACCCTGTAGCAGAAAAGGGCCTCATCTGGCCTGCAGCGGAGAACCTCCTGGTTTTTCTCGAGTGGCGGCGTGTCCCTCTCGAGTTACGATGGAGACCTCAGGTACCTGCTGCCGTGGTCTCAGGAAAGACCAGTCCTCATGCGACTTGTGAGGGGCCCTTCAGGATTCCTGTTCTGTCAGTGTCGGGTCCTAGGTCCTCGTCTGGAACTGAGGCAAGAACCTGTGGTTTCCTCTCCAGTGCTGACATGGAACTTGGGGTTCCTCTGGAGTCTCCACAGGAGAGTCAGGACCCTTCTCAAGGGGAGACATACACGTCCATTTTCCTCGCGAGCTGTAGCAGGAGTGTCAGGCTTCACAACGAGTTGATTCAGGGAGCTGTGGCTTTCCCTCGAGGTGCCACAGGGCTGTCGCACATGCCACCGTGGTGTGATTCAATGCTAGGGATGATCTTCGAGGCAGGGCAGGGAAATCAGGTTCATCTGGAGTGGACTGAGACATTTGGGGGTCTTTTGGAATCATGGCATGACCCCTCAGTTCCTCTTGTCTTTCCTGTTGAGAACACACCCTCTTGCTGTGCGACGGGAACGCCAGAATGCTTTCCTGATGAAACAGGGAAAGGAACCCTCATCTGGAGTGGAGGATGGGGAAAGGGGGCCACTCTTGAGTTGTGGTGGGACCCTCAGTGTTCCTCTCGAGTGGAAACAGGTATGTCGAGGGACTTCTTGAGTTCAGCAAAGGTGTGAAGGAACTTTTGAGGTTCAGGAGGGAAGGCGTGATTTCTCTTGGGATGCCGCAGCAGAAAATGACCTCATCTCGCCTGGAGGGGAGAACCTCCTGGTTTTTCTCGAGTTGCGGCAGGTCCCTCACGACTTATGATGGGGACCTCAGGGACCCGCTCGCGTGGCCTCAGGAAAGGCCAGTCTCTGTGCGAGTTGAGAGGGGCCCCTCGGGATTCCTCTCCAGTCATTGTCGGGTCCTAAGTCCCCGTCTGGATCTGAAACTGTAACCTGAGGTTTCCTCTCCAGTGCTTTCATGGATCTTGGGGTTCCTCTGGAGTCTCCCCAGGGGAGTCAGGCCTCATCTCCTGTGGTTATATTCACGTCCGCTTTACTCCCTGACTCTGTAGCAGCAGTGTCAGGCTTCCCGTCGAGTTGACCCAGGGATCTCTGTCTTTCCTTCGAGATGCCACAGGCCTGTGGCACGAGCCACCATGGTGTGAGGCAATACGCAGGTGACACTCGTGGTAGTGCAGGAAAATCAGGTTCATCTGGAGTGGACTGAGACATCTGGGGGACTTTTAGTATGTTGGCACGACCCCTGGAGATCTTGGCTTTCCTGTTGAGAGTGCAACCTCCTGAGATGCGATGGGAACGGCGGGAATCCTTTCCTGATGAAGCAGGGAAAGGGACGCACATCTCAGCTCACGAGGGGGAAATGGGGCTCCTGCTGAGTTGTGCCAGGACCCTTAGTGTTCCTCCCGCGTGGGGACTGGTATGTCGGGGAACTTCTAGAGTTGTAGCAAGGGTGAGAAGGACCCTTGGAAAGTTCAAGAGGGAAGGCGTGATTTCCCTTGCGGTGCCGCAGTGGGAAAGGGCCTCAGCTAGACTGCAGGGGAGAACCTCCTGGTTTTTCTCGAGTTGCAGCAGTTCCCTCTTGAGATATGACGGGGATCTCAGGGACCCGCTCATGTAGCCTCAGGAAAGACCAGTCTCTATTCGAGTTGCGAGGGGCCCCTCGGGGTTCCTCTCCAGTCATTGTCGGGTCCTAAGTCCTCGTCTCAAACTGCGGCCAGACCTGAGGTTTCCTTTCCAGTGCTGACATCGACCTTGCGATTCCTCTGGAGTCTCCACAGAAGAGTCAGGACTCTTCTCAAGTGGAGACATATACGTTCTTTTTCCTCCCGAGCTGTAGCAGCAGTGTCAGACTTCCCGATGAGTTGACACAGGGATGTGTGGCTTTCCCTCGAGGTGCCACAGGGCTGTCGCACGTGCCACCGTGGTGTGATTCGATGTTCGGGGTGACCTTCGAGGCAGTACAGGGAAATCAGATTTATCTAGAGTGGACTGAGACATTTGGGGGTCTTTTGGAATGGTGGACAACCCCTGGAGTTCCTCTCGACATTCCCGTTGAGAACATGTCCTCTTGCTGTGCGACGGAAACGCCAAAATCCTTTCTCGACGAAGCAGGTAAAGGAACCCTCATCTCGAGTGGAGGAGGGGGAAAGGAGACTTCTCTTGAGTTGTGGTGGGACCCTCAGTGTTCCTCTCGAGTGGAGACGGGTATGTCGGGGAACTTCTTGAGTTGCAGCAAGGGTGTGAAGGACCCTTTGAGGTTCAGGAGGGAAGGCGTGATTTCTGTTGGGATGCCGCAGCAGAAAACGGCCTCATCTCACCTGGAGGGGAGAACCTCCTGGTGTTTCTCGAGTTGCGGCAGGTTCCTCTCGAATTACGACGGGGATCTCAGGGACCCGCTCGCGTGGCCTCATGAAAGGCGAATCTCCATGCGAGTTGCGAGGGGCCCCTCGGGATTCCTCTCCAGTCGGTGCCAGGTCCTAAGTCCCCATATGGAGCTGAAGCTTGAACCTGAAGTTTTCTCTTCACTGCTGGCAAGGATCTTGGGTTTTCTCTGGAAACCTGGCCTCCCTTGGCCTCCCCAGGGGAGTCAGGACTTGTCTCCTGTGGTTACATGCAAGTCCGCTTTCCTCCCGAGCTGTAGCAGCATTGTCAGGTTTCTCGCGGAGTTGACCCAGGGATCTCTGACTTTCCCTTGACATGCCACAGGGCTGTAGCATGAGCCACAGTGGTGTGAGGCAATACATGGGTGACACTTGAAGTAGTGCAGGGAAATCACGTTCATCTGGAGTGGACGGAGACATCTGGCGCACTTTTAGAATGTTGGGCCGACCCCAGAAGATCTCCACTTTCCTGTTGAGAGCGCCACCTCTTGAGATGTGACAGGAATGGCAGGAATCCTTTTTCGACGAAGCAGGGAAAAAGACCCTCATCTCGAGCTCACGGTGGGGAAACGGGGCTCCTCCTGAGTTGTGCTGGGACCCTCGGTGTTCCTCCAACATGGGGACGGGTATGTCGGGGAACTTCTTTAGTTGCAGCAAGGGTGGGAAGGATCCTTGCGAGGTTCAAGAGAGAAGACGTGATTTCCCTCGAGACGCCGCAGCAGAAAAGGGCCTCATCTCGCCTGCAGGGGAGAACCTCCTGGTTTCTCTCGAGTTGTGGCAAGTCACTCTCAATTTACGATGGGGACGTCAGCGATCCGCTGGCTTGGCCTCAGGAAAGACCAGCCTCCATGCGAGTTGCGAGGGGCCCCTCGGGATTCCTATCCAGTCATGTCAGGTCCTTAGTCCTTGGCTGGAACTGCAGTCAGAACCTGAGGTTTCCTCTCCAGTGCTGACATGGATCTTGGGATTCCTCTGGAGTCTCCACAGAAGAGTCAGGACTCTTCTCAAGTGGAGACATACATGTCCGTTTTCCTCCCGAGCTGTAGGAGCAATATAAGCCTTCTCTAGGAGTTGACACAGGGATCTGTGGCTTTTCCTCGAGGTGCCACAGGGATTTTGCACGTGCCACCATGGTGTGATTCGATGCTCGCGGTGACCTTTGAGGCAGGTCAGGGAAATCAGGTTCATCTGGAGTGGACTCTGACATTTGGGAGTCTTTTGGTATGGTGGCACAAACCCTGGAGTTCCTCTCGACTTTCCTGTTGAGAGCACGTCATCTTGTTGTGTGACAGGAAAGCCAGAATCCTTTCCCGATGAACCAGGGAAAGGAACCCTCATCTGGAGCGGATGAGGGGTAAAGGGGCCCCTCTTGAGTTGTGGTCAGACCCTTAGTGTTCCTCTCGAGTGGAGACGGGTATGACAGGGAACTTCTTGAGTGTGCCACAAGGGTGTGAAGGACCCTTTGTGGTTCAGGAGGAAGTGTGTGATTTCTCTCGGGATGCCGCAGCAGAAAATAGCCTCATCTCGCCTGGAGGGGAGAACCTCCTGGTTTTTCTTGAGTTGTCGCAGGTCCCTCTCGAGTTACGATGGGGACCGCAGGTATCCTCTCACATGGCCTCAGGAAAGGCCAGTCTCTGTGCGAGTTGAGAGGGTCCCCTCGGGATACCTCTCCAGTCGGTGCCGGTTCCTAAGTCCCTGTCTGGAGATGAAGCTGGAACCTGAGGTTTCCTCTCCAATGCTGGCTTAGATCTTGGGGTTCCTCAGGAGTCTCCCCAGGGAAGTCAGGCCTCATCTTCTGCGGTTACATGCATGTCCACTTTCCTCCCGAGCTGTAGCAGCAGTGTCAGGCTTCCCGTCGAGTTGACCCAGGGATCTCTATCTTTTCCTCGAGATGCCACAGAGCTGTGGCACGAGCCACCGTGGTGTGAGGCGATACGTGGGTGACCTTCAGGGCAGGGCAGGGAAATCAAGTTCATCTGGAGTGGACTGAGACATTTGGGGGTCTTTTGCAATGGTGGCATGATCCCTGGGTTTCCTCTGGTCTTTCCTGTTGAGAGCATGCCTTCTTGCTCTGCGACGGGAACGTCAGAATCCTTTCTTGATGAAGCAGGGAAAGAATCCTCATCTGGAGCTGAGGAGGGGGAAACGGGTCCCCTCTTGAGTAGTGGTGGGACCCTCAGTGTTCCTGTCAAGTGGAGATGGGTATGTCGAGTAGCTTCTTGGATTGCAGCAAGGGTGTGAAGGACCCTTTGTGGTTCAGGAGGGAAGGCGTGATTTCTCTCAGGATGCTGCAGCATAAAACGGTGTCATCTCGCCTGGAGGGGAGAACCTCCTTGTTTTTCTCGAGTTGCGGCAGGTCCCTCTCGAGTTACGATGGGGACCGCAGGTATCCTCTCACATGGCCTCAGGAAAGGCCAGTCTCTGTGCGAGTTGAGAGGGTCCCCTCGGGATACCTCTCCAGTCGGTGCCGGTTCCTAAGTCCCTGTCTGGAGATGAAGCTGGAACCTGAGGTTTCCTCTCCAATGCTGGCTTAGATCTTGGGGTTCCTCAGGAGTCTCCCCAGGGAAGTCAGGCCTCATCTTCTGCGGTTACATGCATGTCCACTTTCCTCCCGAGCTGTAGCAGCAGTGTCAGGCTTCCCGTCGAGTTGACCCAGGGATCTCTATCTTTTCCTCGAGATGCCACAGAGCTGTGGCACGAGCCACCGTGGTGTGAGGCAATACGTGGGTGACCTTCAGGGCAGGGCAGGGAAATCAAGTTCATCTGGAGTGGACTGAGACATTTGGGGGTCTTTTGCAATGGTGGCATGATCCCTGGGTTTCCTCTGGTCTTTCCTGTTGAGAGCACGTCTTCTTGCTCTGTGACGGGAACGTCAGAATCCTTTCTTGATGAAGCAGGGAAAGAATCCTCATCTGGAGCTGAGGAGGGGGAAACGGGTCCCCTCTTGAGTAGTGGTGGGACCCTCAGTGTTCCTGTCAAGTGGAGATGGGTATGTCGAGTAGCTTCTTGGATTGCAGCAAGGGTGTGAAGGACCCTTTGTGGTTCAGGAGGGAAGGCGTGATTTCTCTCAGGATGCTGCAGCATAAAACGGTGTCATCTCGCCTGGAGGGGAGAACCTCCTTGTTTTTCTCGAGTTGCGGCAGGTCCCTCTCGAGTTACGATGGGGACCGCAGGTATCCTCTCACATGGCCTCAGGAAAGGCCAGTCTCTGTGCGAGTTGAGAGGGTCCCCTCGGGATACCTCTCCAGTCGGTGCCAGTTCCTAAGTCCCTGTCTGGAGCCAAAGCTGGAACATGAGGTTTCCTCTCCAGTGCTGGCATGGATCTTGGCGTTCCTCTGGAGTCTCCCCACGGAAGTCAGGCCTCGTCTCCTGTGGTTACATGCACATCCGCTTTCCTCCCGAGCTGTGGCAGCAGTGTCAGGCTTCCCATCGTGTTGACACAATGACTTCTGTTTTTCCCTTGAGATGCCACAGGGCTGTGGCACGGGCCACTGTGGTGTGAGGCGACACGTGGCTGACCTTTGAGGCAGGGCAGGGAAATTAGGTTCATCTGGAGTGGACTGAGAAATCTGGGGGACTTTTAGTATGTTGGCACGTCCCCTGGAGATCTCGGCTTTACTGATGAGAGCGCCACCTCTTGAGATGTGACAGGAATGGCGGGAATGGTTTCCTGACAAAGCAGGGAAACGGACCCTCATCTTGAGTTCACAAGGGGAAACGAGGCTCCTCATGAGTTGTGCCCGGAACTTCGGTGTTCTTCCTGCATGGGGACGGGTATGTCGGAGAACTTCTTGAATTGCAAAAGGGTGGGAAGGACCCTTGCAAGGTTCAGAGGGAAGGCGTGATTTCCCTAGAGACACTGAGGCAGAAAAGGGCCTCATCTCCCCTGCAGGGGAGAACCTCCTGGTTTTTCTCTAGTTGCGGCAGGTCCCTCTCGAGTTACCACGGGGACCTCAGGGACCCGCTGGCATGGCCTCAGGAAAGACCAGTCTCCATGCTATTTGTGAGGGGCCCCTCTGGATTCCTCTCCAGTCAGTGTCAGGTCCTAGATCCTGTCTGGAATTGCGGCCAGAGCCTGAGGTTTCCTCTCAAGTGCTGACATGGATCTTAGGGTTCCTCTGGAGTCTCCACAGGAGAGTCAGGACTCTTCTCAAGTGGAGACATACATGTCCGTTTTTCTCCCACGCTGTAGCAGCAGTGTCAGTCTTCCTGACGAGTTGACACATGGATCTGTGGCTATCCCTTGAGATGCCACAGGGTTGTCGCACGTGTCACCATGGTGTGATTCAATGATCGGGGTGACCTTGGACGCCGGGCAGGGAAATCAGGTTCATTTGGAGTGGACTGAGACGTTTGGGGGTCTTTTGGAATGGTGGCACGACCCCTGGAGTTCCTTTCGACTTTCCTGTTGAGAGCATGCCCTCTTGCTGTGCGACAGGAACGCCAGAATCCTTTCCCGACAAAGCAGGTAAAGGAACCCTCATCTGGAGCAGAGGAGGGGGAAAGGGGTCTCCTCTTGAGTTGTGGTGGGACCCTCAGTGTTCCTCTCGAGTGGAGATGGGTATGGCAGGTAACGTCTTCAGTTGCAGCAAGGGTGAGAAGGACCCTTTGAGGTTCAGGAGGGAAGGCGTGATTTCTCTCGTGATGCCGCAGTAGAAAATGGCCTCATCTCGCCTGTAGGGGAGAACCTCCTGGTTTTTCTCGAGTTGCGGCAGGTCCCTCTCAAGTTACGACGGGGACCTCAGGGACCCGCTTGCATGGCCTCAGGAAAGGCCAGTCTCCGTGCGAGTTGAGAGGGGCCCCTGGGATTCCTCTACAGTTGGTGCCGGGTCCTAAGTCCCCGTTTGGAGCGGAAGCTGGAACCTGAGTTTTCCTCTCCCTGTCTCTTATACACATCTAGATGTGTATAAGAGACAGCCTCTTGAGATGTGACAGGAATGGCAGGAATTCTTTCCCGACGAAGCAGGGAAAGTTGACCCAGGGATCTCTGTCTTTCCCTCGAGATCCCACAGGGCAGTGGCAAGAGCCACTGTGGTGTGAGTCGATACACGGTGACACTCGAGGTAGTGCAGGGAAATCAGGTTCATCTGGAGTGGACTGAGACATCTGGGGGACTTTTAGTCTGTTGGCACGACCCCTGGAGATCTCGGCTTTCCTGTTGAGAGTGTCACCTCTTGAGATGTGACGGGAATGGCGGAATCCTTTCACGATGATGCAGGGAAAGGGACCCTCATCTCGAGCTCACGAGGAGGAAACGGGGCCCCTCCTGAATTTTGCCGGGACACTCGGTGTCCCTCTCTCGAGGGTACGAGTATGTCAGGGAACTTCTTGAGTTGCAGCAAGGGTGGGAAGGACCCTAGCAAGGTTCAAGAGGGAAGGCGTGGTTTCCCTTGAGACGCAGCAGCAGAAAAGGGCCTCATCTCGCCTGCAGGAGAGAACCTCCTGGTATTCTCAAATTGCAGCAGGTCCCTCTTGAGTTATGATGGGGACCTCAGGGACCCACTCGCGTGGCCTCAGGAAAGACCAGTCTCCATGCGAGTTGAGAGGGGACCCTCGGGATTCCTCTCCAGTCAGTGTGGGGTCCTAGGTCCTTGTCTAGAACTGCGACCAGAACCTGAGTTTTCCTCTCCAGTGCTGACATGGATCTTGTGGTTCCTCTGGAGTCTCCACAGAAGAGTCTGGACTCTTCTAGAGTGGAGACATACAGGTCTCTTTTCCTACCGAGCTGTAGCAGCAGTGTCAGGATTCCTGATGGGTTGTCACAGGNGAACCTGAGGTTTCCTCTCCAGTGCTGACATGGATCTTGGGGTTCCTCTGGAGTCTCCACAGAAGAGTCTGGACTCTTCTAGAGTGGAGACATACAGGTCTGTTTTCCTACCGAGCTGTAGCAGCAGTGTCAGGATTCCCGATGGGTTGTCACAGGTACCTGTGGCTTTCCTTAGAGGTGCCACAGGGCTGTCACATGTGC
Organism: Cephalophus harveyi; assembly: GCA_006410635.1. NCBI lineage: Eukaryota > Metazoa > Chordata > Mammalia > Artiodactyla > Bovidae > Cephalophus > Cephalophus harveyi. Next base: position 161,428 of record SJYT01066687.1, read on the forward strand.
CATCATGGTGTGATTCAATGCTCGGGGTGACCTTCGAGGCAGGTCTAGGAAATCAGATTCATCTGGAGTGGACTGAGACATTTGGGGGTCTTTTGGAATGGTGATATGAACCCTGGACTTCCTCTGGACTTTCCTGTTGAGAGCACGACCTCTTGCTGTGCAACGGGAATGCCAGAATCCTTTCCCGATGAAGCAGGGAAAGGAACGCTCATCTGGAGCAGAAGAGGGGAAAAGGGGGCAACTCTTGAGTTGTGGCGGGACCCACAGTGTTCTTTTCAATTTTAGACGGGTATGTCAGGGAACTTATTGAGTTGAAGCAAGGGTGTGAAGGACCCTTTGAGGTTCAGGAGGGAAGGCGTGATTTCTTTCGGGATGCCGCAGCAGAAAATGGCCTCAACTTGCCTGCAGGGGAGAACCTCCTGGTTTTTCTCGAGTTGCGGCAGGGCCCTCTCAAGTTATGACAGGGACCTCAGGGACCCGCTCACGTGGCCTCAGGAAAGGCCAGTCTCCGTGCGAGTTGAGAGGGACCCCTTGGGATTCCTCTCCAGTCAGTGCCGGATCCTAAGTACCTATCTGGAGCAGAAGCTGGAACCTGATATTTCCTCTCCAGTGCTGGCATGGATCTTGGGGGTCCACTAGAGTCTCACCAGGGGAGTCAGGCCTCGTCTCCTGTGGTTACATGCACGTCTGCTTTCCTCCTGAGCTGTAACAGCAGTGTCAGGCTTCCCGTCGAGTTGACCCGGGGATCTCTGTCTTTCCCTGGAGATATCACAGGGCTGTGTCACGAGCCACCGTGGTGTGAGGTGATATGCGGGTGACACTCGAGGTAGTGCAGGGAAATCAGGTTCATCTGGAGTGGACTGAGACATCTGGGAGCCTTATAGTATGTTGGCACGATCCTTGGAGATCTCAGCTTTCCTGTTGAGAGCGCCACCTCTTGAGATGCGATGGAATGGCAGGAATACTTTCCCAACGAATCAGGGAAAGGAACCCTCATTTCGAGCTCATGAGGTGGAAACGGGGCTCCCCTTGAGCTGTGCCGGGACCCTCGGTGTTCCTCCCACGTGGGGACGGCTATGTCGGGGAACTTCTTGAGTTGCAGCAAGGGTGGGAAGGACGCTTGCAAGGTTCAAGTGGGAAGGCTTGCTTTCCCTCGAGACGCCACAGCAGAAAAGGGCCTCATCTCGCCTGCAGGGGAGAACCTCCTGGTTTTTCTCGAGTTGCGGCAGGTCCCTCTCGAGTTACGATGCGGACCTCAGGGACCCACTGGTGTGGCCTGAGGAAAGACCAGTCTCCATGTGCGTTAGGAGGGGCCCCTTGGGATTCCTCTCCAGTCAATGTCGGGTCCTAGGTCCTCGTCTGAAACTGTGGCTGGACACTGAGGTTTCCTCTTAAGTGCTGGCATGGATCTTGGGGTTCTCTGAAGTCTCCACTGGAGAGTCAGGTCTTTTCTCGAGTGGAGACATGCACGTCCATTTTCCTCCTGAGCTGTAGCAGCAGTGTCAGGCTTCCCGACGAATTGGCCCAGGGATCTGTGGCTTTCCCTCGAGGTGCCACAGGGCTGTTCCACGTGTCACCATGTTGTGATTCGATGCTCGGGGTGACCTTCTAGGCAGGTCAGGGAAATCAGGTTCATTTGGAGTGGACTGAGACATTTGGGGGTCGTTTGGAATGGTGGCACAACCCCTGGAATTCCTCTCGACTTTCCTGTTGTGAGCACTTCCTCTTGCTGTGTTACGGGAACGCCAGAATCCTTTTGCAATGAAGCAGTGAAAGGAACCCTCATCTGGAGTGGAGGTGGGGGAAAGGGGGCTCCTCTTTATTTGTGGTGGGACCCTCAGTGTTCCTCTCGAGTGGAGATGAGTATGTCGCGGAACTTCTTGAGTTGCAGCAAGGGTGTGAAGGACCCTTTTTGGTTGAGGAGGGAAGGCGTGATTTCTCTTGGGATGCCACAACAGAAAACTGCCTCATCCCGCCCGGAGGGGAGAACCTACTGGATTTTCTTGAGTTGGGACAGGTCCCTCTCAAGTTACGATGGGGACTTAAGGGACCCGCTCGCGTGGGCTCAGGAAAGGCCAGTCTCCGTGCGATTTGAGAGGGGCCCCACAGGATTCCTCTCCAGTTTTTGCCAGGACCTAAGTCCCTGTCTGGAGCAGAAGCTGGAACCTGAGGTTTCCTCTCCAGTGCTGGCATGGATCTTGGGTTTCCTCTTGAGGCTCCCCCAGGAAGTCAGGCCTCGTCTCTTGTGGTTAAATGCACGTCCGCTTTCCTTGTGAGCTGTAGCAGCAGTGTCAGTCTTCCTGTCGAGTTGAACCAGGGATCTCTGTCTTTCCCTCGAGATACCACAGGGCTGCGGTACAAGCCATCATGATGTCAGGCGATACACGGGTGACCTTCGAAACAGGGCAGGGAAGTCAGGTTCATCTGGACTGTATTGAGACATCTGGGGGACTTTTAGTTTGTTGGCATGACCCCTGGAGATCTCGGTTTTCCTGTTGAGAGTGCCACCTCTTGAGATGCAACGGGAATGGCGGGAATCTTTTCCCGAAGAAGCAGGGAAAGGGATCCTCATCTCAAGCTCACAAGCGGGAATCAGGGCTCATCTTGAGTGGTGCTGAATACCTCGGTGTTCCTCCCTCGTGGGGACGGGTATGTTGGGGAATTTCTTGAGTTGCAGTAAGGGTGGGAAGGACGCTTGTGAGGTTCAAAAGGGAAGGCGTGATTTCTCTTGAGACGCCGCAGCCGAAAAGGGCCTCATCTTGCCTGCAGGGGAGAACATCCTGGTTTTTCTCGAGTTGTGGCAGGTCCCTCTCAAGTTACGACGTGGACCTCAGAGACCCGCTCACGTGGCCTCAGAAAAGACCAGTCTCCATTCGAGTTGCGAGGAGCCCCTCGGGATTCCTCTCCAGTAAGTGTTGCGTCCTAGGTCCTTGTCTGGAACTGCAGCCAGAAGCTGAGCCTTCCTCTCCAGTGCTGACACGGATCTTGGGGTTCCACTGGAGTCTCCACAGGAGAGTCAGGACTCTCCTCGAGGGGAGACATACAGGTCCATTTTCCTCCCGAGCTGTAGCAGCAGTGTCAGGCTCCCCGACAAGTTGACACAGAGATCTGTGGCTTTCCCTCGAGTTGCCACAGGGTTGTCGCACGTGGCACCATGAAATGATTGGATTCTCTGGGTGACTCGAGGCAGGGCATTGAAATTAGGTTCATCTGGAGTGGACTGAGACATTTGGGGGTCTTTTGCAATGGTGGAACGATCCCTGGAGTTCCTCTCAACATTCCTGTTGAGAGCACGTCCTCATGCTGTGCAACGGGAATGCCAGAATCCTTTACCGATGAAGCAGGGAAAGAAACCCTCATCTGCAGTGGAGGAGGGGGATAGGGGGCCCATCTTGAGTTGTGGTGGGCCCGTCAGTGTTCCTCTCGAGTGGAGACAGTCATGTCGGGGAACTTCTTGAGTTGCAGCAAGGCTGTGAAGGACCCTTTGAAGTTCAGGAGGGAAGGCGTGATTTCTCTCAGGATGCTGAAGCAGAAAACGGCCTCAACTCGCGTGGAGGGCAGAACATCCTGGTTTTTCTCGAGTTGCGGCAGGTCCCTCTCGAGTTACGACGGGAACCTCAGGGACGAGCTCGTGTGGCCTCAGGAAAGGTCAGTCTCCGTGCGAGTTGAGAGGGGCCCCTCAGGATACCTCTCTAGTCGGTTCCGGGTCCTAAGTCCCCGTCTGGAGCCGAAGCTGGAATCTGAGATTTCCTCTCCAGTGCTGGCTTGGGACTTGGGGTTTCTCTGGAGTCTCTCAAGGGGAGTCAGGCCTCATCTCCTGTGGTTACATGTACTTCCGATTTCCTCCCGAAGTGTAGCAGCAGTGTCAGGCTTCCTGTCGAGTTAACCCAGGGATCTCATTCTTTCCCTCGAGATGCCACAGGGCTGTTGCACGAGCCACCATGGTGTGAGGCGATACACGGGTGACTCTCGAGGTAGTGCAGGGAAATCAGGTTCATCTGGAGTCGACTGAGACATCTAGGAGACTTTTAGTATGTTGGCACAACCCCTGGAGATCTCGGCTTTCCTGTTGAGAGCGCCACCTCTTGAGATGCGACGGGAATGGCAGTAATCCTTTCCCGAAGAAGCAGGTAAACGAACCCTCATCTCACACTCACAATGGGGAAATGGGGCTCCTCTTGAGTTGTGCCGGGACCCTTGGAATTCCTCCCGCGTGGAGCCGGGTATGTCGGGCAGCTTCTTGTGTTGCAGCAAAGTTGGGAAGGACCCTAGCGTGGTTCAAGAGAGTAGGCGTGATTTCCCTCGAGACGCCGCAGCAGAAAAGGGCCTCATCTCGCTTGCAGGCGAGAACCTCGTGGTTTTTCTCGAGTTGTGGCAGGTCCCTCTCAAGTTACGACGGGGACCTCAGGGACCCGCTAAGGGCAGGGCAGGGAAATCAAGTTCATCTGGAGTGGACTGAGACATTTGGGGGTCTTTTGCAATGGTGGCACGATCCCTGGGTTTCCTCTGGTCTTTCCTGTTGAGAGCACGTCCTCTTGCTCTGCGATGGGAATGAGATGTGTATAAGAGACAGCCTCAGGAAAGACCAGTCTCCATACGAGTTGCAAGGGGCCCCTCGGGATTCCTGTCCAGTCAGTGTCGGGTCCTAGGTACTCGTCTGGAACTGAAGCCAGAACCTGAGGTTTCCTCTCCAGTTCTGACATGGATCTTGGCGTTCCTCTGGAGTCTCTACAGGAGAGTCAGGACTCTTCTCAAGTGCAGACATACATGTCCGTTTTCCTCCCAAGCTGTAGCAGCAGTGTCAGGCTTCCCGAAGAGTTGACACAGGGATCTGTGGGTTTCCCTCGAGGTGCCACAGGACTGTCGCAGATGCCACCATGGTGTGATTCGATGCTCAGGGTGACCTTCGAGGCAGTGCAGAGAAATCAGGTTCATCTGGAGTGGACTGAGACTTTTGGGGGTCTTTTGGAATGGAGGCATGACCCCTGGAGTTCCTCTAGTCTTTACTGTTTAGAGCACGCCCTCTTGCTGTGCGACAGGAATGCCAGAATACCTTTCTGTCGAAGCAGGGAAAGGATCCCTCATCTGGAGCGGAGGAGGGGAAAGAGGGCTCCTCTTGAGTTGTGGTGGAACCCTCAGTGTTCCTCTCGAGTGGAGATAGTTATGTCGGGGAACTTCTTGGGTTTTAGCAAGGGTGGGAAGGTGGCTGGTGTGGTTCAAGTGGGAAGGCGTGATTTCCCTCGTGATGCCACAGCAGAAAAGGGCCTCATCTCGNGAGTTGTGGTGGAACCCTCAGTGTTCCTCTCGAGTGGAGATGGTTATGTCGGGGAACTTCTTGGGTTTTAGCAAGGCTGTGAAGGACCCTTTGAGGTTCAGGAGGGAAGGCCGGTTTTCTCTTGGGATGCCGAAAGGAGGAAATGGCCTCATCTCGCCTGTAGGGGAGAACCTCCTGATTTTTCTCGAGTTGCGGCTGGTCCCACTTGAGTTATGACGGGGACCTCAGGGACCCCCTAGTGTGGCCTCAGGAAAGACCAGTCTCCATACGAGTGGCAAGGGCCCGTCCAGATTCCTGTCCAGTCAGTATCGGGTCCTAGGTACTCATCTGGAACTGCAGATGGTGTGAGGCGATACGCAGGTGACACTCGAGGTAGTGCAGGGAAATCAGGTTCATCTGGAGTGGACTGAGACATCTGTTGGACTTTTAGTACGTTGGCACGACCCCTGGAGATCTTGGATTTCCTGTTGAGAGCGCCACTTCTTGAGATGTGACGTGAACGGTGGAAATCCTTTCCCGATGAAGCAGGGAAAAAGACCGTCATCTCGAGCTCACGATAGGGAAACCAGGCTCCTCCTGAGGTGTGCCGGGACACTTAGTGTTCCTCCCGCGTGGGGACTGGTATGTCGGGGAACTTCTTGAGTTGCAGCAAGGATGGGAAGGACGCTTGCAAGGTTCAAGTGGGAAGGCGTGATTTCCCTCCTGCTGCCACAGCAGAAAAGGGCCTCATCTCGCCTGCAGGGGAGAACCTCCTGGTTTCTCTCGAGTTGAGGCTGGTCCCTCTCGAGTTATGATGGGGACCTCAGGGACACGCTGGCATGGCCTCAGGAAAGACCAGTCTCCATTCGAGTTGCGAGGGGCCCCTCGGGATTCCTGTCCAGTCAGTGTCGGGTCCTAGGTACTCGTCTGGAACTGCAGCCAGAACCTGAGGTTTCCTCTCCAGTGCTGACATGGATCTAGGGGTTCCTCTGGAGTCTCCACAGGAGAGTCAGGACTCTTCTCAAGTGGAGACATACACGTCCGTTTTCCTCCCACGCTGTAGCAGCAGTGTCAGGCTTCCCGACGAGTTGACACAGGGATCTGTGGCTTTCCCTCGAGGTGCCAGAGGGCTGTCGCTGATGCCACCATGGTGTGATTCGATGCTCAGGTTGACCTTCGAGGCAGTGCAGGGAAATCAGGTTCATCTGTAGTGGACAGATATTTGGGGGTCTTTTGGAATGGTGGCACGACCCCTGGAGTTCCTCTCGACTTTCCTGTTGAGATCACGTGCTCTTGTTGTGTGACGGGAATGCCAGAATCCTTTCCTGTCGAAGCAGGGAAAGGATCCCTCATCGGGAGTGGAGGAGGGGGAAAGAGGGCTCCTCTTGAGTTGTGGTGGGACCCTCAGTGTTCCTCTCGAGTGGAGATGGTTATGTCGGGGAACTTCTTGAGTTGTAACTAGGCTGTTAAAAACCCTTTGAGGTTCAGGAGGGAAGGCCGGTTTTTTCTTGGGATGCCGCAGCAGAAAACGGCCNAGTTGTGGGGGGGCCCTCAGTGTTCCGCTCGAGTGGAGATGGTTATGTCGGGGAACTGCTTGAGTTGTAGCTAGGCTGTTAAAAACCCTTTGAGGTTCAGGAGGGAAGGCCGGTTTTTTCTTGGGATGCCGCAGCAGAAAACGGCCTCGTCTTGCCTGGAGGGGAGAACCTCCTGGTTTTTCTCGAGTTGTGGCAGGTCCCTCTCAAGTTATGATGGGGACCTCAGGGACCCTCTCGTGTGGCCTCAGGAAAGGCCAGTCTCCGTGCGAGTTGAAAGGGGCTCCTCGCGATTCCTCTCCAGTCGAGGCAGGGTCCTAAGTCTCTGTCTGGAGCCGAAGCTGGAACCTGAGGTTTCCTCTCCAGTGCTGGCATGGAATTTGGGGTTTCTCTGGAGTCTCTCAAGGGGAGTCAGGCCTCGTCTCCTGTGGTTGGATGCACATCCGCTTTCCTGCCGAAGTGTAGCTGCAGTGTCAGGCATCCCCTCGATTTGACCCCGGGATCTCTGTCTTTCCCTTGAAATGCCACAGGGCTGTGGCATGAGCCACCGTGCTGTGAGGTGATATGCAGTTGACACTCGAGGTAGTGCAGAGAAATCAGGTTCATCTGGAGGGGACTGAGACATCTGGTGGAATTTTAGTATCTTGGCATGACCCCTGGAGATCTCAGCTTTCCTGATGCGAGCGCCACCTCTTGAGATGTGTCGGGAAAGGCGCGAATCCTTTCCCGACGAAGCAGGGAAAAAGACCTTCATCTCGAGCTCACGATGGGGAAACGAGGCTCCTCCTGAGGTGTGCCGGCACCCTTAGTGTTCCTCCCGCGTGGGGACTGGTATGTCAGGGAACTTCTTGAGTTGCAGCTAGGGTGCGAAAGACGCTTGCGAGGTTCAAGTGGGAAGGCGTGATTTCCCTCATGATGCCACAGCAGAAATGGGCCTCATCTCGCCTGCAGGGGAGAACCTCCTGGTTTTTCTCGAGTTGCGGCAGGTCCCACTCGAGTTACATCGGGGACCTCAGGGACCCGCTGGCGTGGCCTCAGGAAAGACCAGTCTCCATTCGAGTTGCGAGGGGCCCCTCGGGATTCCTGTCCAGTCAGTGTCGGGTCCTAGGTACTCGTCTGGAACTGCAGCCAGAACCTGAGGTTTCCTCTCCAGTGCTGACATGGATCGAGGGGTTCCTCTGGAGTCTCCACAGGAGAGTCAGGATTCTTCTCAAGTGGAGACATACACGTCTATTTTCCTCCCATGCTGTAGCAGCAGTGTCAGGCTTCCCGACGAGTTGACACAGGGATCTGTGGCTTTCCCTCGAGGTGCCAGAGGGCTGTCGCTGATGCCACCATGGTGTGATTCGATGCTCAGGGTGACCTTCGAGGCAGTGCAGGGAAATCAGGTTCATCTGTAGCGGACAGATATTTGGGGGTCTTTTGGAATGGTGGCACGACCCCTGGAGTTCCTCTCGACTTTCCTGTTGAGATCACGCGCTCTTACTGTGCGACGGGAATGCCAGAATCCTTTCCTGTCGAAGCAGGGAAAGGATCCCTCATCGGGAGTGGAGGAGGGGGAAAGAGGGCTCCTCTTGAGTTGTGGTGGGACCCTCAGTGTTCCTCTCGAGTGGAGATGGTTATGTCGGGGAACTTCTTGAGTTGTAACTAGGCTGTTAAAAACCCTTTGAGGTTCAGGAGGGAAGGCCGGTTTTTTCTTGGGGTGCCGCAGCCGAAAACGGCCTCGTCTCGCCTGGAGGGGAGAACCTCCTGGTTTTTCTCGAGTTGCGGCAGGTCCCTCTCAAGTTATGATGGGGACCTCAGGGACCCTCTCGCTTGGCCTCAGGAAAGGCCAGTCTCCGTGCGAGTTGAAAGGGGCTCCTCGCGATTCCTCTCCAGTCGAGGCAGGGTCCTAAGTCTCTGTCTGGAGCCGAAGCTGGAACCTGAGGTTTCCTCTCCAGTGCTGGCATGGAATTTGGGGTTTCTCTGGAGTCTCTCAAGGAGAGTCAGGCCTCGTCTCCTGTGGTTGGATGCACATCCGCTTTCCTGCCGAAGTGTAGCTGCAGTGTCAGGCTTCCCCTCAATTTGACCCCGGGATCTCTGTCTTTCCCTCGAAATGCCACAGGCCTGTGGCATGAGCCACCGTGCTGTGAGGCGATATGCAGTTGACACTCGAGGTAGTGCAGAGAAATCAGGTTCCTCTGGAGTGGACTGAGACATCTGGTGGAATTTTAGTATCTTGGTATGACCCCTGGAGATCTTGACTTTCCTGATGCGAGCGCCACCTCTTGAGATGTGATGGAAATGGCGGGAATCCTTTCCCGACGAAGCAGGGAAATAGACCCTGATCTCAAGCTCACGATGGGGAAACGAGGCTCCTCCTGAAGTGTGCCAGCACCCTTAGTGTTCCTCCCATGTGGGGACTGGTATGTCAGGGAACTTCTTGACTTGCAGCAAGGGTGGGAAGGGTGCTTGCGAGGTTCAAGTGGGAAGGCGTGATTTCCCTCGTGATGCCACAGCAGAAACGGGCCTCATCTCGCCTGCAGGGGAGAACCTCCTGGTTTTTCTTGAGTTGCGGCAGGTCCCTCTCGAGTTACGACGGGCACCTCAGGGACCCGCTGGTGTGGCCTCAGGAAAGACCAGTCTCCATACGAGTTGTGAGGGGCCCCTCGGGATTCCTGTCCAGTCAGTGTCGGGTCCTAGGTACTCGTCTGGAACTGCAGCCAGAACCTGAGGTTTCCTCTCCAGTGCTGCCATGGATCTTGGGTTTCCTCTGGGGGCTCCACAGGAGAGTCAGGACTCTTCTCAAGTGGAGACATACACGTCCGTTTTCCTCCCACGCTGTAGCAGCAGTGTCAGGCTTCCCGACAAGTTGACACAGGGATCTCTGGCTTTCCCTCAAGGTGCCACAGAGTTGTGGCAGAGGCCACGAGGTGTGATTCGATGCTCAGGTTGACCTTCGAGGCAGTGCAGGGAAATCAGGTTCATCTGGTGTGGACTGAGACATTTGGGGGACTTTTGGAATGGTGGCATGACCCTTGGAGTTCTTCTCGACTTTCCTGTTGAGGGCACGCCCTCTTGCTGTGCGACGGGAACGCCAGAATCCTTTCCTGTCCAAGCAGGGAAAGGATCCCTCATCGGGAACGGAGGAGGGAAAAAGGGGGCTTGTCTTCAGTTGTGGTGGGACCATCAGTGTTCCTCTCGAGTGGAGATGGTTATGTCGGGGAACTTCGTGGTTTGTATCAAGGCTGTGAAGGACCCTTTGAGGTTCAGGAGGGAAGGCCAGTTTTCTCTTGGGATGCCGCAGCAGAATACGGCCTCATCTCGCCTGGAGGGGAGAACCTCCTGGTTTTTCTCGGGTTGTGGCAGGTCCCTCTCGAGTTAAGATGGGGACCTCTGGGACCCTCTCGCGTGCCCTCAGGAAAGTCCAGTCTCTGTGCGAGTTGAGACGGGCTCCTCGGGATTCCTCTCCAGTCGGTGCCGGGTCCTAAGTCCCCATCTGGAGCTGAAGCTGGAACCTGAGGTTTCCTCTCCAGTGCTGGCATGGATCTTGGGGTTCCTCTGGAGTCTCCACAGGGGAGTCAGGCCTCGTCTCCTGTGGTTACATGCACATCCGCTTTCCTCCCGAGCTGTAGCAGAAGTGTCTGGATTCCCGTCTTGTTGACCCAGGGATCTCTGTCTTTCCCTCGAGATGCCACAGGGCTGTGGCACAAGCCACCGTGGTGTGAGGCGATAGTCAGGTGTCACTCGAGGCAGGGCAGGGAAATCAGGTTCATCTGGAGTGGACTGAGACATCTGGGGGACTTTTAGTGTGTTGATACAACCCCTGGAGATCTCGGCTTTCCTGTTGCGAGCAGCCACATCTTGAGATGTGATGGGAACGGCGGGAATCCTTTCCCGACGAAACAGGGCAAGGGACCCTCATCTCGAGCTCACGAGGAGGAAACGGGGCTCCTCCTTAGTTGTGCCGGCACCCTCGGTGTTCCTCCCGCATGGGGACGGGTATGTCAGGGAACTTCTTGAGTTGCAGCAAGGGTGGGAAAGGCCCTTGCGAGGTTCAAAAGGGAAGGCATGATTTCCCCCGAAACGTGGCCGCAGAAAAGGGCCTCATCTTGCCTGCAGGGGAGAACTTCCTGGTTTTTCTCGAGTTGCCGCAGGTTCCTCTCGAGTTATGATGGGTCCCTCAAGGACCCGCTGGCGTGGCCTCAGGAAAGTCCACTGTCTTTGTGAGTTGCAAGGGGCCACTCGGGATTCCTCTCCAGTCAGTGTTGGGTCCTAGGTCCTCATCTGGACCTGTGGCCAGAACCTGCGGTTTCACCTCCAGAGCTGACATGGATCTTGGGGTTCCTCTGGAATCTCCACAGGACAGTCAGGATGCTTCTCGTGTGGAGACATACAAATCCGGTTTCCTCTTGAGCTGTAGAAGCAGGGTCAGGCTTCCCGAAAGGTTGACACAGGAATCTGTGGCTTTCCATTGAGATGCCACAGGGCTGAATCTCATGCCACCCTGGTGTGATTCGATGCTCGGGGTGACCTTCAGGTCTGGGCAGGGAAATCAGGTTCATCTGGAGTGGACTGAGACACCTGGGGGACTTTTAGTATGTTGGCACTAACCCTGGAGATCTCAGCTTTCCTCTTGAGAGTGCCACCTCTTGAGATGCAATGGGAACGGCGGGAATCCTTTCCCAACGAAGCAGGGCAAGGGACCCTCATCTCGAACTCAGGAGAGGGAAACCGGGCTCCTCCTGAGTTGTACCAGGACCCTTGGTGTTCCTTCTGTGTGAGGATGGATATGTCGGGGAACATCTTGAGTTGCAGCAAGGGTGGGAAGGACCTTTGCAAGGTTCAAGAGGGAAGGCGTGATTTCCCTCAACACACCGCAGCAGAAAAGGGCCTCATCTCACCTGCAGGGGAGAACCTCATGGTTTACCTCGAGTTGCGGCAGGTCCCTCTCGAGTTACGATGGGGACCTCAGGGACCTGGTAGGGTGGCCTAAGGAAAGGCCAGTCTCTGTGCGAGTTGAGAGGGGCCCCTCGGGATTCCTCTCCAGTCAGTGTCGGGTCCTAGGTCCTCGTCTGGAACTGCGGCCAGAACCTGAGGTTTCCTCTCCAGTGCTGACATGGATATTGCGGTTTCTCTGGAGTCTCCAAAGGAGAGTCAGGATTCTTCTCGAGTGGAGACATACACGTCCGTTTTCCTCCCGAGCTTTAGCAGCAGTTTCAGGCTTCCCGACGAGTTGACACAGGGATGTTGCACATGCCGCCATGGTGTGATTCAATGCTCGGGAGGACCTTTGAGGCAGGGCAGGGAAATCAGGTTCATCTGGAGTAGACTGAGACATTTGGTGGGTCTTTTGGAATGGTGGCACGACCATTGGAGTTCCTCTCGACTTTCCTGTTGAGAGCACATCCTCTTGCTGTGCGACGGGAACACCAGAATCCTTTCCCGGTGAAGCAGGGAAAGAACCCTCATCAGGAGCGGAGAAGGGGGAACGGGGGCTCCTCTTGAGTTGTGGTGGGACCCTCAGTGTTCCTCTCGAGTGGAGACGGGTATGTCGGTGAACTTCTTGAGTTGCAGCAAGGATGCGAAGGAACCTTTGAGGTTCAGGAGGGAAGGCGTGATTTCTCTCGGGATGCCGCAGCAGAAAAAGCCCTCATCTCGCCTGGAGGGGAGAACCTCCTGCTTTTTCTCGAGTTGCGGCAGGTCCCTCTTGAGTGACGACGGGGACCTCAGGGACCTACACCCGTGGCCTCAGGAAAGGCCAGTCTCCGACCGAGTTGAGAGGAGCCCCACGGGATTCCTCTCCAGTCAGTGCCGGGTTCGAAGTCCCAATCTGGAGCTGAAGCTGGAGCCTGAGGTTTCATCTGCAGTGCTGGCATGGATCTTGGGGTTCCTCTGGAGTCTCCCCAGGGGTGTCATGCCTCGTTTCCTGTGGTTACATGCACGTCCACTTTCCTCCCGAGCTGTAGCAGCAGTGTCAGGCTTCCCGACGAGCTGATCCAGGGATCTCTGTTTTTTTCTTGAGATGCCACAGGGCTGTGGCACAAGCCACCATGGTGTAAGGTGATACGCAGGTGACGTTCGAGGCAGGGCGGTGAAATCAGGTTCATCTGGAGTGGACTGGGACATCTGGGGGACTTTTAGTATGTTGGCACAACCCCTGGAGATTTCGGCTTTCCTGTTGAGAGTGCCACCTCTTGAGATGTGACTGGAATGGCGGTAATCCTTTCGCGACAAAGCAAGGAAAGGGACCCTCATCTCGAGCTCACGAGGGGGAAATGGGGCTCCTCCTGAGTTGTGCCATGACCCTCGGTGTTTCTCTCGTGTGGGGACGGGTATGTCGGGGAACTCCTTGAGTTGCAGCAAGGGTGGGAAGGACCTTGTGAGGTTCAAGAGGGAAGGCGTGATTTCCCTCGAGACGATGAAGCAGAAAATGGCCTCATCTCACCTGCAGGGGAGAAACTCCTTGTTTTTCTCTAGTTGTGGCAGGTCCCTCTCAAGTTATGATGGGGACCTCAGGGACCCGTTGTCATGGCCTCAGGAAAGACCAATCTCCATGTGAGTTGCGAGGGGCCCATAGGGATTCCTCTCCAGTCAGTGTCGGGACCTAAGTCCTCATCTTTAACTGGGGCCAGAACCTGAGGTTTCCATTCCAGTGCGGACATGGAACTTGGGGTTCCTCTGGAGTCTCCACACTGGAGTCAGGCTTCATTTCCTGTGGTTACATGCACATCCGCTTTCCTCCCGAGCTGTAGCAGCAGTGTCAGGCTTCCTGTCGAGTTGACCCTTGGATTTCTGTCTTTTCCTCAAGATGCCACAGGGCTGTGGCACGAGCCACGTGATGTGAGTTGATACACGGGGGACCTTCGGGGCAGGGCTGGGAAATCAGGTTCATCTGGAGTGGACTGAGACCTCTGGGGGACTTTTAGCATGTTGGCACGAACCCTGGAGTTCCTCTCAACTTTCCTCTTGAGAGCAGGTCCTCTTGCTGTGCAACGGAATGCCAGAATCCTTTCCTGACAAAGCACGGAAAGAAACCCTCATTTGGAGTGGAGGAGGGGGAAAGGGGGCTCCTCTTGAGTTGTGGTGGGACCCTCAGTGTTCCCCTTGAGTGGAGACGGGTATGTTGGGGAGCTTTTTGAGTTTCAGCAAGGGTGTGCAGGACCCTTTGATGTTCAGGAGGGAAGGCGTGATTTCTCTCGGGATGCCGCAGCAGAAAATGGCCTCATCTCGCCTGGAAGGGAGAATCTCCTGGTTTTCCTGGAGTTACGACAGGTCCCTCTCGAGTTAAGACGGGGAACTCAGGGACCCTCTTGCGTGGCCTCAGGTAAGGTCAGTCTCCGTGCGAGTTGTGAGGGGCCCCTCAGGATTCCTCTCCAGTCTGTGCTGGGTTCTAAGTCCCCATGTGGATTCGAAGCTGGAACCTGAGGTTTCCTCTCCAGTGCTGGCATGGATCTTAGCATTCCTCTGGATTCTCCCCAGGGGAGTCTGGCCTCGTTTCCTGTGGTTACATGCACGTCTGCTTTCCTCCCGAGTTGTAGCAGCAGTGTCAGGTTTCCCGTCGAGTTGACCCAGGGATCTCTGTATTTCCATCGAGATGCCACAGGGCCGAGGCAAGCGCAACCGTGGTGTGAGGCGATATGCGGCTGATACTCGAGGAATTGCAGGGAAATCAGGTTCATCTGGATTGGACTGAGACATCTGGGGGACTTTTAGTATGTTGGCACGACCCCTGGAGATCTCGGCTTTCCTGTTGAGAGCACCACCTCTTGAGATGTGACGGGAACGGTGAGAATCTTATCCCGACGAAGCAAGAAAATGGATTCTCATCTCGAGCTCACGAGGGGGAAACGGTGTTCCTCCTGAGTTGTGCCGGAACCTTCAGTGTTCCTCCCACGTGGGGATGGGTATGTCGGGGAATTTCTTGAGTTGCAGGCAGGGTGGGAATGACCCATGTGGGGTTCAAGAGGGAAGGCGTTATTTCCTTCAAGACGCTGCAGCAGAAAAGGACCTCATCTCGCCTGCAGGGGAGAAACTCCTGGTTTTTCTCGAGTTGCGCTTGATCCATTTCTAGTTACGATGGGGACCTCAGGGACTCGCTGACGTGGCCTCAGGAAAGACCAGTCTCCATGCAAGTTGCGAGGGGCCCTCGGGATTCCTCTCCAGTCAGTCTCGGGTCCTAGATCCGCGTCTGTAACTGCGGCCATAAACTGACGTTTCCTCTCCAGTGCTGACATGGATCTTGGGGTTCTTCTGGAGTCTCCAAAGGAGAGTCAGGACTCTTCTCGAGTGGAAACATACACGTCCGTTTTCCTCCTGAGCTGTAGCAGCAGTGTCAGGCTTCCCGACGAGTTGACACAGGGATCTGCGGTTTTCCTTCGAGGTGCCACAGGGCTGTCGAACGTGCCACCATGGTGTGATTCGATGCTCAATGTGACCTTTGAGGCAGGGCAGGGAAATCAGGTTCATCTGGATTGGACTGAGACATCTGGGGGACTTTTAGTATGTTGGCCGACCCCTGGAGATCTCGGCTTTCCTGTTGAGAGCGCCACCTCTTGAGATGTGACTGGAACGTCGAGAATCTTTTCCCGACGAAGCAAGAAAATGGATTGTCATCTCGAGCTCACGAGGGGGAAACGGTGTTCCTCCTGAGTTGTACCGGAACCTTCGGTGTTCCTCCCGCGTGGGGATGGGTATGTTGGGGAATTTCTTGAGTTGCAGGCAGGGTGGGAATGACCCATGTGGGGTTCAAGAGGGAAGGTGTTATTTCCTTCGAGACGCCGCAGCAGAAAAGGACCTCATCTCGCCTGCAGGGGAGAAACTCCTGGTTTTTCTCGAGTTGCGCTTGGCCCATCTCTAGTTACGACGGAGACCTCAGGGACTCACTGACGTGGCCTCAGGAAAGATCAGTCTTCATACGAGTTGCAAGGGGCCCCTCGGGATTCCTCTCCAGTCAGTCTCGGGTCCTAGACCATGTCTGTAACTGCGGCCATAAACTGACGTTTCCTCTCCAGTGCTGACATGGATCTTGGGGTTCTTCTGGAGTCTCCAAAGGAGAGTCAGGACTCTTCTCGAGTGGAAACATACACGTCCGTTTTCCTCCTGAGCTGTAGCAGCAGTGTCAGGCTTCCCGACGAGTTGACACAGGGATCTGCGGTTTTCCTTCGAGGTGCCACAGGGCTGTCGAACGTGCCACCATGGTGTGATTCGATGCTCAATGTGACCTTTGAGGCAGGGCAGGGAAATCAGGTTCATCTGGATTGGACTGAGACATCTGGGGGACTTTTAGTATGTTGGCCGACCCCTGGAGATCTCGGCTTTCCTGTTGAGAGCGCCACCTCTTGAGATGTGACGGGAACGGCGAGAATCTTTTCCCGACGAAGCAAGAAAATGGATTGTCATCTCGAGCTCACGAGGGGGAAACGGTGTTCCTCCTGAGTTGTACCGGAACCTTCGGTGTTCCTCCCGCGTGGGGATGGGTATGTTGGGGAATTTCTTGAGTTGCAGGCAGGGTGGGAATGACCCATGTGGGGTTCAAGAGGGAAGGTGTTATTTCCTTCGAGACGCCGCAGCAGAAAAGGACCTCATCTCGCCTGCAGGGGAGAAACTCCTGGTTTTTCTCGAGTTGCGCTTGGCCCATCTCTAGTTACGACGGAGACCTCAGGGACTCACTGACGTGGCCTCAGGAAAGATCAGTCTTCATACGAGTTGCAAGGGGCCCCTCGGGATTCCTCTCCAGTCAGTCTCGGGTCCTAGACCATGTCTGTAACTGCGGCCATAAACTGACGTTTCCTCTCCAGTGCTGACATGGATCTTGGGGTTCTTCTGGAGTCTCCAAAGGAGAGTCAGGACTCTTCTCGAGTGGAAACATACACGTCCATTTTCCTCCCGAGCTGTAGCAGCAGTGTCAGGCTTCCCGACGAGTTGACACAGGGATCTCTGGCTTTCCCTCCAGGTGCCACAGGGCTGTCGAACGTGCCACCGTGGTGTGATTCAATGCTCAATTTGACCTTCGAGGCAGGGCAGGGAAATCAGGTTCATCTGGAGTGGACTGAGACATTTGGGGGTGTTTGGGAATGGTGGCATGACCCCTGGAGTTCCTCTCGCCTTTAATGTTGCGAGTACATCCTCTTGCTGTCCGACGGGAATGCCATTATCATTTCCCAACAAAGCAGGGAAAGGAACCCTCATCTGGAGCAGAGGAGGGAGAAAGGGGGCTCATCTTGAGCTGTGGTGGGACCCTAGGTGTTCCTCTCGAGTGGAGACGGGTATGTCAAGGAACTTTTTGAGTTGCAACAAGGGTGTAAAGGACCCTTTGAGGTTCAGGAGGGAAGGTGTGATTTCTCTCGGGATGCCACAACAGAAAACGGCCTCATCTCGCCTGGAGGGGAGAACCTCCTGGTTTTCCTCAAGTTGCGGCAAGTCCCTCTTGAGCTATGACAGGGACCTCAGGACACTCTCGCCTGTCCTCAGGAAAAGCCAGTCTCCGTGCGAGTTGAGAATGGCCCCTCGGGATTCCTCTCCAGTCAGTGCTGGGTCCTAAGTCCCCGTTTGGAGCCGAAGCTCGAACCTGAGGTTTTCTCTCCAGTGCTGGAAGGAATGATGCTAAAGCTGAAACTCCAGTACTTTGGCCACCTCATGCGAAGAGTTGACTCATTGGAAAAGACTCTGATGCTGGGAGGGATTGGGGGCAGGAGGAGAAGGGGAAGATCGAGGATGAGATGGCTGGATGGCATTACTGACTCGATGAATGTGAGTCTGAGTGAACTCCGAGAGATGGTGATGAACAGGGAGGCCTGGCGTGCTGTGATTCATGGGGTCGCAAAGAGTAGGACACGACTGAGCAACTGAACTGAACTGAACTGTTGTCATGGACCTTGGGTTTCCTCTGGAGTCTCCCCAGGGGAGTCAGGCCTCGTCTTCTGTGGTTACATGCATGTCTGCTTTCCTCCAGAGCTGTATCTGCAGTGTCAGGCTTCCTGTCGAGTTTACCCAGGGATCTCTGTCTTTCCTGCGAGTTGCCACAGGGCTGTGGCACGAGCCACCATCGTGTGACGAGATACGCGTGTGACACTCAAGGCAGGGCAGGGAAATCAGGTTCATCTGGAGTGGACTGAGACATCTTGCAGGGGGACTTCTAGTATGTTGGCACAACCCCTGGAGTTCTCGGCTTTCCTGTTGAGAGCACCACATCTTAATATGTGAATGGAATGGCGGGAATCCTATCCCAACGAAGCAGGGCAAGGGACCCTCATCTCGTGCTTATGAGGGGGAATCGGGGTTCCTCCTGAGTTGTGCTGGGACCCTTGGTGTTCCTCCCGCGTGGGGATGGGTATGTCAGGAAACTTCTTGAGTTGCAGCAAGGGTGGGAAGGACCCTTGCGAGGTTCAAGAGGGAAGGCATGATTTCTCTCGAGATGCCACAGCAGAAAAGGGCCTCATCTCGCCTACAGGGGAGAACCTCCTGGTTTTTCTCGAGTTGCGGCAGGTCCCTCTTGAGTTACGACGGGGACCTCAGCGACCCGCTCGCATGGCCTGAGTAAAGGCCAGTCTCCATGCGAGTTGAGAGGGGCCCCTTGGGATTCCTCTCCAGTCAGTGTCTGGTCCTAGGTCCTCGTCTGGAACTGCGGCCAGAACCTGAGGTTTCTTCTCCAGTGCTGACATGGAACTTGGGGTTCCTCTGGAGTCTCCCCAGTGGAGTCAGTCCTCGTCTCCTGTGGTTACATGCACGTCCGCTTTCCTCCCGAGCTGTAGCAGCATTGCCAATCTTCCTGTCGAGTTGACCCAGGGAACTCTGTCTTTCCCTCGAGATGCCACAGAGTTGTGGCACGAGCCACCGTGGTGTGAGGCGATACGCGGGTGACACTCGAGGTAGTGCAGGGAAATCAGCTTCATCTGGAGTGGACTGAGACATCTGGGGGACTTTTAGAATGTTAGCACGTCCCCTGGAGATTTCGCCTTTCCTGTTGAGGGCGCCACCTCTTGAGATGTGATGGGAACAGCGGGAATCCTTACTGACGAAGCAGGGAAAGGAACCCTAAGCTCGAGCTCACAAAGGGAAACGGGGCTCTGCCTGAGTTGTGCTGGGAACCTTGGTGTTCCTCCCGCATGGAGATGGGTATGTCGGGGAACTTCTTGAGTTGCAGCAAGGGTGGGAAGGACACTTGCGAGGTTCAAGTGGGAAGGCATGATTTCCCTCAAGACGCCGCAGCAGAAAAGTGCCTCATCTCGCCTGCAGGAGAGAAGCGTCTGGTATTTCTCGAGTTGCTTCAGGTTTTACTCGAGTTACGACAGGGACTTCAGGGACCCACTTGAGTGGCCTCTGGAAAGACCAGTCTCCATGCGAGTTGCGAGGGGCCCCTCGGGATTGCTCTCCAGTCAGTGTCGGGTCCTAGGTCCTCATCTGCAACTGTAGCCAGAACCTGAGGTTTCCTCTACAGTGCTGACATGGATTTTGGGGTCCCTCTGGAATCTCCACAGGAGAGTCAGGACTCTTCTCGAGTGGAGACATACACGTCCGTTTTCCTCCCGAGCTGTTGCAGCAGTGTTAGTCTTCCCAACGGGTTGACACAGGGTTCTGTGGCTTTCCCTCGAGGTGCTACAGGGCTGTCACACGTGTCACCTTGGTGTGATTCGATGCTCGGCATGACCGTCGAGTCATGGCAGGGAAATCAGGTTCATCTGCAGTGAACTGAGACATTTCGTTGTCTTTTGGAATGGTGGCACGACCACTGGAGTTCTTCTCGACCTCCTGTTGAGACCATGTCTTCTTGATTTCCGACGGGAATGCCAGAATCCTTTCCTGAAGAAGCAGGGAAAGGAAACATCATCTGCAGCGGAGGAGGGGGAAACAGGGGCCCTCTTGAGTTGTGGTGGGACCCTCAGTGTTCCTCTCGAGTGGAGACGGGTATGTCGGGGATCTTCTTGAGTTGCAGCAAGGCTGTGAAGGACCCTTGGAGGTTTAAGGAGGGAAAGCGTGATTTCTCTTGGGATGCCACAGCAGAAAACGGCCTCATTTCGCCTGGAGGGGAGAACCTCATTGTTTTTCTCTAGTTGCGGCAGGTCCCTCTCGAGTTATGACGGAGACTTCAGGAACCCGCTCGCGTGGCCTCAGGAAAGGCCAGTCTCCGAGCGAGTTGAGAGGGGCTCCTCGGGATTCCTCTCCATTCGGTGACAGGCCCTAAGTCCCCGTCTGGAGCCAAAGATGGAACCTGAGGTTTCCTCTCCAGTGCAGGCATGGAATTTGGGCTTCCTCTGGAGTCTCCCCAGGTGAGTCAGGCCTCGACTCCTGTGGTTACATGTATGCCCGCTTTCCTCCCGAGCCATAGCAGCATTGTCAGGCTTCCCGTCGAGCTGATCCAGGGATCTCTGTCTTTCCCTCGAAATGTCACAGAGCTGTGGCAGGAGCCACCGTGGTGTGAGGCGATATGCGGGTGACACTCGAGGAAGGGCAGGGAAATCACGTTCATCTAGAGTGGACTGAGACATCTGGGGGACTTTTCTATGTTGGCACGACCTCTGGAGATCTCGGCTTTCCTGTTGAGAGTGCCACCTCTTGAGATGCGATGGGAATGGCGGGAATCCTTTCCCGACGAAGCAAGGAACAGGACCCTCATCTCGAGCTCCTGAGGGCATAACGGGGCTCTTCCTGAGTTGTGCCAGGACCCTCGGTGTTGCTCATGCATGGGGATGGGTATGTTGGAGAACTTCTTGAGTTGCAACAAGCGTGGGAAGGACCCTTGTGAGCTTCAAGAGGAAAGGCGTGATTTCCCTCAAGATGCCACAGCAGAAAAGGGCCTCATCTCGCCTGCAGGGGAGAACCTACTTGTTTTTCCCTAGTTGTGGCAGGTGCCTCTCGAGTTATGATGGGGACTTCAGGGAACCCGCTGGCGTGGCCTCTGGAAAGACCAGTCTCCATGTGAGTCGCGAGGGGCCCCTCGGGATTCCTCTCCAGTCAGTGTCGGGTCCTAGGTCCTCATCTGGAACTGCGGCCAGAACCTGAGGTTTCCTCTCCAGTGCTGACATGGATCTTGGGCTTTTTCTGGAGTCTCCACAGGAGAGTCAGGACTCTCCTCGAATGGAGACATACACATCCGTTTTCCTCCCGAGCTGTAGCAGCAGTGTCAGGCTTCCAGACGAGTTCACACAGGGATCGGTGGCTTTCCCTTAAGCTGCCACAGGGCTGTCGTACGTGTCACCATGGTGTGATTCGATGCTCGGGGTGACCTCGAGGAAGGGCAGGGAAATCAGGTTCATCTAGAATAGACTGAGACATTTGGGGGTCTTTTGGAATGGTGGCAGGAACCCTAGAGTTCCTCTCGACTTTCCTGTTGAGAGCACGTCCTCTTGCTGTGCGACAGGAATGCCAGAATCCTTTCCCAAAGAACCAGGGAAAGGAACCCTCATCTGGAGCGAAGGACAGGGAAAGGGGGCACCTCTTGAGTTGTGGTGGGACACTCAGTGTTCCTCTAGTGGAGACAGGTATATCGGGGAAATTCTTGAGTTGCAGCAAGGGTGTGAAGGACCCTTTGAGGTTCAGGAGAGAAGGCGTGATTTCTCTTGGGATGCCTCAGAACAAAACGGCCTCATCTCGCCTGGAGGGGAGAACCTCCTGGTTTTTCTCGAGTTGTGGCAGGTCCCTGACAAGTTACGACGGGGACCTCAGTGAACTGCTCGCGTGGCCTCAGGAAAGGCAGGTCTCCGTGCGAGTTTTGAGAGGCCCCTGGGGATTCTTCTCCGGTCGGTGCTGGGTCCTATGTCCTCGTCTGGAACTGCGGCCAGAACCTGAGGTTTCCTCTCCAGTGCTCACATGGATCTTGGGGTTCCTCTGGAGTCTCCACAGGAGAGTCAGGACTCTTCTTGAGTGGAGACATACACGTCCATGTTCCTCCTGAGCTGTAGCAGCAGTGTCAGGCTTCCCGACAAGTTGACCCAGGGATTTGTGGCTTTCCCTTGAGGTGCCACAGGGCTGTCGCATGTGCCACCATGGTGTAATTCGATGCTCGGGGTGACCTTCGAGGCAGGGTAGGGAAATTAGGTTCATCTGGAGTGGACTGAGACATTTGGGAGTCTTTTGGAATGATGGCACGACCCCTTGAGTTCCTCTCGACATTTGTGTTGAGAGCACGTCCTCTTGCTCTGTGACGGGAAAGCCAGAATCATTTCCTGTCAAAGCAGGTAATGGAACCCTCATCTGGAGTGGAGGAGGGGGAAAGGGGGCTCCTCTTGAGTTGTAGTGGGTCCCTCAGTGTTCCTCTCGAGTGGAAACGAGTATGTTGGGGAACTTATTGAGTTGCAGCAAGGGTGTGAAGGACCCTTTGAGGTTCAGGAGGGAAGGCTTGATTTCTCTCGCGATGCCGCAGCAGAAAACAGCCTCCTGTCACCTGGAGAGAACCTCCTGGTTTTTCTTGAGTTGTGGCAGTTCCCTCTCGAGTTACGACGGGGACCTCAGGGACCCGCTTGCATGGCCTCAGGAAAGGCCAGTCTCCATGCGAGTTGAGAGGGGACCCTCGGGATTCCTCACCAGTCAGTACTGGGTCCTAAGTCCCCTTCTGGATCCGAAGCTGGAACCTGAGGTTTCCTCTCCAGTGCTAGCATGGATCTTGCGGTTCCTCTGGAGTCTCCCAAGGTGAGTCAGGCCTCGTCTCATGTGGTTGCATTCACGTCCGCTTTCCTCCCAAGCTGTCACAGCAGTGTCAGGCTTTCCATCGTGTTGACCCAGAGATCTCTGTCTTTCCCTCGAGATGCCACAGGGATGTGGCACGAGCCAACGTGGTGTGAGATGATATGGGGTGACCTTCGAGGGAAGGCAGGGAAACCAGGTTCATCTGGAGTGGACTGAGACATCGGGGACTCTTAGTATGTTGGCATGACGCCTGGAGATCTCGGCTTTCCTGTTGAGAGTGCCACCTCTTGAGATTCAATGGAAATAGTGGGAATCCTTTCCCGATGAATCAGGGAAAGGGACCCTCATCTCGAGCACACGAGGAGGAAACAGGGCTCCTCCTGAGTTGTGCCGTGACTCTCGGTGTTCCTCCCGCATGCAGACGAGTATGTTGGGGAACTTCATGAGTTGCAGCAAGGGTGGGAAAGACCCTTGCAATCATCAAGAGCGAAGGTGTGATTTCCCTCGAGACGCTGCAGCAGAAAAGGGACTCATCTCGCCTGCAGAGGAGAAACTCCTGGTTTTTCTCGAGTTGCAGCAGGTCCCTCTCGAGTTACAATGGGGACCTCAGGGACCCGCTGGCATGGCCTCAGGAAAGCCCAGTCTCCATGTGAGTTGCGAGGGGCCCATCGGGATTCCTCTCCAGTCAGTGTCGGGTCCAAGGTCCTCCACTGTAACTGCGGCCAGAACCTGAGGTTTCCTCTCCAGTGCTGACATGGGTCTTGGGGTTCCTCTGGAGTCTCCACAGGAGAGTCAAACTCTTCTCGAGTGGAGACATACACGTCACTTTTCTTCCCGAGCTGTAGCAGCAGTGTCATGCTTCCCGAAGAGTTGACACAAAAATCTGTGGCTTTCACTCGAGGTGCCACAGGGCTGTCGCACCTGCCACCAAGGTGTGATTCGATGCTTGGGGTGACCTTCGAGGCAGGGCAGGGAAATCAGGTTCATCTGGAGTGGACTGAGACATTTAGGGGTCTGTTGGAATGGTGGCATGACCCCTGGCGTTCCTCTCAACTTTCCTGTTGAGAGCACATCCTCTTGCTGTGCGACGGGAATGCCAGAATCCTTTCCCAACGAAGCAGGGAAAGGAACCCTCATCTGGAGTGGAGGAGGGGGAAAGGGGGCTCCTCTTGAGTTGTGGTGGGAACCTCAGTGTTCCTCTCAAGTCGAGATGGGTATGTCGGGGAACTTCTTGAGATGCAGCAAAGGTATGAAGGACCCTTTGAGGTTCAGGAGAGATAGCCTGATTTCTCTCAGGATGTGGCAGCAGAGAACGGCCTCATCTCGCCTGGAGGTGAGAACCTCCTGGTGTTTCTCGAGTTGTGGCAGGTCCCTCTCGAGTTACGACAGGGACATCAGGGACCCGCTCGTGTGGCCTCAGGAAAGGCCAGTCTCCGTGTGAGTTGAGAGCGGCCCCTCAGGATTCCTCTCCAGTCAGTGCCGGTCCTAAGTCCCCATCTGGAGCCGAAGCTGGAACCTGAGGTTTCCTCTCCCATGCTGGCATGGAACTTGGGGTTCCTCTGGAGTCTCCACAGGAGAGTCAGGACTCTTCTCGATTGGAGACATACACGTCCGTTTCCTCCTGAGCTGTAGCAGCAGTGTCAGGCTTCACATCGAGTTGACCCAGGGATCTCTGTCTTTCCCTCGAGATGCCACAGGGCTGTGGCCCGAGCCACCGTGGTGTGAGGCGATACGCGGTGACACACGAAGTAGTGCAGGGAAATCAAGTTCATCTGGAGTGGACTGAGACATCTGGCGGAATTTTAGTATATGTTGGAATGAACCCTGGAGATCTCGACTTTTCTGTTGTGAGTGCCACCTCTTGAGATGCAACGGGAACTGTGGGATTCCTTTCCCGATGAAGCAGGGAAGGAACCTCATCTTGAGCTCACGAGGGGCAAACGGGGCTCCTCCTGAGTTGTGCCTGGATACTCGGTGTTCCTCCCGTGTGGGGACGGTTATGTCGCGAAACTTCTTGAGTTGCAGAAAGGATGGGAAGTACCTTTGCGAGGTTCAAGAGGGAAGGCGTGATTTCCCTCGAAATGCCGCAGCAGAAAAGTGTCTCATTTTGACTGTAGGGGAGAACCTCCTGGTTTTTCTCGAGGTGCAGCAAGTCCCTCTCGAGTTACGACAGGGACCTCAGGGACACGCTCGTGTATCCTAAGGAAGGACCAGTCTCCATGCGAGTTACAAGGGGCCACTCGGGATTCCTCTCCTGTCAGTGTCGGGTCCTAAGTCCTTGTCTGGAACTGCGGCCAGAACCTGAGTTTCCTCTCCAGTGCTGACATGGATCTTGGGGTCCCTCTGGAGTCTCCACAGGACAGTCAGAAGTCTATTCGATGGAGACATACACGTCCGTTTTCCTCCTGAGCTGTAGCAGCAGTGTCAGGCTTCACATCGAGTTGACCCAGGGATCTCTGTCTTTCCCTCGAGATGCCACAGGGCTGTGGCCCGAGCCACCGTGGTGTGAGGCGATACGCGGGTGACACTCGAGGCAGGGCAGGGATATCAGGTTCATCTGGGGTGGACTGAGACATCTGGGGGACTTTTAGTATGTTGGCATGACCCCTGGAGATCTCGGCTTTCCTCTTGAGAGCGCCACCTCTTAAGATGCGACTGGAACGTCGGGAATCCTTTCCTGATGAAGCACGGAAAGGGACCCTCATCTCGAGCTCACGAGGGGGAAACGAGGCTCGTCCTGCTTTCTGCCGGGACCCTTGGTGTTCCTCCCGTGTGGGGAAGGGTATGTCAGGGAACTTCTTGAGTTGCAGCAAGCGTGGGAAGGACCCATGCCAGGTTCAAGAGGGAAGGCGTGATTTCCCTCGAGACGCCGCACCTGAAAAAGGCTTCATCTCACTTGTAGGGGAGAACTTCCTGGTTTTTCTCGAGTTGCAGCAGGTCCCTTTCAAGTTATGACAGGGACCTTAGGGACCTGCTGGCATGATCTCAGGAAAGACCATTCTCCATGCGAGTTATGAGGGGCCCCTCGGGATTCCTCTCCAGTCTGTGTCAGGGCCTAGGTACTCGTCTGGTACTGCGGCCAGAACCTGAGGTTTTGTCTCCAGTGCTCGCTTGGATCTTGGGGTTCCTCTGGAGTCTCCACAGGAGAGTCAGGACTCTTCTCGAGTGGAGACATACACGTCCGTTTTCCTCCTGAGCTGTAGCAGCAGTGTCAGGCTACCCGACGTCTTGAAACAGGGATCTGTGGCTTTCCCTCGAGGTCCCACAGGGCTGTTGCACGTGCCACCGTTGTGTGATTTGAAACTCAGGGTGACCTTCGAGGCAGGGCANCATACACGTCCGTTTTCCTCCCGAGCTGTGGCAGCAGTGTCAGGCTTCCCAACGTGTTAACACAGGGATCTGTGGCTTTCCCTTGAGGTGCCACAGGGCTGTTGCACGTGCCACTGTGGTGTGATTCGATGCTCGTGGTGACCTTCGAGGCAGGGCAGGGAAATAAGGTTCATCTGGAGTGGACTGAGACATTTGGGGGTCTTTTGGAATGGTGGCCTGACCCCTGGAGTTCCTCTCGACATTCCTGATGAGAGCACATCCTCCAGCAGTGTGACGGGAATGCCAGAATCCTTTCCCGACAAAGCAGGGAAAGGAACCCTCATCTGGAGCAGAGGAGGGCGAAAGGAGGCTCCTCTTGAGTTGTGGCGGGGCATTCAGTGTTCCTCTCGAGTGGAGATGGGTATGTCGGGGAACTTCTTGAGTTGCAGCAAGGGTGGGAAGGACCCTTTGAGGTTCAGGAGGGAAGGCGTGATTTCTCTCAGAATGCCGCAGCAGTAAACGGCCTCATCTCGCCTGGAGGGGAGAACCTCCTGATTTTTCTCGAGTTGAGGCAGATCCCTCTCGAGTTAGGATGGGGACCTCAGGGACCCGCTCGTGTGGCCTCAGGAAAGGCCAGTCTCCATGTGAGTTGAGACGTGCCCCTCGCGATTCCTCTCCAGTTGGTGTCGGGTCCTAAGTCTCCGTCTGGAGCCAAAGCTGGAACCTGAGGTTTCCTCTCCAGTGCTGGCTTGGATCTTGGCATTCCTCTGTAGTCTCCCCAGTGGAGTCTGGCCTCGTCTCCTATGGTTACATGCACGTCTGCTTTCTTCCTGAGATGTAGCAGCAGTGTCAGACTTCCCGTCTTGTTGACCCAGGGATCTCTGTCTTTCCCTCGAGATGCCACAGGGCTGTGGCACGTGCCACCGTGTTGTGAGGTGATACGCGGGTGACACTCGAAGCAGGGCAGGGAAATCAGGTTCATCTGGAGTGGACTGAGACATCTGGGGGACTTTTAGTATGTTGGCACGACCCCAAGAGTTCTCGGCTTCCTGTTGAGAGCGCAACCTCTTAAGATGCGATGGAAATTTCGGGAATGCTTTCCCGAAGAAGCACTGAAAGAGACCCTCATCTTGAGCTCACAAGGGGGAAACGGGGCTCCTCCTGATTTGTGCCGGCCCCTCGGTGTTCCTGCCATGTTGGGACGGGTATGTTGGGGAATTTCTTGAGTTGCAGCCAGGGTGTAAAGTACCCTTGCAAGGTTCAAGAGGGAAGGCGTGATTTACCTGGAGATGCCACAGCAGAAAAGAGCCTCATCTCACCTGCAGGGGGGACCCTCTGGGTTATTCTCGAGTTGCAGCATGTCCCTCTCGAGTTATGACAGGGACCTCAGGGACCCGTTGGTATTTCCTCAGGAAAGACCAGTCTTCAGGTTAGTTGCAAGGGGCCACTCAGGATTCCTCTCCAGTCAGTAGCGGGTCCTAGGTCCTCTCCTGGAACTGTGGCCAGAAGCTGAGGTTTCCTCTCAAATGCTGACATGGATCTTGGGGTACCTCTGGAGACTCCATAGATGAGTCAGGACTCTTCTCGAGTGGAGACATACACGTCCAGTTTCCTACCGAGCTGTAGCAGCAGTGTCAGGCTTCCCGACGAGTTGACACATGGATCTGTGTCTTTCCCTCGAGGTGCCACAGGGAGGTCGTACGTGACACCATGGTGTGATTTGATGCTCAGGGTGACCTTCGAGGAAGGGCAGGGTTTTCAGGTTCATCTGCAGTGGACTGAGACATTTGGGGGTCTTTTGGAATGGTGGCACGACCCCTGGAGTTCCTCTCGACATTCCTGTTTTGAGCACGTCCTCTTGCTGTGTGATGGGAACGCCAGAATTCTTTCCCGATGAAGCAGGGAAAGGAATCCTCATCTGGAGCAGAGGAGGGGGAAAAGGGTCTCCTCTTGAGTTGTGGCGAGGCACTGAGTGTTCCTCTCGAGTGGAGACGGGTATGTCGGGGAACTTCTTGTGTTGCAGCAAGGGTGTGAAGGACCCTTTGAAGTTCAGGAGGGAAGGTGTTATATTTTTCGTTATGCCGCAGCAGAAAACGGCCTTATTTCGCCTGGAGGGGAGAAGCTCCTGGTTTTTCTCGAGTTGGGGCAGGTCCCTCTCGAGTTATGACGAGGACCTCAGGGACGCACTTGCATGGTCTCAGGAAAGGCCAGTCTCCGTGCGAGTTGAGAGCGGCCCCTCAGGATTCCTCTCCAGTCGGTGCCAGGTCCTAAGTCCCCGTCTGGAGCCGAAGCTGGAACCTGAGGTTTGCTCTCCAGTGCTGGCATGGATCTTGGGGTTCCTCTGGAGTCTCCCCAGGGGAGTCAGGCCTTGTCTCCTGTGGCTACATGCACGTCCGCTTTCCTCCCAAGCTGTACCAGCAGTGTCAGGCTTCCCGTCGAGTTGACCCAGGGATCTTTGTCTTTCCATCGAGATGCCACAGGACTGTGGCACGAGCCACCGTGGTGTGAGGCGATACGCGGGTGACACTCGAGGCAGGGCAGAGAAATCAGGTTCATCTGGAGGGGAATGAGCATCTGGGGGACTTTTAGTATGTTGGCATGACCCCTGGAGTTCTCTGCATTCCTGTTGAGAGCGCCACCTCTTGAGATGTGACGGGAACTTCGAGAATCCTTTCCTGAAGAAGCAGGGAAAGAGACCCTCATCTCGAGCTCACAAGGAGGACACGGGTCTCCTCCTGAGTTGTGCCAGGACCCTCGGTGTTCCTCCCACGTGGGGACAAGTATGTCGGGTAACTTCTTGAGTTGCCGCAAGGGTGAGAAGGACTCTTCCGATGTACAAGAGGGAAGGCATGATTTCCCTCGAGATGCTGCAGCAGAAAAGGGCCTCATCTCGCCTGCAGGGGAGAACCTCCTCTTTTTTCTCGAGTTGTGGCGGTCCCTCTCGATTTATGACGGAGCCTCAGTGACATGCTAGTGTGGCGTCAGGAAATACCAGTCTCCATGCGAGTTGCGAGGGGCCCCTCGGGATTCCTCTCCAGTCAGTGTCGGGTCCTAGGCCCTCGTCTGGAACTGTGGCTAGAACCTGAGGTTTCCTCTCCAGTGCTAACATGGATCTTGGGCTTCTTCTGGAGTCTCCACACGAGAGTCAAGTCTCTTCTCTAGTGGAGACATACACGTCCGTTTTCCTCCCAAGCTGTAACAGCAGTGTCAGGCTTCCCGACGAGTTGACACAGGGATCTGTGGCTTTCCCTTGAGGTGCCACAAGGCTGTCACATGTGCTACCATGTTGTGATTCAAAGCTTGGGGTGACCGTCGAGGCAGGGCAGGGAAATCAGGTTCATCTGGAGTGGACTGGGACATTTGGGGGTCTTTTGGAATGGTGGCACTAACCCTGGAGTTCCTCTCGACTTTCCTGTAGAGAGCACGTCCTCTTGCTGTGCGACGGGAACGCCAGAATCCTTTACAGACGAATCAGGCAAAGGAACCCGCCTCTGGAGCAGAGGAGGGGGAAAGGGGGCTCCTCTTGAGTTGTGGTGGGACCCTCAGTGTTCCTCTCAAGTGGAGACGGGTATGTCGGGGAACTTCTTTAGATGCAGCAAGGGTGTGAAGAACCCTTTGAGGTTCAGGAGGGAAGGCGTGATTTCTCTTGGGATGCGGCAGCAGAAAACGTCCTCATCTCTCCTGGAGTGGAGAACCTCCTGGTTTTTCTCGAGTTGCGACAGGTCCCTCTCGAGTTTTGACAGGGACCTCAGGGACCCGCTCGCATGGCCTCAGGAAAGGCCAGTCTCCATGCGAGTTAGAGGGGCCCCTCAGGATTCCTCTCCAGTCGGTGCCGGGTCCTAAGTCCATGACTGAGGCCGAGCTGGAACTTGAGGTTTCCTCTCGAGTGCTGGCTTGGATCCTGGGGTTCCTCTGAAGTCTCTCATGGGTAGTCAGGCCTCGTCTCCTGTGGTTACATGCACGTCCGCTTTCCTCCCGAGTTGTAGCAGCAGTGTCAGGCTTCCCTTTGAGTTGATCCAGGGATCTTTGTCTTTTCCTCGAGATGCCACAGGGCTGTGGCACGAGCCACCATGGAGTGAGGTGATACGGGGGTGACACTCCAGGCAGGGCAGGGAAATCAGGTTTATCTGGAGAGGACTGTGACATCTGGGTGGGGCTTTTACTATGTTGCCACGACCCCTGGAGATCTCGGCTTTCCTGGTGAGAGCGTCACCTCTTGAGATGCGATGGGAATGGCGGGAATCCTTTCCTGAAGAAGCAGGGAAAGGGACCCTCATCTGGAGCTCACGAGGGGGAAACAGGGCTTCTCCTCAGGTTTGCCAGGACCATCAGTGTTCCTCCCGCGTGGGGGTGGGTATATCGGAGAACTTCCTGAGTTACAGCAAGTGTGGGAAGGACCCTTGCAAGGTTCAAGTGGGAAGGCATGATTTCACTTGAGACGCCGCAGCAGAAAAGGGCCTCATCTCGCCTGCAGGGGAGAACCTCCTGGTTTTTCTCGAGTTGCGGCAGATCCCTCTCGAGTTACAACGGGAACCTCAGGGAGCCACTGACATGACCTCAGGAAAGACCAGTCTCCATGTGAGTTGTGACGGGCCCCTGGAATTCCTCTCCATTCTGTGTCGGGTCCTAGGGCTTCTTCTGGAACTGAAGCCAGAACCTGAGGTTTCCTCTCCAGTGATGACATGGATCTTGGGTTTCCTCTGGAGTCTCCACAGGAGAGTTAGGACTCTTCTCGAGTGGAGACATACATGTCCGTTTTAATCGTGAGCTGTAGCAGCAGTGTTCAGGCTTCCTGACATTTGACACAGAGATCTGTGGCTTTCCTCGAGGTGCCACAGGGCTGTCGCAAGTGCCACCATGCTGTGATTCGATGCTCAGGGTGACCTTGGATGCAGGGCAGGGAAATCAGGTTCATCTGGAGTGGACAGAGACATTTGGGGGTCTTTTGGAATGGTGGCACACCATTGGTGGAACACCCCTGGAGTTCCTCTCAACTTTCCTGTTGAGAGCACGTCCACTTGCTGAGCGACGGGAAAGCCAGAATCCTTTCCCAATGAAACAGGGAAAGGACCCTCATCTGTAGTGGAGGAGGGGGAAAGGGGGATCCTCTTGAGTTGTGGTGGGACCCTCAGTGTTCCTCTCGAGTGGTGATGGGTATGTCGGGGAACTTCTTAAGTTGCACCAAGGTTGTGAAGGACCCTTTGAGGTTCAGGAGGGAAGGCGTGATTTCTCTTGGGATGCCGCAGCAGAAAATGGCCTCATCTAGACTGGAGGGGAGAACCTCCTGGTTTTTCTCGAGTTGCGGCAGGTCCCTCTCGAGTTACGATGGGGACCTCAGGGAACTGCTCGCGTGGCCTCAGGAAAGACCAGTCTCTGTGCGAGTTGAGAGGGGCCCCTCAGGATTCCTCTCCAGTCGGTGCCAGGTCCTAAGTCCCCATCTGGATCCGAAGCTGAAACCTGAGGTTTCCTCTCCAGTCTTGGCATGCATCTTGGGGTTCCTCTGGAGTCTCCCCAGGGGAGTCAGGCCTCATCTCTTGTGGTTACATGCATGTCTGCTTTCCTCCCAAGCTGTACCAGCAGTGTCAGGATTCCTGTTGATTTGACCCAGGGATCTCTGTCTTTCCCTCGAGATGCCACAGGGCTATGGTACGAGCCACCGTGGTGTGAGGTGATACGCGGGTGACACTAGAGGTAGAGCAGGGAAACCAGGTTCATCTGAAGTGGACTGAGACATCTGGGGGACTTTTAGTATGTTGGCACGGCCTTTGGAGATCTCGGCTTTCCTGTTTAGAGCGCCTCCTCTTGAGATGCGACGGTAATGGCGAGAATCCTTTCCGGACGAAGCAGGGAAAGGGAACCTCATCTCGAGCTCACGAGGGGGAAACTGGCCTCCTCCTGAGTTGTGCCGGGACCCTCGGTGTTCCTCCCGCGTTGGGCGGGTATGTTGGGGAACTTCCTGAGTTGCAGCAAGGGTGGGAAAGAATCTTGCGAGGTTCAAGGGGGAAGGCGTGATTTCCCTCGAGACGCCGCACCTGAAAAAGGCCTCATCTCGCCTGCAGGGGAGAACCTCCTGGTTTTAACGAGTTGCGGCAGGTCCCTCTCGAGTTACGACAGGGACGTCAGGGACCCGCTTGCCTGGCCCAAGGATAGAGCATTCTCCATGCGAGTTGCGAGGGGCCCCTCGGGAATCCTCTCCAGTCAGTGTCAGGTCCTAGGTCCTCATCTGGAACTGAGGCCAGAACCTGAGGTTTCCTCTCCAGTGCTGACGTGGATCTTGGGGTTTATCTGGAGTCTCCACAGGAGAGTCAGGACTCTCTCGAGTGGAGACATGCACGTCTGTTTTCCTCCCGAGCTGTAGCAGCAGTGTCAGACTTCCCGACGAGTTGACACAGGGATCTGTGGCTTTCCCTCGAGGTGCCACAGGGCTTTCGCATGTGCCACCGTGGTGTGATTCGATGCTCGGGGTGACCTTCGAGGCAGGGCAGGGAAAAAGATTCATCTGGAGTTGACTGAGACATTTGGGGGTCTTTTGGAATGGTGGCACGACCCCTGGATTTCCTCTCGACATTCCTGTTGAGAGCACGTCCTCTTGCTGTGCAACGGGAACGCCAGAATTGTTTCCCGATGAAGCAGGGAAAGGAACCCTCATCTGGAGCTGGGGCGGGGGAAAGGTGGCTCCTCTTGAGTTGTGGTGGGACCCTCAGTGTTCCTCTCGAGTGGAGACGGGTATGTCGGGGAATTCTTCAGTTGCAGCATGGGGTGAAGGACCCTTTGAGTTTCAGGAGGGAAGGCGTGATTTCTCTCGGGATGCCGCAGCAGAAAACGGCCTCATCTCTCCTGGAAGGGAGAACCTCCTCTTTTTTCTCGAGTAGCGGCAAGTCCCTCTCAAGTTATGACGGGGGCATCAGGGACCTGCTCGCGTGGCCTCAGGATAGGCCAGTCTCCATGCGAGTTGAGAGGGGCCCCTCGGGATTCCTCTCCAGTCGGTGCCGCGACCTAAGTCACCATCTGGAGCCCAAGCGGGAACCTGAGGTTTACATTCCAGTGCTGGCATGGATCTTGGGGTTCCTCTGGAGTCTCCCCAGGGGAGTAAGGCCTCGTCTCCTGTGGTTACATGCACGTCCGCTTTCCTCCTGAGCTGTAGCAGCAGTGTCAGGCCTCCCGTCGAGTTGACCCAGGGATCTCTGTCTTTCCCTCGAGATGCCACAGGGCTGTGGCAAGAGCCACCGTGCTGTGAGGTGATACACGGATGACCTTCGAGGCAGGGCAGGGAAATCAGGTTCATCTGGAGTGGACTGAGACATCTGGGGGACTTTTAGTATGTTGGGACGACCCCTGGACATCTCGGCTTTCCTGTTGAGAGTGCCACCTCTTGAGATGCGATGGGAACGGCGGGAATCCTTTCCTGATGAAGCAGGGAAAGGGACTCTCATCTCGAGCTCACGAGGGGGAAACGGGGCTCCTCCTGAGTTGTGCCAGGACCCTCGGTGTTCTTCCCACCTGGGGACGGGTATGTCGGGGAAATTCTTGAGTTCCAGCAAGGGTGGGTAGGACCCTTGTGAAGTTCAAGAGGAAAGGCGTAATTTCCCTCGAGACGCTGCAGCAGAAAAGGGCCTCATCTCGCCTGAAGGGGAGAACCTTCTGGTTTTTCTTGAAATGCGGCAGGTCCCTTTTGAGTTACGACGGGAACCTCAGGTACCATTCTCGTGGCCTCAGGAAAGGCCATTCTACGTGCGAGTTGAAAGGGGCCCCTCGGGATTCCTCTCCAGTCAGTGCCGGTTCCTAAGTCCCCATCTGGAGCTGAAGCTGGAATCTGAGGTTTCCTCTCCAGTGCTGGCATGGATCTTGGGGTTCCTCTGGAGTCTTCCCAGGGGAGACAGGCCTCGTCTCCTGTGGTTACGTGCATGTCCGCTTTCCTCCCAAGCTGTAGCAGCAGTGTCAGGCTTCCCGTCGAGTTGACCCAGGGATCTCTGTCTTTCCCTCGAGATCCCAAAGGGCTTTGGCTCGAGACACCGTGGTGTGAGGCAATAGGCAGGTGACCTTCGAGGCAGGGCAGGGAAATCAGGTTCATCTGGAGTGGACTGAGACATCTGGGGGGCTTTTAGTATGTTGGCATGACCCCTGGAGATCTCGGCTTTCCTGTTGAGAGTGCTATCTCTTGAGATGTGACAGAAATGGCGGGAATCCTTTACCAACGAAGCAGGGACAGGGACCCTCATCTCGAGCTCATGAGGGGGAAACGGAGCTCCTCCTGAGTTGTACCGGGGCCCTCGGTGTTCCTCCTGCGTGGGGACGTTTATGTCGGGGAACTTCCTGAGTTGCAACAAGTGTGGGAAGGACCCTTGTGAGGTTCAAGAGGGAAGACATGATTTCCCTCGAGGCGCTGCAGCAGAAAAGGGTCTCATCTCGCCTGCAGGGAGAATCTCCTGGTTTTTCTCAAGTTGCAGCAGGTATCTTTCGAGTTACGATGGGGACCTCAGGGACTTGCTGGCGTGGCCGGGGGAAAGAACAGTATCCATGTGAGTTGCGAGGGGCCCCTCAGGATTCCTCTTCCATCAGTGTCAGGTCATAGTTCCTCGTCTGGAACTGCGACCAGAAACTGAGGTTTCCTCTCCAGTGCTGTCATGGATCTTGGGGTACCGCTGGCGTCTCCACAGGAGAGTCAGAACTCTTCTCGAGTGGTGACATACACGTCCGTTTTCCTCCCAAGCTGTAGCAGCAGTGTCAGGCATCCCGAAGTTTTGACACAGGGATCTGTGGATTTCCCTCGAGGTGCCACAGAGTTGTCGTACGTGCCACCATGGTGTGATTCGATATTCGGGGTGACCTTCGAGGCAGGGCAGGTAAATCAGGTTCATCTGGAGTGGACTGAGACGTTTGGGGGTCTTTTGGAATGGTGGCATGACCCCTGCAGTTCCTCTCGACTTTCCTGTTGAGAGCATGTCCTCTTGCTGTGCCACGGGAATGCCAGAATCCTTTCCCGACAAAGCAGGGAAAGGAACACTCATCTGGAGCAGAGCAGGGGGAAAGGGGGCTCCTCTTGAGTTGTGGTGGGACTCTCAGTGTTCGTCTCAAGTGGAGATGGGTATGTTGGGGAAATTCATGAGTTGCATCAAGGGTGTGAAGGACCCTTTCAGTTTCAGGAGGGAAGGCGTGATTACTCTCACGATGCCGCAGCAGAAATCGGCCTCATTCTGCCTGGAGGGGAAAGCCTCCTAGTTTTTCTCGAGTTGCGGCAGGTCCCTCTCGAGGTATGACGGGGACATCAGGGACCCACTCGCGTGGCCTCAGTAAAGGCCTGTCTCCGTGGGAGTTGAGAGGGGCCCCTCAGGATTCCTCTCCAGTCAGTGCCGGGTCAAAATTCCCCACCTGGAGCTGAAACTGGAACCTGGGGTTTCCTCTCCAGTGCTGGAATGGATCTTGGGGTTCCACTGGAGTCTCCCCAGGGGAGTCAGGCCTCATCTCCTGTGGTTACATGCACGTCCACTTTCCTCCCGAGCTGTAGCAGCCGTGTCTGGCTTCCCATCGAGTTGATCCAGGGATCTCTGTCATTCCCTGGAAAAGCCACAGGGCTTTGGCTAGAGCCATCATAGTGTGAGGCGATACGCGGGTGACACTCAAGGTAGTGGAGGGAAATCAGGTTCATCTGGAGTGGACTGAGACATCTGCAGGACTTTTAGTATGTTGGTACGACCCCTGTAGTTCTCGGCTTTCCTTCTGAGAGCACCACCTCTTGAGATGCGACAGGAATGGCGGGAATCCTGTCCAGACGAAGCAGGGAAAGGGACCCTAATCTCGAGCTCACAAGGGGGAAATGGGGCTCCTCCTGAGTTGTTTCGGGAACCTCAGTGTTCCTCCGGTGTGGGGACGGGTATGTCGGGGAACTTCTTGAGTGGCAGCAAGGGTGGGAAGGACCCTTGCGAGGTTCAAGAGGGAAGGCGTGATTTCCCTCGAGAGGCCGCAGCAGAAAAGGGCCTCATCTCGCCTCCAGGGTAGAACCTCCTGGTTTTTCTCAAGTTGCGGCAGGTCCCTCTCGAATTACGATGGGGACCTCAGGGACCCGCTGGCGTTGCCTCAGGAAAGACCAGTCTCCATGTGAGTTGCAAGGGGCCCCTTGGGATTCCTCTCCAGTCAGTGTCGGTCCTAGGTCCTCATCTGGAACTGCGGCCAGGACCTGAGTTTTCCTCTCCAGTGCTGACATGGATCTTGGGGTTCCTCTGGAGTCTCCACAGGAGAGTCAGGACTCTTCTCGAGTGGAGACATACACGTCCGTTTTCCTCCCAAGCTGTAACAGCAGCGTCAGGCTTCCGGACGAGTTGACACAAGGATCTATGGCTTTCCCTCGAGGTGCCACAGGGCTGTCGCATGTGCCACCATGGTGTGATTCAATGCTCGGGGTGACCTTCGAGGCAGGGCAGAGAATTTAGGTTCATGTGGAGTGGACTGAGATATTTGGGGATCTTCTGCAATGGTGGCATGACCCCTGGAGTTCCTCTCGATTTTCCTGTTGAGAGCACGTCCTCTTCCTGTGTGATGGGAATGCCGGAATCCTTTCCCGACGAACAAGGGAAAGAACCCTCATCTAGAGCAGAGGAGGGGGAAAGGAGGATCCTCTTGAGTTGTGGTGGGTCCCCTAGTGTTCCTCTCGAGTGGAGACGGGTATGCCAGGGAACTTCTTGAGTTGCAGCAACGGTGTGAAGGACCCTTTGAGGTTCAGGAGGAAAGGCGTGATTTCTCTCCTGATTCCACCACAGAAAACGGCCTCCACTCGCCTGGAGGGGAGATTCTCCTGATTCTTCTGGAGTTGCAGCAGGTCCCTCTCAAGTTAAGACAGATACCTCAGGGATCTGCTCGCGTGGCCTCAGGAAAGGCCAGTCTCCATGCGAGTTGAGAGGGGTCCCTCAGAATTCCTCTCCAGTAGGTGCCGGGTCCTAAATGCCCATCTGGAGCCGAAGCTGGAACCTGAGGTTTCCTCTCCAGTGCTGGAATGAATCTTGGGGTTCCTCTGGAGTCTCCCCATGGGAGACAGGCCTCGTCTCCTGTGGTTACATGCACGTCTGCTTTCCTCCCGAGTGGTAGCAGCAGTGTCAGGCTTCCATTGATTTAACCCAGGGATCTCTGTCTTTCCCTCGAGATGCCACAGGACTGTGGCATGAGCCACCGTAATGTCAGGTGATACGCAGGAAACCTTCGAGGCAGGGCAGGGAAATCAGGTTCATCTGGAGTGGACTGAGACATCAGGGGACTTTTAGTATGTTGACATGGCCCTTGGAAATCTCGGCTTTCCTGTTGAGAACGCCGCCTCTTGAGATGCGATGGGAACAGCAGGAATCATTTCCCGATGAAGCAGGGAAAGGGACCCTCATCTCGAGCTCACAAGGGGGAAACAGGGTCCTCCTGAGTTGTGCCAGGACCCTCAGTGTTCCTCTCACATGGTGTCGGGTATGTCGGGGAGCTTCCTGAGTTGCACCAATGGTGGGAAGGACCCTTGCGAGGTTCAAGAGGGAAGGCGAGATTTCCCTCGAGATGCCACAGCAGAAAAGGGCCTCATCTCACCTGCAGGGGAGAACCTCCTGGTTTTTCTCTTGTTGGGGCAGGTCTCTCTCGAGTTTCGACGGGGACCTCAGGGACCCACTGGGGTGGCCCCAGGAAAGACCAGTCTCCATGCGAGTTGCGAGGGGCCCTTGGGATTCCTTTCCAGTCAGTGTCGGGTCCTAGGTCCTCATCTGGAACTGCGGCCAGAACCTGAGGATTCCTCTCCAGTTCTGACTTGGGCCTTCGGGTTCCTCTGGAGACTCCACAGGAGAGTCAGGACTCTTCTTGAGTGGAGACATACACGTCCGTTTTCCTCCCGAGCTGTAGCAGCAGTATCAGGCTTCCCGACGAGTTGACACAGGGATGTGTGGCCTTCCCTCGAGGTGCCACAGGGTTGTCGCACGTGCCACCGTGGTGTGATTCGATGCTCGGGGTGACCTTCGATGCAGGGCAGGTAATTAGGTTCATCTGGAGTGGACTGAGAAATTTGCGTGGCTTTTGGAATGGTGGCACGACCCCTGGATTTCCTCTCGACTTTCATGTTGAGAGCACGTCCTCTTGATGTGCGATGGGAACGCCACAATCTTTTCCTGACCAAGCAGGGAAAGGGAATTTCATCTCTAGCTCACGAGGGGGAAACGAGGCTCCTCCTGAGATGTGCCGGGACCCTCGGTGTTCCTCGCACGTGGGGACGGGTATGTCGGGGAACTTCTTGAGTTGCAGCAAGGGGGGGAAGGAATCTTGTGAGGTTCAAGAGGGAAGGCGTGATTTCCCTCGAGACCCCACAGCAGCAAAGTGCCTCATTTCGCCTGCAGGGGAGAACCTCCTGGTTTACCTCGAGTTGCAGCAGGTCCTTCTCGAGTTATGATGGGGACCTCAGGGTCCCGCTGGCATAGCCTCAGGAAAGACCAGTCTCCACTCAAATTGTGAGGGGCCCCTCGGGATTCCTGTCCAGTCAGTGTTGGGTCCTAGGTCCTCGTCTGGAACTGTGGCCAGAACCTGAGATTTCCTCTCCAGTGCTGACATGAATCTTGGGGTTCCTCTGGAGTCTCCACAGGAGAGTCAGGACTCTTCTCGAGTGGAGACATACACGTCCAGTTTCCTCCCGAGCTGCAGCAGCAGTGTCAGGCTTCCCGACGAGTTGACACAGGGATCTGTGGCTTTCCTTCGAGGTCCCAAGGGCTGTCGCACGTGCCACCGTGGTGTGGTTCGATGCTCGGTGTCACCTTAGAGGCAGGGCATTGCAATCAGGTTCATCTGTAGTGGACTGAGACATTTGGGGGTCTTTTGGAATGGTGGCACGACCCCTGGAGTTCCTCTTGACTTTCCTGTTGAGAGTACGTCCTCTTGCTGTGTGACACGAACGCCAGAATCCTTTCCTGATGAAGCAGGGAAAGGAACCCTCATCTGGAGCGGAGCAGGGGGAAAGGGGGCTCCTCTTGAGTTGTGGTGGGACGCTCAGGGTTCCTCTCAAATGGAGACAGGTATGTCGGGGATCTTCTAGAATTATAGCAATAGTGTGAAGGACCCTTTGTGGTTCAGGAGGAAAGGCGTGATTTCTTTCAGGATGCCGCTGCAGAAAACGGCCTCATCTCGCCTGGAGGGGAGAACCTCCTGGTTTTTCTCGTGTTGCGGCAGGTCCCTCACGAGTTACCATGGGGACCTCAGGAACCCGCTCGCGTGGCCACAGGAATGGCTAGTATCCGTGCGAGTTGAGAGGGGCCTCTCAGGATTCCTCTCCAGTTGGTGCCGGGTCCTAATTCCCCATCTGGAGCCAAAGCTGGAACCTGAGGTTTCCTCTCCAGTGCTGGCATCGATCTTGGGGTTCCTCTCGAGTCTCCCCGGGGGAGTCAGGGCTCGTCACCTATGGTTACATGCACGTCTGCTTTCCTCCCGAGCTGTAGCAGCAGTGTCAGTCTTCCCGTCGAGTTGAACCATTGATCTCTGTCTTTCCCTCGAGATGCCACAGATCTGTGGCACGAGCCAAGCGTGGTATGAGGCAATAGGCAGGTGACACTCGAGTCAGGGCAGGAAATTCAGTTTCATCTGGAGTGGACTGAGACATCTGCAGGACTTTTAGTATGCTGTCATGACCCCTGGAGATCTCGGGCGTCTCTGTTGAGATCGCCACCTCTTGAGATGCAACGGGAATGGCGGGAATCCTTTCCCGAAGAAGCAAGGAAAGGGACCCTCATCTCGAGCTCACGAGGGGGAAACGGGGCTCCACCTGAGTTGTGCCGGGACCCTCGGTGTTCCTCCCTCATGGGGACGGGTATGTCAGGAACTTCTTGAGTTGCAGCAAGGGTAGGAAGGACCTTGCGAGGTTCAAGAGCGAAGGGGTGATTTCCCTCGAGATGCTGCAGCAGAAAAGGGCCTCATCTCGCCTGCAGCGGAGAACCTCCTGGTTTTTCTCGAATTGCGGCAGGTCCCTCTCTAGTTACGACGGGGACCTCAGGGACCCATTCGCGTGGCCTCAGGAAAGGCCAGTCTCCATGCAGGTTGCGAGGGGCCCCCCGAGATTCTTCTTCAGTCAATTTCAGGTCCCAAGTCCTCGTCTGGATCTGCGGCCAGATCCTGAGGTTTCCTCTCCAGTGCTGACATGGATCTTGGGGTTCCTCTGCAGTCTCCACAGGAGAGTCAGGACTCTTCTCAAGTGGAGACATACACGTCCGTTTTCCTCCCAAGCTGTAGCAGCAGTGTCAGGCTTCCCGATGAGTTGACATGGATCTGTGGCTTTCCCTCGAGGTGCCACAGGGCTGTCACACGTGCCACCATCTTGAGTGGAGACATACACATCCGTTTTCCTCCTGAGCTGTAGCAGCACTGTCAGGCTTCCCAAAGGGGTTGACAAAGGGATCTGTGGCTTTCCCTTGAGGTGCCAGAGGGCTGTCGCACGTGCAACCGTGGTGTGATTCGATGCTTGGGGTGAACTTAGAGGCAGGGCAGGGAAATCAGGTTCATCTGGAGTGGACTGAAACACTTGGGGGTCTTTTGTAATGTTGGCATGACCCCTGGAGTTCCTCTCGACTTTGCTGTTGAAAGCACGTCCTCCTGCTGTCCAACGGGATCGCCAGAATCCTTTCCCGACGAAGCAGGGAAAGGAACCCTCATATGGAGCAGAGGAGGGGGAAAGGGGGCTCCTCTTGAGTTGTGGTGGGACCCTCAGTGTTCCTCTCGAGTGGAGACGGGTATGTCGGGGAACTTCTTGAGTTGCAGCAAGGATGCGAAGGAACCTTTGAGGTTCAGGAGGGAAGGCGTGATTTCTCTCGGGATGCCGCAGCAGAAAAAGCCCTCATCTCGNGAGGGGGAAAGGGGGCTCCTCTTGAGTTGTGGTGGGACCCTCAGTGTTCCTCTCGAGTGGAGACGGGTATGTCGGTGAACTTCTTGAGTTGCAGCAAGGATGCGAAGGAACCTTTGAGGTTCAGGAGGGAAGGCGTGATTTCTCTCGGGATGCCGCAGCAGAAAAAGCCCTCATCTCGCCTGGAGGGGAGAACCTCCTGCTTTTTCTCGAGTTGCGGCAGGTCCCTCTCAAGTTACGACGGGAACCTCAAGGACCCACTAGCGTGGCCTCAGGAAATTCCAGTCTCTGTGCGAGTTGAGAGGGGCCCCTCGATATTCCTCTCAGGTCGATGCCGGGTCCTAAGTCCCCATCTGGAGCCGAATCTGGAACCTGAGGATTCTCCTCCAGTGCTGGCATGGATCTTGGGGTTCCTATGTATTCTCCCCAGGGAAGTCAGGTCTCATCTTCTGTGGTTACATGCACTTCCGCTTTCCTCCCGAGGTGTAGCAGCAGAGTCTGGCTTCCCATCGAGTTGACCCAGGGATCTCTCTCTTTCCCTTGAGATGCCCCAGGGCTGTGGCCTGGCCCACCGTGGTGTGAGGTGATACGCGGGTGACACAAGAGGAAGGTCAGGGAAATCAGGTTCATCTGGAGTGGACTGAGACATCTGTGGGACTTTTAGTATGTTGGCACGACCCCTGGAGATCTCAGCATTCCTGTTGATAGCGCCACCTCTTGAGATGTGAAGGGAATGGCGGGAATCCTTTCCCGACGAAGCAGGGAAAGGGACCCTTATCTCGAGCTCACGAGGGGGAAACGGGGCTCCTCCTGAATTGTGCCGGGACCCTCGGTGTTCGTTCCGCGTGGGGACAGGTATGTCGGGGAACTTCTTGAGTTGCAGCAAGTGTGGAAGTACCCTTGCGAGGTTCAAGTGGGAAGACGTGATTTCCCTCAAGACACCACAGCAGAAAAGGTCCTCTTCTTGCCTGCAGGGGAGAACTTCCTGGTTTTTCTCGAGTTGCGGCAGGTTTCTCTGGAGTTACGACGGGGACCTCAGGGACTCGCTCATGTGGCCTCAGGAAAGGCCAGTCTCCATGCGAGTTGAGAGGGGCCCCTCGGGATTCCTCTGCAGTCGGTGCCGTGTCTTAAGTCCTCATTTAGAGCCGAAGCTGGAACCTGAGGTTTCCTCTCCAGTGCAGGCATGGATCTTGGGGTTCCTCTGGAGTCCCACTCGGGGAGTAAGGCCTCGTCTCCTGTGGTTACATGCCCGTCTGCTTTCCTCCCGAGCTGTAGCAGCAGTGTCAGGCTTCCCGTCGAGTTAACGCAGGGATCTCTGTCTTTCCCTCGAGAAGCCACAGGGCTTTGGCTCAAGACACCTAGGTGTGAGGCAATAGGCGGGTGACCTTCGAGACAGGGGTGGGAAATCAGGTTCATCTGGAGTGGACTGAGACATATGGGGGACTTTTAGTATGTTGGCATGACCCCTGGAGATCTCGGCTTTCCTGTTGAGAGCGCCACCACTTGAGATGCGACGGGAACAGCGGGAATCCTTTCCTGATGAAGCAGGGAACGGGACCCTCATCTCGAGATCACGAGGGGGAAACGGGGCTCCTCCTGAGTTGTGCTGGGACCCTCGGTGTTCCTCCCGTGTAGGGATGGGTATGTCGGGGAACTTCTTGAGTTTCAGCAAGGGTAGGAAGGACCCTTGTGAAATTCAAGAGTGAAGGTGTGATTTGGCTGGAGACACCGCAGCAGAAAAGGGCTTCATCTCGCCTGCAGGGGAGAACCTCCTGGCTTTTCTCGAGTTGTGGCAGGTCCCTATCGAGTTATGACTTGGACATCAGGGACCCACTGGCGTGGACTCAGGAAAGACCAGTCTCCATGTGAGTCGCTTGGGGCTCTCGGGATTCCTCTCCAATCTGTGTCTGGTCCTAAGTCCTCGTCTGGAACTGCGGCCAGAACCTGAGGTTTCCTCTCCAGTGCTGACATGGATCTTGGGGTTCCTCTGGAATCTCCACAGGAGACTCAGGATGCTTCTCGAGTGGAGACATACAC
The DNA here is from genome assembly GCA_006410635.1 of Cephalophus harveyi. Taxonomy (NCBI): domain Eukaryota; kingdom Metazoa; phylum Chordata; class Mammalia; order Artiodactyla; family Bovidae; genus Cephalophus; species Cephalophus harveyi. Next base: position 203,996 of record SJYT01066687.1, read on the forward strand.
GTCTGTTTTCCTCCCGAACTGTAGCAGCAGTGTCAGGCTTCCCAACGAGTTGACACAGGGATCTGTGGCTTTCCTTCGAGATGCCACAGGGCTGTCACACGTGCCACCGTGGTGTGATTCGATGCTTGGGGTGATGTTTAAGGAAGGGCAGGGAAAACAGGTTCATCTGGAGTGGACTGAGACATTTGGGGGCATTTTGGAATGGGGGCACGACCCTGGAGATTCTCTTGACACTCCTGTTGAGAGCACGTGCTCTTGCTGTGCAATGGGAATGCCAGAATCCTTTCCCGACAAAGCAGGGAAAGGAACCCTCATCTGGAGCGGAGGAGGGTGAATACAGGCTCCTCTTGAGTTGTGGTGGCTCCTCAGTGTTTCTGTTGAGTGGAGACTGGTATGTCGGGGAACTTCTTGAGTTGCACGAAGGGTGTGAAGGACCCTATGAGGTTCAAGAGGGAAGGCGTGATTTCTCTTGGGATGTCGCAGCAGAAAACGGCCTCATCTCGCCTGGAGGGGAGAACCTCCTGGTTTTTCTCGAGTTGCGGCAGGTCCCTCTCGAGTTACGACGGGGACCTTAGGGACCCACTCGCGTGAACTCAGGAAAGGCCAGTCTCCGTGCAAGTTGAGAGGGGCCCCTCGGGATTCCTCTCCAGTTGATGTCGGGTCCTAAGTCCCCATCTGGAGCAGAAGCTGAAGCCTGAGGTTTCCTCTCCAGTGCTGGCATGGATCTTGGGGTACCTCTGGATTCTCCCCACGTGACTCAGGCCTCGTCTCCTGTGGTTACATGCACGTCCGCTTTCCTCCTGTGCTGTAGCAGCATTGTCAGGCTTCCCGTCGAGTTGACCCAGGATCTCTGTCTTTCCCTCGAGATGCCACAGGGCTGTGGCATGAGCCATCGTGGTGTGATGTGATAGGCGGGTGACACTCGAGGCACGGCAGGGATATTGGGTTCATCTGGAGTAGACTGAGACACCTGGGGGACTTTTAGTATATTGGCAAGACTCCTGTAGATCTCGGCTTTCCCGTTGAGATCGCCACCTCTTGAGATGCTACAGGAACGTCGTGAATCCTTTCCCGATGAAGCAGGGAAAGGGAACCTCATCTCGAGCTCATGAGGGGGAAACGGGGCTCCTCCTGAGATGTGCCAGGACCCTCGGTGTTCCTCCCACGTGGGTAAGGGTATGTCTGGGAACTTCTTGAGTTGCAGCAAGGGGGGGAAGGAATCTTGCAAGGTTCAAGAGGGAAGGCATGATTTTCCTCAAGACGCCGTAGCAGCAAAGTGCATCATTTTGCCTGCAGGGGAGAACATTCTTTTTTTCTCGAGTTGTGGCAGGTCCTTCTCGAGTTACGACGGGGCCCTCAGGGTCCCGCTGGCATAGCCTCAGGAAAGACCAGTTTCCATTTGAATTGCGAGGGGCCCCTCAGGATCTTCTCCAGTCAGTGTCGGGTCCTAGGTCCTCGTCTGGAACTGTAGCCAGAACCTGAGGCTTCCTCTCCAGTGCTAACATGAATCTTGGAGTTCCTCTGGATTCTCCACAGGAGAGTCAGGACTCTTTTCGAGTGGAGTCATATACGACCGTTTTCCTCCCGAACAGTAGCAGCAGTGTCAGGCTTCCCAACGAGTTGACACAGGGATCTGTAGCTTTCCCTCGAGGTCCCAAGGGCTGTTGCACATGCCACCGTGGTGTGATTCGATGCTCGGTGTCACTTTCAAGGCAGGGCATTGCAATCAGGTTCATCTGTAGTGGACTGAGACATTTGGGGGTCTTTTAGAATGGTGGCACGACCCCTGGAGTTCCTCTCGACTTTCCTGTTGAGAGTACGTCCTCTTGCTGTGTGACACGAACGCCAGAATCCTTTCCTGACAAAGCAGGGAAAGGAACCCTCATCTGGAGCAGAGCAGAGGGAAAAGGGGCTCCTCTTGAGTTGTGGTGGGACCCTCAGGGTTCCTCTCGAGTGGAGACGGGTATGTCGGGGAACTTCTTGAGTTGCATCAAGGGTGTGAAGGGCCCTTTGAGGTTCAGGAGGGAAGGCATGATTTCCCTCGGGATGCTGCAGCAGAAAACGGCCTCCTGGTTTTTCTCATGTGGCGGCAGGTCCCTCACGAGTTACGATGGGGACCTCAGGAAACTACTCGCGTGGCCAAAGGAATGGCCAGTATCCTTTCGAGTTGAGATGGGCCTCTCGGGATTCCTCTCCAGTCAGTGCCGGGTCCTAAGTGTCCGTCTGGAGTCGAAGCTGGAACCTGAGGTTTCCTCTCCAGTGCTGTCATGGATCTTGGGGTTCCTCTGGAGTCTCCCCAGGGGAGTCAGGCCTCGTCTCCTGTGGTGACATGCACGTCCAATTTCCTCCTGAGCTGTAGCAGCAGTATCAGGCTTCCCGTTGAGTTCACCCAGGGATCTCTGTCTTTCCCTCGAGATACCACAGGGCTGTGGCATGAGCCACCGTGGTGTGAGATGATACGCTGTTGACAGTCGAGTCAGGGCAGCGAAATCATGTTCATCTGGAATGAACTGAGACATCTTGCGGGGGGACTTCTAATATGTTGGCACCACCCCTGGAGATCTCGGCTTTCCTGTTGAGAGTGCCACCTCTTGAGATGCGATGGGAATGGCGGGAATCCTTTCCCGTCGAAGCAGGGAAAGGGACCCTCATCTCGAGCTCACGAGGGGGAAACGGGGCTCCTCCTGAGTTGTGCCGGGACCCTCGGTGTTCCTCCCACATGGGGACGGGTATGTCGGGGAACTGCTTGAGTTGCAGCAAGGGTGGGAAGGATCCTTGTGGGGTTCAAGAGGGAAGGCATGATTTCCCTCGAGACTCCACAGCAGAAATGGGCCTCATCTCACCTGCAGGGGAGAACCTCCTGGATTTTCTCGAGCTGCGGCTGGTCTCACTCGAGTTAGGATGGGGACCTCAGGGAACCACTGGCATTGCCTCAGGAAAGACCAGTCTCCATGCGAGTTGAGAGGGGCCCCTCGGGATTACTCTCCTGTCAGTGTCAGGTCCTAAGTCCTTGTCTGGAACTGCGGCCATAACCTGAGGTTTCCTTTCCGGTGCTGACATGGATCTTGGGGTTCCTCTGGAGTCTCCACAGGAGAGTCAGGACTCTGCTCGAGTGGAGACATACACGTCCGTTTTCCTCCTGAGCTGTAGCAGCAGTGTCAGGCTTCCCGACGAGTTGACACAGGGATCTGTGGCTTTCCCTCGAGGTGCCACAGGGCTGTTGCACGTGCCACCGTGCTGTGATTCGATGCTCGGGGTGACCTTCGAGGCAGGGCAGGGAAATCAGGTTCATCTGGAGTGGACTGAGACATTTGGGGGTCTTTTGGAATGGTGGCACGACCCCTGGAGTTCCTCTCGACTTTCCTGTTGAGAGCACGTCCTCTTGCTGTACGACGGGAATGCCAGAATCCTTTCCCGATGAAGGAGGGAAAGGAACCCTCATCTGGAGCAGAAGAGGGGGAAAGGGGGCTCATCTTGAGTTGCGGTGGGACCCTCAGTGTTCCTCTCGAGTGAAGACGGGTATGTCAGGGAACTTCTTGATTTGCAGCAAGGGTGTGAAGGACTCTTTCAGGTTCAGTACGGAAGGCGTGATTTCTCTCGGGATGCTGCAGCAGAAAACGGCCTCATCTTGTCTGGAGGGGAGAATCTTCTGGTTTTTCTTGAGGTGCGGAAGGTCCCAATCGAGTAAAGACAGGGACCTCAGAGACCCACGGGCATGGCCTCAGGAAAGGTCAGCCTCCGTGTGAGTTGAGAGGGGCCCCTTAGGATACCTCTCCAGTCGGTGTCGGGTCCTAATTCCCTGTCTGGAGCTGAAGCTGGGACCTGAGGTTTCCTTTCCAGTGTTGGCATGGATCTTGGGGTTCCTCTGGAATCTCCCCAGGAGAGTCAGGCCTCTTCTCAAGTGGAGACATGCAGGTCCATTCTCCTCCGAAGCTGTAGCAGCAGTCAGGAGTCTGGAGCTGAAGCTGGGACCTGAGGTTTCCTTTCCAGTGTTGGCATGGATCTTGGGGTTCCTCTGGAATCTCCCCAGGGGAGTCAGGCCTCTTGTCCTGTGATTACATGCACGTCCGATTTCCTCCCGAGCTGTAGCAGCAGTGTCAGGCTTCCCATCGAGTTGACCCAGGGATCTCAGTCTTTCCCTCAAGATGCGACAGGGCTGTGGCACGAGCCACCATGGTGTGAGGCGATACGTGGGTGACACTCGAGGCAAGGCTGGGAAATCAGATTCATTTGGAGTGGACTGAGACATTTGGAGGACTTTTAGTATGTCGGCATGACTGGTGGAGATCTTGGCTTTCCTGTTGAGAGCGCCACCTCTTGAGATGCCACATTAATGGCGGGAATTCTTCCCCGACGAAGCACAGAAAGGAACGCTTGTCTCGATCTCACGAGGGGGACACAGGGCTCCTCTTGAGCAGTGTCGGGACACTCGATGTTCCTCCCGCGTGGGGACAGGTATGTCGGGGAACTTCTTGAGCTGCAGCAAGGGTGAGAAGAACCCTTGTGAGGATCAAGACGGAAGGCGTGATTTCCCTCGAGTCGCCGCAGCAGAAAAGGGCCGCATCTCGCCTGAAGGGGAGAATCTCCTGGTTTTTCTTGAGTTGCGGCAGGTCCCTCTCGAGTTATGACAGGGACCTCAGGGACCCACTGGCGTGGCCTCAGGAAAAGCCAGTCTCCGTGCGAGTTGAGAGGGGCCCCTCAGGATTCCTGTCCATTCGGTGCCGTTTCTTAAGTCCCCTTCTTGAGCCCATGCTGGAACCTGAGGTTTACTCTTCAGTGCTGGCATGGACCTTGGGGCTCCTCTGGAGTCTCCCCGGGGGAGTAAGGCCTCATCCCCTGTGGTTACATGCACGTCCGCTTTCCTCCCGAGTTGTAGCAGCAGTGTCAGACTTCCCATCGAGTTGACCCAGGGATCTCTGTTTTTCCCTCAAGATGCAACAGGGCTATGGTACAAGCCACCATGGTGAGGTGATAAGCGAGTGACATTCAAGGTAGTGCAGGAAATCAGGTTCATCTGGAGTGGACTGAGACATCTGAGGGACTTTTAGTACGTTGGCATGAACCCTGGAGATCTCGGCTTTCCTGTTGAGAGCACCACTTCTTGAGATGCGACAGGAACGGTGGGAATCCATTCCCAACAAGCAGGGAAAGGAACCCTCATCCCGAGTCCGAGGGGGACACAGGGCTCCTCTTGAGTTGTGCTGGGACCCTCGGTGTTCCTCCCGTGTGGAGACTGGTATGTCAGGGAACTTCTTGAGTTGCAGCAAGGGTGGGAAGAACGCTTGCGAGGTTCAAGTGGGAAGGCGTGATTTCCCTCGTGATGCCACAGCAGAAAAGGGCCTCATCTCGCCTGCAGGGGAGAACCTCCTGGTTTTTCTCGAGTTGCGGCAGGTCCCTCTCGAGTTACGACGGGGACCTCAGAGACTGGCTGGTGTGGCCTCAGGAAAGACCAGTCTCCATGCGATTTGCGCGGGGCCCCTCGGGATTCCTCTGCAGTCAGTTTTGGGTCCTAGGATCTCGTCTGGAACTGTGGCCAGAACCTGAGGTTTCCTCTTCAGTGTTGGCATGGAACTTGGGGTTCCTCTGGAGTCTCCTTAGGGGAGTCAAGCCTCATCTCCTGTGGTTACATGCACGTATGCTTTCATCCCGAGCTGTAGCAACTGTGTCACGTTTTCCGTCGGGTGGACCCAGGGATCTCTGTCTTTCCTTCGAGAGGCCACAGGGCTGTGGCATGAGACACCGTTGTGTGAGGCAATAAGCGGGTGACACTCGAGGCAGGGCAGGGAAATCAGTTTCATCTGGGGTGGACTGAGACATCTGGGAATATTATAGTATGTTGGCACGACCGCTGGAGATCTCGGTTTTCCTGTTGAGAGTGCCACCTCTTGAGATGCGACGGGAACAGCGGGAATCCTTTCCCGACGAAGCAGGGAAAGGGACCCTCATCTCAAGCTCACGAGGGGGAAACAGGGGGGCTCCTCCTGAGTTGTGCAGGCACCCTCGGTGTTCCTCCCGCGTGGGGACGGGTATGTCGGGGAACTTCTTGAGTTGCAGCAAGGGTGGGAAGGACCCTTGCAAGGTTCAAGAGGGAAGGCGTGATTTCCCTCAAGACGAGACAGCAGAAAAGGGCCTCATCTCGCCTGCAGGGGAGAACCTCCTGGTTTTCCTCGAGTTGCAGCAGGTCCCTCTCTAGTTATGACGGGGACCTCAGGGACCTGCTGGCGTGGTCTCAGGGAAAATCAGTCTCCACGCGAGTTGCGAGGGGCCCCTCAGGATTCCTCTCAAGTCAGTTTTGGGTCCTAGGTCCTCATCAGAAACTGTGGCCAGAACCTGAGGTTTCCTCTCCAGTGTGGACATGGATCTTGGTGTTCCTCTGGAGTATCCACAGGAGAGTCAGGACTCTTCTCGAGTGCAGACATGCAAGTCCGTTTTCCTCCCGAGCTGTAGCATCAGTCTCAGGCTTCTCGACGAGTTGACAAAGGGATCTGTGGCTTTCCCTCGAGGTGCCACAGGGCTGTCACACGTGCCACCGTGGTGTGATTCGATGCTCAGGGTGACCTTCGAGGCAGGGCAGGGAAATCAGGTTCATCTGGAGTGGACTGAGACATTTGAGTGTGTTTTGGAATGGTGGCATGACCCCTGGAGTTCCTCTTGACTTTCCTGTTGAGAGCACGTTCTCTTGCTGTGCGACGGGAACGCAAGAATCCTTTCCTGACGAAGCAGGGAAAGGATCCCTCATCTGGAGCAGAGGAGGGGGAAAGTGGGCTCCTCTTGAGTTGTTGTGGGACCCTCAGTATTCCTCTCGAGTGGAGACGGTTATATCAGGGAACTTCTTGAGTTGCAGCATGGGTGTGAAGGACCCTTGGAGGTTCAAGTGGGAAGGAGTGTTTTCTCTCGGGATGCCGCAGCAGAAAATGGCCTCATCTCGCCTGGATGGGAGAGCCTCCTGGATTTACTTGAGTGGCAGCAGGTCCATCTCGAGTTACGACGGGGACCTCAGGAACCCGCTGGCGTGGCCTCAGGAAAGGCCAGCCTCTGTGCGAGTTGAGAGGGGCCCCTTGGGATTCCTCTCCAGTCGGTGCTGGGTCCAAAGTCCCCGTCTGGAGCTGAAGCTGGAACCTGAGGTTTCCTCTCCAGTGCTGGCATGGATCTTGGGGTTCCTCTGGAGTCTCCTCATGGGAGTCAGGCCTTGTCTTCTGTGGTTACATGTACATCCATTTTCCTCCTGAGCTGTAGCAGCAGTGTCAGGCTTCCCGTTGAGTTCACCCAGGGATCTCTGTCTTTCCCTCGAGATACCACAGGGCTGTGGCACGAGCCACCGTGGTGTGAGGTGATACGCTGTTGACACTCAAGTCAGGGCAGCGAAATCATGTTCATCTGGAGTGGACTGAGAAATCTTGCAGGGTGACTTCTAGTATGTTGGCAGGACCCCTGGAGATCTCGGCTTTCCTGTTGAAAGCGCCACCTCTTGAGATGCGATGGGAATGGTGGGAATCCTTTCCCGATGGAGCAGTGAAAGGGACCCTCATCTTGAGCTCATGAGAGGGAAACGGGGCTGCTCCTGAGTTTTGCCGGGACCCTCGGTGTTCTTCCCGCGTGGGGACAGGTATGTCGGGGAACTGCTTGAGTTGCAGCAAGGGTGGGAAGGACCTTGTGAGGTTCAAGAGGGAAGGCGTGATTTCCCTCGAGACACCGCAGCAGAAAAGGGCCTCGTCTCGCCTTCAGGGGAGAACCTCCTGGTTTTTCTCGAGTTGCGGCAGGTCACTCTCGAGTTACGATGGGAACCTCAGGTTCCCGCTGGCATAGCCCCAGGAAAGACCAATCTCCACGCGAGTTGCGAGGGGCCACTCGGGATTCCTCTCCAGTCAGTGTCGGGTCCTAGGTCCTAGTTTGGAACTGTGTCCAGAATCTGTGGTTTCCTCTCCAGTGCTGACATGGATCTTGGTGTTCCTCTGGAGTCTCCACAGGAGAGTCAGGACTCTTCTCGAGTGGAGACATACACGTCCGTTTTCCTCCCAAGCTGTAGCATCAGTGTCAGGCTTCCCGACGAGTTGACAAAGGGATATCTGCCTTTCCCTCGAGGTGCCACAGGGCTGTCTCTCGAGGTGCCACAGGGCTGTTGCATGTACCACCGTGGTGTGATTCGAAGCTCAGGGTAACCTTCGAGGCAGTACAGGGAAATCAGGTATCAGTGTCAGGCTTCCTGACGAGTTGACAAAGGGATATCTGCCTTTCCCTCGAGGTGCCACAGGGCTATTTCTCGAGGTGCCACAGGGCTGTTGCATGTACCACCGTGGTGTGATTCGAAGCTCAGGGTAACCTTCGAGGCAGTACAGGGAAATCAGGTTCATCTGGAGTGGACTGAGACATTTGGGGGTCTTTTGGAATGGTGGCAAAACCCCAGGAGTTTCTCTCGACTTTCCTGTGGAGAGCATGTACTCTTGCTGTGTGACGGGAATGCAAGAATCCTTTCCTGACGAAGCAGGGAAAGGAACCCTCATCTGGAGTGGAGGAGGGGGAAAAGGGGGCTCCTCCTGAGTTGTGGTGGGACCCTCAGTGTTCCTCTCGAGTGGAGACGGGTATATAAGCGAACTTCTTGAGTTGCAGCAAGGGTGTGAAGGAACCTTTGATGTTCAGGAGGGAAGGTGTGATTTCTCTTGGGATGCCACAGCAGAAAACGGCCTCATCTCACCTTCAGGGGAGAACCTCCTGGTTTTCCTCGAGTTGCGGCAGGCCCCTCTCGAGTTACAACAGGGATCTCAGGGACCCGCTTGCGTGGCCTCAGGAAAGACCAGGCTCAGTGCGAGTTGAGAGGGGCCCCTTGGGATTCCTCTCCAGTTGGTTCCGGGTCCTAAGTCCCTGTCTGGAGCCAAAGCTGGAACCTGAGGTTCTTCTCCAGTGCTGGCATGGATCTTGGGGTTCCTCTGGAGTCTCCCCAGGGGAGACAGGCCTCGTCTCCTGTGGTTACATGCACGTCCGCTTTCCTCCCGAGTTGTAGCAACAGTGTCAGGCTTCCCGTTGAGTTGACCCAGGGATCTCTGTCTTTCCTTCGAGATGCCACAGGATGCCACAGTGGCACGAGCCACTGTGGTGTGAGACAATACACGGGTGACCTTCGAGACACGGGTGGGAAATCAGGTTCATCTGGAGTGGACTGAGACATCTGGGGGACTTCAGTTATGTTGGCACCACCCCTGGAGATCTCGGCTTTCCTGTTGAGAGCACCAGCTCTTGAGATGCGACAGGAATGGCGGGAATCCTTTCCCGTCGAAGCAGGGAAAGGGATCCTCATCTTGAGCTCACGAGGGGGAAACGGAGCTCCTCCTGAGTTGTGCCGGGACCCTCGGTGTTCCTCCTGCGTGGGGACGGGTATGTTGGGGAACTTCCTGAGTTGCAGCAAGGGTGGGAAGGACCCTTGCGATGTTCAAGAGTGAAGGCGTGATTTCCCTCGAGACACCAAAGCAGAAAAGGGCCTCATCTTGCCTGCAGGAGAGAACCTCCTGGTTTTTCTCGAGTTGTGGCAGGTCCCTCTCAATTTACGACAGGGACATCAGGGACCTGCTGGCGTGGCCTCAGGAAAGACCAGTCACCATGGGAGTTGCGAGAGGCCCCTCGGGATTCCTCTCCTTTCAGTGTCTGGTCCTAGGTCCTCATCTGGAATGCGGCCAGAACCTGAGGTTTCCTCTCCAGTGCTGACATGGATCTTGGGGTTCCTCTGGAGTCTCCCCAAGGGAGTCAGGCCATGTCTCCTCTGGTTACATGCACGTCTGCTTTCCTCCCGAGCTGTAGCAGCAGTGACAGGCATCCTGTCAAGTTGACCCAGGGATCTCTGTCTTTACCTCGAGATGACAAAGGGCTGTGGCACGAGCCACCGTGGTGTGAGGTGATATGTGGGTGAAACTCGAGGCAGGGCAGGGAAATCAGGTTTATCTGGAGTGGACTGAGACATGTTGCAGGGGGAATTCTAGTAAGTTGGCACGACCCCTGGAGATCTCGCCTTTCCTGTTGAGAGCACCACCTCTTGAGATGTGATGGGAACAGCGGGAATCCTTTCCCGATGAAGCAGGGAAAGGGACCCTCATCTCGAGTTCAAGAGGGGGAAACGGTGCTCCTTCTGAGTTGTGCCAGGACCCACGGTGTTCCTCTCACGTGGGGATGGGTATGTTGTGGAACTTCTTGAGTTGTAGCAAGGGTGGGAAGGACCCTTGCGAGGTTTAAGTGTGAAGTCGTGATTTCCCTTGAGACACTGCAGCAGAAAAGGGCCTCATCTCGCCTGCAGGGGAGAACCTCCTTGCTTTTCTCGCGTTGCGGCAAGTCCCTCTCGAGTTACGACAGGGACCTCAGGGACCCGCTGGCATGGACTCAGGAAAGACTAGTCTCCATGCGAGTTGCAAGGGGCCCCACGGGATTTCTGTCCAGTCAGTGTCGGGGCCTCGGTCCTCGTCTGGAACTGCGGCCAGAACCTGAGTTTTCCTCCCCAGTGCTGCCATGGATCTTGGGGTTCCTCTGGAGTCTAAACAGGAGAATCAGGACTCTTCTCGAATGGAGACAGTGACGTCTGTTTTCCTCCCGAGTGGTAGCAGCAGTGTCAGGCTTCCCGACGAGTTTACACAGGGATTTGTGGCTTTCCCTCTAGGTGCCACAGGGCTGACGCACATGCCACCATGGTGTGATTCGATGCTCGAGGTGACCTTCGAGGCAGGGCAAGGAAATCAGGTTCATCTGGAGTGGACTGAGGCATTTGGGGGTCTTTTGGAATGGTGGCACGACACAGGGAGTTCCTCTCGACTTTCCTGTTGAGAGCATGCCCTCTTGCTGTGTGACGGGAATGCCAGAATCCTTTCCCCATGAATCAGGGAATGGAACCCTCATTGGGAGCGGAGGAGGGGGAAAGGGGGCTCCTCTTGAGTTGTGGTGGGACCCTCAGTGTTCCTCTCGAGTGGAGACGGGTATGTCAGGGAACTTCTTGAGTTGCTGCAAGGGTGTGAAGGACCCTTTGAGGTTCAGGAGGGAAGGCATGATTTCTCTCAGGATGCCACAGCAGAAAACGGCCTCATCTCTTCTGGAGGGGAGAACTTCCTTGTTTTTATCGAGTTGCGGCAGGCCCCTCTCGAGTTACGACAGGGACCTCAGGGACCCGCTCGCGTGGCCTCAGGAAAGGCCAGGCTCCATGCGAGTTTCAAAGGGCCCATCGGGATTCCTCCAGTAGGTGCCGGGTCCTAAGTCCCCATCTGGAGCCGAAGCTGGAAATTGAGGTTTCCTCTCCAGTGCTGACATGGATCTTGGGGTTCCTCTGGAATCTCCCCAGGGGAGTCAGGCCTCGTCTCCTTTGGTTACATGCATGTCCGCTTTCTTCCCGAGCAGTAGCAGCAATGTCAGCCTTCCCATCGAGTTGACCCAGGGATCTCTATCTTTCCCTTAAGATGCCACAAGGCTGTGGCACGAGCCACCGTGGTGTGAGGCGATACGCAGGTAACATTCGAGGCAGGGCAGGGAAATCACGTTTGTCTGGAGTGGACTGAGACATCTTGCTGGGGGACTTCTAGTATGTTGGCACGACCTCTGGAGATCTCGGCTTTCCTGTTGAGAGTGCCATCACTTGAGATGCAACGGGAACGGCAGGAATGCTTTCCCGACTAAGCAGGGAAAGGGACCCTCAAGTCAAACTCATGAGGGGATATCGGGGAGCCACCTGAGTTGTGCCGGGACCCTCGGTGTTCCTCCCACATGGGTTGGGTATGTTGGGGAACTTCTTGGGTTGCAGCAAGGGTGGGAAAGACCCTTGTGAGGTTCAAGAGGGAAGGCGTGATATCCCTCGAGACGCTGCTGCAAAAAAGGGCCTCATCTCGACTGCATGGGAGAACCTCCTGCTTTTTCTTGACTTATTGCAGGTCCCTCTCGAGTTACGACAGGGACCTCAGGGACCCGCTGGCGTGGCCTCAGGAAAGACCAGTCTCCATGCGAGTTGCTAGGGGCCACTCAGGATTCCTCTCCAGTCAGTGTCGGGTCCTAGGTCCTCGTCTAGAACTGCAGCCAGAACCTGAGGTTTCCTCTCCAGTGCTCACATGGATCTTGGGGTTCCTCTGGAGTCTCCACAGGAGAGTCAGGACTCTTCTCGAGTGGAGACATTCACGTCCATTTTCCTTTCGAGCTGTAACAGCAGTGTCAGGCTTCCCGATGTGTTCACACAGGGATCTGTGGCTTTCCCTCGAGATGCCACAGGGCTGTCGCATGTGCCACCATGGTGTGATTCGAAGATCGGGGTTACCTTGGAGGCAGGACAGGAAAATCAGGTTCATCTGGAGTGGACTGAGACATTTGGCGGTCTTTTGGAATGGTGGCACGACCACTGGAGTTCCTCTCGAATTTCCTGTTGACAGCATGTCCTCTTGCTCTACGACAGGAATTCTGGAATTCTTTCCCGAAGAAGCAGGGAAAGGAACCCTCATCTGGAGTGGAGAAGGGGGAAAGGAGGCCCCTCTTGAGTTGTGGTGGGACCCCCAGTGTTCCTCTCGAGTGGAGACGGGTATGTCGGGGAACTTCTTGAGTTGCAGCAAGGGTGTGAAGGACGATTTGAGGTTCAGGAGGGAAGATGTGATTTCTCTCGGGATGCCACAGAAGAAAACGGCCTCATCTCGCCTGGAGGGTAGAACCTCCTGTTTTTTCTCGAGTTGCGGCAGATCCCTCTCGAGTTATGACGTGGACCTCAGGGACCCAGTTGCGTGACCTCAGGAAAGGCCAGTCTCTGTGCGAATTGAGAGGGGACTGTCGGGATTGCTCTCCTTCGTTGCCAGGTCCTAAGTCCCCGTCTGGAGCGGAAGCTGGAACCTGAGGTTTCCTCTCCAGTGCTGACATGGATCTTGGGGTTCCTCTGGAGTTTCCCCACGGGAATCAGACCTCGTCTCCTGTGGTTGCATTCACGTCTGCTTTCATCCCGAGCTGTAGAAGCAGTGTCAGGCTTCCTGTCAAATTGACCTAGGGATCTCTGTCTTTCTCTCGAGATGCCACAGTGCTGTGGCACTAGATAACATGGTGTGAGGTGATACGAGGGTGACACTCGAGATAGTGAAGAGAAATCAGGTTCATCTGGAATGGACTGAGATATCTGGGGGATGTTTAGTATGTTGGCACAAACCCTGGAGATCTCAGCTTTCCTGTTGAGAGCGCCACCTCTTGAGATTTGATGGGAATGGTGGGAATCCTTTCCCGACGAAGCAGGGAAAGGGACCCACCTCTCGAGCTAGCGAGGGGGAAATGGGGCTCCTCCGGAGTTGTGCCGGGACCCTCGGTGTTACTCCCACGTGGGGACGCGTATGTCGGGGAGCTCTTGTGTTGCAGCAAGGGTGGGAAGGACCCTTTGAGGCTCAGGAGGGAAGGTATGATTTCACTAGGGATGCTGCAGCAGAAAACGGCCTCATCTCTCCTGGAGGGGAGAACCTCCTAGTTTTTCTCGAGTTGCAGCAGGTCCCTCTTTAGTTATGAGGGGGACCTCAGGCAACTGCTTGCGTGGCCTCAGGAAAGGCCAATCTCCGTGCGAGTTGAGAGGGTCCCCTCGGAATTCCTCTCCAGTCGGTGTCGTGTCCTAAGTCCCCATCTGGAGCCAAAGCTGGAACCTGAGGTTTCCTCTCCAGTGCTGACATGGATCTTAGCATTCCTCGAGAGTCTCCCCAGGGGAGTCAGGACTCGTCTCCTTTGATTTCATGCACCTATGCTTTCTTCCCGAGATGTAGCTGCAGTGTCAGGCTTCCCGTCAAGTTGACCCAGGGATCTCTGTCTTTCCCTCGAGATGCCACAGGGCTGTGGCACGAGCCACCATGGTGTGAAGAGATACGCAGGTGATCTTCGAGGCAGGGTGGTGAAATCAGGTTCATCTGGAGTGCACTGAGATATCTTGGGGACTTTTAGTATGTTGGCATGACCCCTGGAGATCTAGGCTTTCCGGTTGAGAGCGGCACCTCTTGACATGCGATGGGAACGGCGGGACTCCTTTCCCGACGAAGCAGGGAAAGGGACCCTCATCTCGAGCTCACAAGGTGGAAACGGGGCTCCTCCTGAGTTGTGCCGGGTCCCTCGGTGTTCCTCCCGCGTGGGGATGGGTATGTTGGGGAACTTCTTTTGTGTTGCAGCAAGGGTGGGAAGGACCTTTGCGAGGTTCAAGAGGGAAAGCGTGATTTCCCTCGAGACGCCACAGCAGAAAAGGGTCTCATTTTGCCTGCAGAGGACAATCTCCTGGTTTTCTCAAGTTGCGGGAAGTCCCTCTCGAGTTACGACGGAGACCTCAGGGACCCGCTGGCGTGGCCTCAGGGAAGACCAGTCTCCATGAGAGTTGCGAGGGGCCCCTCGGGATTCCTCCCCAGTCAGGGTCGGGTCCTAGGTCCTTGTCTGGAACTGCGGCCAGTATCTGAGTTTTCCTCTCCAGTGCTCACATGGATCGTGGGGTTCTTCTGGACTCTTCACAGGAGAGTCAGGACTCTTCTCGAGTGGAGACATACACGTCAATTTTCCTCCCGAGCTGTAACGGCAGTATCAGGCTTCCCGACATGTTGACACAGGGATCTGTGGCTTTCCCTCGAGGTGCCACAGGGCTGTCGCACGTGCCACCGTGGTGTGATTCGATGCTCGGGGTGACCTTGGAAGCAGGGCAGGGAAATCAGGTTCATCTGGAGTGGACTGAAACATTTGGGGGTCTTTGGAAATGGTGGCACGACCCCTGGATTTCCTCTTGAATTTCTTGTTGAGAGCACGTCCTCTTGGTCTGTGATGGGAACGTCAGAATTCGTCCCTGAAGAATCAGGGAAAGGAATCCTCATCTGGAAAGGACAAAGGGGAAAGGAGGCCCCTCTTGAGTTTGGTGGGACCCCCAGTGTTCCTCGCGAGTGGAGATGGGTATGTCAGGGAACTTCTTGGGTTGCAGCAAGGGTGTGAAGGACGCTTTGAGGTTCAGGAGGGAAGGCGTGATTTCTCTCGGGATGCCTCAGCAGAAAACGGTCTCATCTCTCCTGGAGGGTAGAACCTCTGGTTTTTCTCCAGTTGTGGCAGGTCCCTCTCGAGTTACAACGTGGACCTCAGGGACCCGGTCGTGTGACCTCAGGAAAGGCCAGTCTCCGTGCGAGTTCAGAGGGGCCCGTCAGGATTGAACTCCTTCGGTGCCAGGTCCTAAGTCCCCGTCTGGAGCCGAACCTGGAACCTAAGGTTTCCTCTCCAGTGTTGGCATGGAACTTGGGGTTTCTCTGGAGTCTCTCAAGGGGAGTCAGGCCTCGTCTCCTGTGGTTGCATGCATGCCCGCTTTCCTCCCGAGCTGTAGCTGCAGTGTCAGGCTTCCCCTCCACTTGACCCAGGCATCTCTGTCTTTCCCTCGAGATACCACCGAGCTGTGGCATGAGCCACCGTGGTGTGAGACGATACGAGGGTGACACTCGAGGTAGTGCAGGGAATTCAGTTTCATCTGAGTGGACTGAGACATCTGGGGGACTGTTAGTATGTTGACACGACCCCTGGAGTTCTCGGCTTTCCTGTTGAGCGGTCCTCCTCTTGAGACGTGACAGGAATGGCGGGAATCCTTTCCCGACGAAGCAGGGAAATGGACCCTCATCTCGAGCTAACGAGGAGGAAACGGGGCTCCTCCTGAGTTGTGCCGGGACCCTCGGTATTCCTCCCGTGTGGGGACGGGTATTTCGGGGAATTTCTTGAGTTGCAGCAAGGGTGGGAAGGACCCTTGCAAGGTTCAAGAGGGAAGGCCTGATTTCCCTAGAGACGACGCAGTAGAAAAGGGCCTCATCTTGCCTGCAGGGGAGAACCTCCTGGTTTTCCTCGAGTTGCAGCAGGTCCCTCTCGATTTACGATGGCGACCTCAGGGACCCGCTCGTGTGGCCTCAGGAAAGACCAGTCTCCATGCGAGTTGTGAGGGGCCCCTTGGGATTCCTCTCCAGTCAGGGTCAGGTCCAAGGTCCTCGTCTGGAACTGTGACCAGAAGCTGAGGCTTCCTCTCCAGTGCTGACATGCATCTTTGGTTTCCTCTGGAGTCTCCACAGGAGAGTCAGGACTCTTCTCAAGTGGAGCCATACACGTTTGTTTTCCTCCCGAGCTGTAGCAGCAGTGTCAGTCTTCCCGACGAGTTGACATAGGGATCTGTGGCTTTCCTTTGAGGTGCCACAGGGCTGTCGCACGTGCCACATTGTTGTGATTCGATGCTCGGGGTCAACTTCGAGGCAGGGCAGCGAAATCAGGTTCATCTGCAGTGGACTGAGACACTTGGGGATCTTTTGGAATGATGGCACGACCCCTGGAGTTCCTCTCGACATTCCTGTTGAGAGCACGTCCTCTTTCTGTGCAACGGGAACGCCAGTATCCTTTCCCAACCAAGCAGGGAAAGGAACCCTCATCTGGAGCGGAGGAGGGGGAAAGGAGGCTCCTCTTGAGTTGTGGTGGGACCCTCAGTGTTCCTCTTGAGTGGAGACGGGTGTGTCGGGGAACTTCTTGAGTTGCAGCTAGGGTGTGAAGGACCCTTTGAGGATCAGGAGGGAAGGCATGATTTCTCTCAGGATGCCGCAGCAGAAAACGGCCTCATCTCGCCTGGAGGGTAGAACCTCCTGGTTTTTCTCGAGTTGGGTCAAGTCCCTCTCGAATTATGACGGTGCCCTCAGGGACCCGCTGCCATGGCCTCAGAAAAGACCAGTCTCCATGCGAGTTGCGAGGGGCTCCTCGGGATTCCTCTACAGTCAGTTTCGGGTCCTAGGTCTTTGTCTGGAACTGCAGTCAGAAACTGAGGTTTCCTCTCCAGTGCTGACTTGGTTCTTGGGGTTCCTCTGGACTCTCCCCAGAGGAGTCAGGCCTCTTGTCCTGTGATTACATGCACGTCCGATTTCCTCCTGAGGTGTAGCAGCAGTGTCAGGCTTCCCGTCGAGTTGACCCAGGGATCTCTGTCTTTCCCTCGAGATACCACAGGGCTGTGGCACGAGCCACCGTGGTGTGAGATGATACGCGGGTGACACTCGAGGTAGTGCAGGGAAATCAGGTTCATCTGGAGTTGACTGAGACATCTAGGGGACTATTAGTATGTTGGCACGACCCCTGGAGATCTCGGCTTTCCTGTTGAGAGCGCCAACTGTTGAGATGCGACGGGAATGGCGGGAATCCTTTCCCGACGATGCAGGGAAAGGGACCCTCATCTCAACCTCACAAGGTGGAAACGGGGCTCCTCCTGAGTTGTGCCAGGACCCTCGGTGCTCCTCCCGTGTGGGGACGGGTATGTCGGGGAACTTCTTGTGTTTCAGCAAGGGTGGGAAGGACCTTTGCTAGGTTCAAGAGAGAAGGCGGGATTCCCCTTGAGACGCCGAAGCAGAAAAGGGCGTCATCTCGCCTACAGGTGAGAACCTCCTGGTTTTTCTCGAGTTGTGGCAGGTCCCTCCTGAGTTACTATGGGGACCTCAGGGACCCGCTAACATGGCCTCAGGAAAGGCCAGTCTCCATATTTGTGAGGGGCACCTAGGGATTCCTCCCCAGTCAGTGTCGGGTCCTAGGTCCTCCTCTGGAACTGCGGCCAGAACCTGAGGTTTCCTCTCCAGTGCTGACATGGATCTTGGGGTTCCTCTGGAGTCTCCACAGGAGAGTCAGGACTCTTCTCGAATGGAGACATACACGTCCGTTTTCCTCCCGAGCTGTAGCAGCAGTGTCAGGCTTCCCCACGAGTTGACACAGGGATCTGTCGCTTTCCCTCGAGGTGCCACAGGGCTGTCGCACGTGCCACCGTGGTGTGATTCAATGCTCGGGGTGACCTTCGAGGCAGGGCAGGGAAATCAGGTTCAATTGGAGTGGACTGAGACATTTGGGGGTCTCTTGGAATGTTGACACGACCCCTGGAGGTTCTCTCGACTTTCCTGTTGTAACCACGTCCTCTTGCTGTGAGATGGGAATGCTAGAATTCTTTCCCGACAAAGCAGGGAAAGGAACCCTCATCTCAAGTGGAGGAGGGGGAAAAGGGGCTCCTCTTGAATTTTGGTGGGACCCTCAGTGTTCCTCTCGAGTGGAGACGGGTATGTCGGGAACTTCTTGAGTTGTTGCAAGGGTGTGAATGACCCTTTGAAGTTCAGCAAGGAAGGCGTGATTTCTATCGGGATGCCACAGCAGAAAAAGGCCTCATCTCGCCTGGAGGGGAGAATCTACTGTTTTTTCTCAAGTTGCAGCAGTTCCCTCTCGAGTTACGATGTGGACCTCAGGGACCCGGTCTCGTGACCTCAGGAAAGGCCAGTCTCTGTGCGAGTTGAGAGGGGCCCGTCGGGATTGCTCTCCTTCGTTGCCGGGTCTTAAGTCCCCATCTGGAGCCGAAGCTGGAACCTGAGGTTTCCTCTCCAGTGCTGACATGGATCTTGGGGTTCCTCTGGAGTCTCCCCAGTGGAATCAGGCCTCGTCTGCTGTGGTTACATTCACGTCTGCTTTCCTCCTGAGTTGTAGCAGCAGTGTCAGGCTTCCCGTCGAGTTGACCCAGAGATCTCTGTCTTTCCCTCGAGATGCCACAGTGCTGTGACACTAGCCAACGTGGTGTGAGGCGATACAAGGGTTACACTCGAGGCAGTTCAGGGAAATCAGGTTCATCTGGAATGGACTGAGACTTCTGGGGGACGTTTAGTATGTTGGCACGACCCCTGGAGATCTCGGCTTTCCTGTTGGGAGCGCCACCTCTTGAGATGTGACGGGAATGGTGGGAATCCTTTCCCGAAGAATCAGGGAAAGGGACACACCACTCGAGTTCGCGAGGAGGAAACAGGGCTCCTACTGAGTTGTGCCGGGAACCTTGGTGTTCCTCCCGCGTGGGGACGGGTATGTCGCGGAACTTCTTGTGTTGCAGCAAGGGTGGGAAGGACCCTTGCGAGGTTGAAGAGGGAAGGTGTGATTCCCCTCAAGATGCCGAAGCAGAAAAGGATGTCATCTGGCCTGCAGGGGAGAACCTCCTGGTTTTTCTCGAGTTGTGGCAGGTCCCTCCCGAGTTACAATGGGGACCTCAGGGACCCGCTAGCGTGGCCTCAGGAAAGGCCAGTCTCCATGCGAGTTGCAAGGGGCACCTCAGGATTCCTCCCCAGTCAGTGTCGGGTCCTAGGTCCTCCTCTGGAACTGCGGCCAGAACCTGAGGTTTCCTCTCCAGTGCTGACGTGAATCTTGGGGTTCTCTGGAGTCTCCAAAGGAGAGTCAGGACCCTTCTCGAATGGAGACATACACGTCCATTTTCCTCCCGAGCTGTAACAGCAGTGTCAGGCTTCCCGACGAGTTGACACAGGGATCTGTGGCTTTCCTTCGAGGTGCCACAGGGCTGTTGCACGTGCCACCGTGGTATGATTCGATGCTCAGGGTGACCTTCGAGGCAGGGCAGGGAAATCAGGTTCATCTGGAGTGTACTGAGATATTTGACGGTCTCTTGGAATGTTGACACGACCCCTGGAGGTTCTCTCGACTTTCCTGTTGTAACCACGTCCTCTTGCTGTGTGACGGCAACACCAGAATCCTTTCCCGACCAAGCAGGGAAAGGAACCCTCATCTGGAGCGGAGGAGGGGAAAGAAGGCTCCTCTTGAGTTGTGGTGGGACCCTCAGTGTTCCTCTCGAGTGGAGACGGCTATGTCGGGGAATTTCTTGAGATGCAGCAAGGGTGTGAAGTACCCTTTGAGGCTCAGGAGGGAAGGCGTGATTTCTCTCGGGATCCTGCAGCGGAAAGCGGCCTCATCTCGCCTGAAGGGGAGAACCTCCTGGTTTTTCTCGAGTTGCGGCAGGTCCCTCTTTAGTTATGACGGGGACCTCAGGGAACCACTCGCGTGGCCTCAGGAAATGCCTGTCTCCGTGTGAGTTGAGAGGGTCCCCTCGGAATTCCTCTCCAGTCAGTGCCTGGTCCTAAGTCCCTGTCTGGAGCCACAGCTGGAACCTGAGGTTTCCTCTCCAGTGCTGGCATGGATCTTAGTGTTTCTCTAGAGTCTCCCCAGGGGAGTCAGGCCTCGTCTCCTTTGATTACATGCATGTCTGCTTCCTCCCGAGCTGTAGCAGCAATGTCAGGCTTCCCATCGAGTTGACCCAGGGATCTCTGTCTTTCCTGCGAGATGCCACAGGGCTGTGGCGTGAGCCATTGTGGTGTGAAGAGATATGCGGGTGATCTTTGAGGCAGGGCAGTGAAATCAGGTTCATCTGGCATGGACTGAGATATTTGAGGAACTTTTAGTATGTTGGTACGACCCCTGGAGATCTCGGCTTTTCTGTTGAGTCGGAACCTCTTGAGATGCGATGGGAACGGCAGGAATCCTTTCCTGACGAAGCAGGGAAAGGGATCCTCATCTCGAGCTAACAAGGTGGAGACGGGGCTCCTCCTGAGTTGTCCCGGGACCCTCGGTGTTCCTCCCGCTTGGGGACGGGTATGTCGGGGAACTTCTTGAGTTGCAGCAAGGGTGGGAAGGACCCTTGCGAGGTTCAAGAGAGAAGGCGTGATTTCCCTCGAGACGCCGCAGCAGAAAAGGGCCTCATCTCGCCTCCAGGGTAGAACCTCCTGGTTTTCTTGAGATGCGGCAGGTCCCTCTCGAATTACAATGGGGACCTCAGGGACTCGCTGGTGTGGCCTCAGGAAAGACCAGTCTCCATGCAAGTTGCGAGGGGCTCCTCAGGATTCCTCTCCAGTCAGTGTCGGGTCCCAGGTCCTCGGCAGGAACTGTGGTAAGAATCTGAGGTTTTGTCTCCAGTGATGCTATGGATCTTGGGTTTCCTCTGAAGTCTCCACAGGAGAGTCAGGACTATTCTCGAGTTGAGACATAAACGCCCATTTTCCTCGCGAGCTGTAGTAGCAGTGTCAGGCTTCCCGACGAGTTGACACAGGGATCTGTGGCTTTCCCTCGAGGTGCCACAGGGCTGTCGCACGTGCCACCATGGTGTGATTCAATGCTTGGGGTTACCTTCGAGGCAGGGTAGGGAAATCAGGTTTATCTGGAGTGGACTGAGACATTTGGGTGTCTTTTGGAATGCTGGCATGACCCTTGGAGTTCCTATCGACTTTCCTATTGTGAGCATGTCCTCTTGCTGTGTGACAGGAATGCCAGAATCCTTTCCCGATGAAACAGTGAAAGGAACCCTCATCTGGAGCGGAGGAGGGGAAAGGGGGCTCCTCTTGAGTTGTAGCAGAACCCTCAGTGTTCCTATCGAGTGGAAACGGGTATGTCACGGAACTTCTTGAGTTGCAGCAGGGTGTGAAGGACCCTTTGAGGTTCAGGAGGGAAGGCGATATTTCGCTCGGGATGCCGCAGCAGATAACAGCCTCATCTAGCCTGGAGGGGAGAGCCTCCTGGTTTTCCTCATGTTGCGGCAAGTCCATCTCGATTTACAACGGGGACCTCAGGGACCCGCTCACATGGCCTCAGGAAAGGCCACTCTCCGGGTGAGTTGAGAGGGGCCCCTCGGGATTCCTCTACAGTGGGTGCTGGGTCCTAATTCCCTATCTGGAGCCGAAGCTGGAACCTGAGGTACCTCACCAGTGCTGGCATGGATCTTCAGATTATTCTGGAGTCTCCCCAGGGGACTCAGCAAACTTCTCTTGTGGTTAAATGCACGTCCACTTTCCTCCTGAGCTGTAACAGCAGTGTCAGGCTTCCCGTCGATTTGACCCAGGTATCTCTGTCTTTCCCTCGAGATGCCACAGGGCTGTGGCACGAGCCACCATGGTGTGAGGCGATATGCATTTGACACTCGAGGCAGGGCAAGGAAATTAGGTTCAACTGGAGTGGATTGAGACACCTGGGGGACTTTCAGTATGTTGGCATGACCCCTGGAGTTCTTGGCTTTCCTGTTGAGAGAGCCACCTCTTCAGATGGTCTGGGCATGGCAGGAAACCTTTCCCGACGATATAGGGAAAGGGACCCTCATCTCGAGCTCACGAGGAGGAAACGGGGCACTTCCTCAGTTGTGCCGGGACCCTCGGTGTTCTACCCACATGAGGACGGGTATGTCGGGGAACTTCTCAAGTTGCAGCATGGGTTGGAAGGACCCTTGTGAGGTTCAAGAGGGATGGCGTGATTTCTCTCGATATGTTGCAGCAGAAAAGGGCCTCAACTCGCCTGCAGGGGAGGACCTCCTGGTTTTTCTCGAGTAGCGGCAGGTCCCTCTCAAGTTACGATGGGGACATCAGGGACCTGCTGGTGTTTCCTCAGGAAAGACCATTCTCCTTGTGAGTTGCGAGGGGCCCTTCAGGATTCCTCTCCAGTCAGTGTCAGGCCCTAGGTCCTCATCTGGAACTGCGGCCAGAACCTGAGGTTTCCTCTCCAGTGCTGACATGGATCTTGGGGTTCCTCAGGAGTCTCCACAGGAGAGTCAGGACTCTTCTCGAGTGGAGATATACATGTCCATTTTCCTCTCAAGCTGTAACAGCAGTGTCAGTCTACCCATCGAGTTGACCCAGGGATCTCTGTCTTTCTCTCGGGATGCCACAGGGATGTGGCACGAGCCACCGTAGTGTTAGGTGATACGCGGGTGACCTTCAAGGCAGGACAGGGAAATCAGGTTAATCTTGAGTGGACTGGGACATCTGGGGGACATTTAGTATGTTGGCACGGCCCCTGGAGATCTTGAGATGCGACGGGAACGGCGGGAATCCTTTCCCGACAAAGCAGGGAAAGGAACCCTCATCTCGAGCTCATGAGGGGGAAACAAGGTTCCTCTTGAGTTGTGCCAGGACCCTCGGTGTTCCTCCCACATGGGGCTGGGTATGTCAGGGAAATTCTTGAATTGCAGCAAGGGTGGGAAGGACCCTTGATAGGTTCAAATGGGAAGGCGTTATTTCCCTCGAGACGCTGCAGCAGAAAACAGCCTCATCTCGCCTGGAGGGGAGAACCTTTTGGATTTTCTCGGGTTGAGGCTGGTCCCTCTCGAGTTACGACAGGGATCTCAGGGAAACTCTGGTGTGGCCTCAGGAAAGACCAGTCTCCATGCGAGTTGCGACGGGCCTCTCGTAATTCCTCTCCAGTCAGTGTCGGGTCCTAGGTCCTCATCTGGAACTGCGGCCAGAACCTAAGGTTTCCTCTCCAGTGCTGACATAGGTCTTGGGGTACCTCTGGAGTCTCCACAGGAGAGCCAGGACTCCTCGAGTGGAGACATACACGTCCGTTTTCCTCCCGAGCTGTAGCAGCAGTGTCAGGCTTCCAGACGAGTTGACACAGGGATCTGTGGCTTTCCTTCGAGGTGCCACAGGTCTGTCGCACGTGCNAGGTCTTGGGGTACCTCTGGAGTCTCCACAGGAGAGCCAGGACTCCTCGAGTGGAGACATACACGTCCGTTTTCCTCCCGAGCTGTAGCAGCAGTGTCAGGCTTCCAGACGAGTTGACACAGGGATCTGTGGCTTTCCTTCGAGGTGCCACAGGTCTGTCGCACGTGCCACCATGGTGTGATTCGATGCTCGGGGCGACCTTCGAGGCAGGGCAGGGAAGTCAGGTTCATCTGGAGTGGGCTGAGACATTTGGGTTTCTTTTGGAATGGTGGCACGACCCCTGGAGTTCCTCTCGACTTTCCTGTTGAGAGCATGTCCTCTTGCTGTGGAACGGGAAAGGGATACCGCAGCAGAAAACGGCCTCATCTCGCTTGGAGGGGAGAACCTCCTCGTTTTTCTTGAGTTGCGGCAGGTCCCTCTCGAGTTATGAAGGGCACCTAAGTGACCCGCTTGCGTGCCCTCAGGAAAGGCCAGTTTCTGTGCGAGTTGAGAGGGTCCCCTCGGGATTCCTCTCCCGTCAGTGCCGGGTCCTAAATGCCCGTCTGCAGCCGAAACTGGAACCTGAGGTTTTCTCTCCAGTGTTGGCATGGATCTTGGGGTTCCTCAGAAGTCTCCCCAGGGGAGTCAAGCCTCGTCTCCTGTGGTTACATGAATGTTCCCTTTCCCCCCAAGCTGTAGCAGCAGTGTCAGACTTCCCATTGAGTTGACCCAGGGATCTCTGTCTTTCACTCGAGATGCCACAGGACTGTGGCACGAGCCACCGTGGTGTGAGGCAATACGCGGGTGAAACTCGAGGTAGTGCAGTGAAATCAGGTTCATCTGGAGTGGACTGAGACATCTGGGGGATGTATAGTATGTTGGCACGACCCCTGGAGATCTCGGCTTTCCTGTTGAGAGCGCCACCTCTTGAGATGCGACGGGAATGGCAGCAATCCTTTCCCGTCGAAGCAGGGACAGGGACCCTCATCTCGAGCTCATGAGGGGGAAACGGAGCTCCNTCTGGAGTGGACTGAGACATCTGGGGGATGTATAGTATGTTGGCACGACCCCTGGAGATCTCGGCTTTCCTGTTGAGAGCGCCACCTCTTGAGATGCGACGGGAATGGCAGCAATCCTTTCCCGTCGAAGCAGGGACAGGGACCCTCATCTCGAGCTCATGAGGGGGAAACGGAGCTCCTCCTGGGTTGTGCCAGGACCCTCGGTGTTCCTCCCGGGTGGTGACGGGTATGTCGGGGAACTACCTGAGGTGCAAGATGGGTGGGAAAGACGCTTGTGAGGTTCAAGAGGGAAGGCGTGATTTCCCTCGAGACTCTGCAGTAGAAAAGGGCCTCATCTCCCCTACAAGGGAGAACCTCCTGGTTTTTCTCGAGTTGCGGCAGGTCCCTCTGGAGTTACAACAGGGACGTCAGGGACCCGCTGGAGTGCCCTCAGAAAAGACCAGTCTCCATGTAAGTTGCGAGGTGCCCCTCGGGATTCCTCTCCAGTCAGTGTCGGGTCCTAGGTCCTCGTCTGGAACTACGGCCAGAATCTGAGGTTTCCTCTCCAGTGCTGACATGGATCTTGGTGTTCCTCTGGAGTCTCCACAGGAGAGTCAGGACTCTTCTCAGAAAGGCCAGTCTCCATGCGAGTTGAGAGGGGCCCCTCGGGATTCCTCTCCATTTGGTGCCATTCCTAGGTCCGCATCTAGAGCCAAAGCTGGGACCTGAGGTTTCCTCTCCAGTGTTGGCATGGATCTTGGGATTCCTCTGGAGTCTCCCCAGGAGAATCAGGCCTGTTCTCCTGTGGTTACATGCACGTCTGCTTTCCTCCCAAGCTGTAGCAGCAGGGTCAGTGTTTCCCTCGAGTTGACACAGGGATCTCTGTCTTTCTCTCTAGATGCCACAGGGCTGTGGCACAATCCACCGTGGTGTGCGGCGACCGGCGGGGGACACTCGAGGTAGGGCAGGGAAATCAGGTTCATCTGGATTGGGCTGGGACATCTGGGGGGGCTTTTAGTATGTTGGCATGACCCCTGGAGATCTCGGCTTTCCTTTTGAGATCGCCACCTCTTGAGATGCCACGGGAATGGCGGGAATCCTTTTCCGATGAAGCAGGGAAAAAGACCCTCATCTCGAGCTCACGAGGGGGAAACGGGGCTCCTCCTGAGTTATGCCGGGACCACCGGTGCTCCTCCCCTGTGTGGACGGGTATGTCAGGGAACTTCTTGAGTTGCAGCAAGGGTGGGAAGGACCCTTGTGAGGTTCAAGATAGAAGGCGTGATTTCCCTCGAGAGGCCACAGCAGAAAAGGGCCTCATCTCGCCTGCAACAGAGAACCTCCTGGTTTTTCTCGAGTTGTGGCAGGTCCCTCTCAAGTTATGACGGGGACCTCAGGAAACCACTGGCGTTGCGTCAGGAAAGACCAGCCTCCATGCGAGTTGCAAGGGTCCCCTCGGGATTCCTCTCCAGTCAGTGTTGGATCCTAGGTCCTTGTCTAGAACTGCGGCCAGAAACTGAGGTTCCCTCTCCAGTGCTGACATGGATCTTGGGGTCCCTCAGGAGTCTCCACAGGAGAGTCTGGACTCTTCTCGAGTGGAGACAATCACGTCCGTTTTCCTCCCGAGCTGTAGCAGCAGTGTCAGGCTTCCCGACGAGTTGGCACAGGGATCTGTGGCTTTCCCTCGAGGTGCCACAGGGCTGTCGCACGTGCCACCGTGGTGTGATTCATTGCTCGGGGTGACCTTCGAGGCAGGGCAGGGAAATCAGGTTCATCTGGAGTGGACTGAGACATTTGGGGGTCTTTTGGAATGGTGGCACGACCCCTGGAGATCCTCTCGACTTTCCTCTTGAGAGCGCGTCCTCTTGCTGTGTGACGGGAACACCCGAATCCTTACCCGACGAAGCAGGGAAAGGAACCCTCATCTGGAGTGGAGGAGGGGGAAAGGGGGCTCCTTTTGATTTGTGGTGGGACCCTCAGCATTCCTCTCGAGTGGAGATGGGTATATCGGGGAACCTCTTGAATTGCAGCAATGGTGGGAAGACCCTTGCGAGTTTCAAGAGGGAAGGGGTGATTTCTCTCGGGATGTCGCAGCAGAAAACGGCCTCATCTCGCCTTCAGGTGACAACCTCCTGGTTTTTCTCGAGTTGCGGCAGGTCCCTCTTGAGTTATGACAGGGACCTCAGGGACCCGCTCGCATTGCCTCAGGAAAGGCCAGTCTGCGTGCGAGTTGAGATAAGCCCCTCGGGATTCCTCTCCAGTCAGTGCCGGGTCCTAAGTTCCCACCTGGAGCCGAACTTGGAACCTGAGGTTTCCTCCCCAGTGTGGGCATGGGCCTTAGGGTTCCACTGGGGTCTCCCCAGGGGAGTCAGGCCTCATGTCCTGAGGTGACATGGACGTCCGCTTTCCTCCCGAGCTGTAGCAGCAGCGTCAGGCTTCCCGATGAGTTGACACAGGGATCTGTGGTTATCTCTTGAGGTGCCACAGGGCTGTTGCATGTGCCACAGTGGTGCGATTCAATGCTCGGGGTGACCGTCGAGGCACTCGGGGCAAACAGGTTCATCTGGAGTGGACTGAGACATTTGGCGGTCTTTTGGAATGGTGGTACGAACCCTGGAGTTCCTCTCGACTTTCCTGTTGAGAACACGTTCTCTTGCTGTGTGACAGGAATGCCAGAATCCTTTCCCGACCAAGCAGGGAAAGGACCCTCATTTGGAGCGGAGGAGGGGGAAATGGGGCTCCTCTTGAGGTATGGTGGCACTCTCAGTGTTCTTCTCGAGTGGAGATGGGTATGTCAGGGAATTTCTTGAGTTGCCGCAATGGTGTGAAGAACCCTTTGAGGTTCAGGAGGGAAGGCGTGATTTCTCTCGGGATGCTGCAGCAGAAAACGGCCTCATCTCACCTGGAGGGGAGAACCTCCTGGTTTCTCTTGAATTACGGCAGGTCCTACTCGAGTTACGATGAGTACCATAGGGACCTGCTCGCATGGCCTCAGGAAAGGCCAGTCTCTGTGCCAGTTGAGAGGGGACCTCGGGATACCTCTTCATTCGATGCCGGTCCTAGGTCCGCATCTAGAGCCGAAGCTGGAACCTGAGGTACCTCTCCATTGCTGGCATGGATCTTGAGATTCCTCTGGAGTCTCCCCAGGAGAATCAGGCCTGGTCTCCTGTGGTTACATGCACGTCCGCTTTCCTCCCGAGCTGTAGCAGCAGGGTCAGTGTTCCCCTCAAGTTGACACAGGGATCTCTGTCTTTCTCTCTAGATGCCACAGGGCTGTGGCACAAGCCACCGTGGTGTGAGGTGACTGGCGGGTGACACTCGAGGTAGGGCAGGGAAATCAGGTTCATCTGGATTGGACTGGGACATCTGGGGGGGCTTTTAGTATGTTGGCACGACCCCTGGAGATCTCAGCTTTCCTTTTGAGATTGCCACCTCTTGAGATGCGACGGGAATGGTGGGAATCCTTTCCCAACGCGGCAGGGTAAAGGACCTTCATCTCGAGCACACGAGGGGGAAACGGGGCTCCTCCTGAATTATGCCGGGACCACCGGTGCTCCTCCCGTGTGGGGATGGGTATGTCAGGGAACTTCTTGAGTTGCAGCAAGGGTGGGAAGAACCCTTGTGAGGTTCAAGATAGAAGGCGTGATTTCCCTCGAGAGGCCACAGCAGAAAAGGGCTTCATCTCGCCTGCAGAGGAGAACCTCCTGGTTTTTCTCGAGTTACGGCAGGTCCCTCTCGAGTTACGATGGGGACCTCAGGAAATCGCTGGTGTTGCCTCAGGAAAGACCAGTTTCCATGTGAGTTGCGAGGTGCCCATCGAGATTCCTCTCCAGTCAGTGTCGGGTCCTAGGTCCTCATCTGGAAATGGGGCCAGAACCTGGGGTTTCCTCTCCAGAGATGACATGGATCTTGGGGTTCCTCTGGAGACTCCACAGGAGGGTCAGGACTCTTCCCTTGTGGAGACATACTCATCCGTTTTCTCCCGAGCTGTAGAAGCAGTGTCAGGCTTTCCGACCAGTTGACACAGGGAACTGTGGCTTTCCATCAAGGTGCCACTGGTCTGTCCCACATGGCCCCATGGTGTGATTCGATTCTCGGGTTGATCTTTAAGGCAGGGCATTGAAATCAGGTTCATCTGGGGTGGACTGAGACACCTGGGGGACTTTTAGCATGTTGGCATGACCCCTGGAGATCTCAGCTTTCCTGTTGTGAGCCCCAGCTCTTGAGATGTGGTGGGAACGGTGGGAAACCTTTCCAGAAGAAGCAGGGCAAGGGACCCTCATCTCGAGCTCACGAGGGTGAAACCGGTCTCCTCCTGAGTTGTGCCGGGACCCTCGGTGTTCCTTCCGCGTGGGGACGGGTATGTCGGGGAACTTCTTGAGTTGCAGGAAGGGTGGGAAGGACCCTTGCGAGTTTCAAGAGGGAAAGCGTGATTTCCCTCGAGACACTGCAGCAGAAAAGAGACTCATCTCACCCCCAGGGGAGAACCTCCTCGTTTTGCTCGACTTGCGGCAGGTCACTCTCGAGTTACGACGGGAACCTCAGGGACCCTTGGCATGGTCTCAGGAAAGACCAGCCTCCATGTGAGTTGCGAGGGGCCCCTCGGATTTCCTCTCCAGTCAGTGTCAGGTCATAGGTCCTCGTCTGGAACTGCGGCCAGAACCTGACGTTTCCTCTCCAGTCCTGACATGGATCTTGTGGTTCCTCTGGAGTCTCCACAGGAGAGTCAGGATTATTCTCGAGTGGAGACATACACGTCCGTTTTCCTCCAGAGTTGTAGCAGCAGTGTCAGGCTGCCCGATGAGTTGACACAGGGATCTGTGGCTTTTCCTCGAGGTGCCACAGGGCTGTCGCATGTGCCACCATGTTGTGATTCAATGCTCGGTGTGACTGTCGAGGCAGGACAGGGAAATCAGGTTCTTCTGGATTGGGCTGAGACATTTTGGGGTCTTTTGGAATGGTGGCACGACCCCTGGAGTTCCTCTTGACTTTCCTGTTGAGAGCACGTCCTCTTGCTGTGAGACGGGAACGTCAGAATCCTTTCCCAACTAAGCAGGGAAAGGGACCCTCATCTCGAGCTCACAAGGGGGAAACGGGGCTCCTCTTGAGTTGTGGTGGGACTCTCAGTGTTCCTCTCGAGTGGAGACGGGAATGTTGGGGAACTTCTTGAGTTGCAGCAAGGGTGTGAAGGACCCTTGAGGTTCAAGAGGGAAGGCGTGATTTCTCTCGGGATGCCTCAGCAGAAACGGCCTCATCTCGCCTGGAGGGGAGAACCTGGTTTTTCCCGTGTTGCGGCAGGTTCCTCTCGAGTTATGATGGGGACCTCAGGGATTCCCATGCGTGGCCTCAGGAAAGGCCAGTCTCCGTGCGAGTTGAGAGGGGCCCCTTGGGATTCCTCTCCAGCCGGTACTGGGTCCTAATTCCCCATCTGGAGCCGAACCTGGAACCTGAGGTTTCCTCTCCAGTGCTGGCATGGATCTTGGGGCTCCTCTGGAGTATCCCCACAGGAGTCAGGCCTCGTCTCCTGTGGTTCCATGCAGGTCTGCTTTCCTCCTGAGCTGTAGCAGCAGTGTCAGGCTTCCCGTTGAGTTGACCCAGGAATCTCTGTTTTTCCCTCGAGATGCCACAGGGCTATGGCACGAGCCACTGTGGTGTGAGGCGATACGCGGTTGATACTCAATTCAAGTCAGGGAAATCAGGTTCATTTGAAGTGGACTGAGACATCTGGGAAACTTTTAGTATGTTGGCACGACCTCTGGAGATCTCAGCTTCCTGCTGAGAGCGCCACCTCTTGAGATGCAATGGGAACGGTGGGAATCCTTTCCCGACAAAGCAGGGAAAGGGACCCTAATCTCGAGCTCAAGAGGTGGAAACGGGGCTCCTCCTGAGTTGTGCCGGGACCATCAGTGTTACTCATGTGTGGGGAGAGGTATGTCGGGGAACTTCCTGAGTTGCAGCAACGGTGGGAAGGACCCTTGCGAGCTTCAAGAAGGAAGGCGTGATTTCCCTCAAGATTCCAGAGTAGAAAAGGGCCTCATCTCGCCTGCAGGGGAGAACCTACTGGTTTTTCTCGAGTTGCGGCAGGTCCCTCTCGAGTTAAGACGGGGACCTCAGGGACCCCTGGGGTGGCCTCAGGAAAGACCAGTCTCCATGCGAGTTATGAGGGGCCCCTCAGGATTCCTCTCCAGTTAGTGTCGTGTCCTAAGCCCTCGACTGAAACTGCAACCAGAACCTGAGGTTTCCTCTCCAGTTCTGACATGGATCTTGGAGTTCCTCTGGAGTCTCCAAAGGAGAGTCAGGACTCTTCTCGAGTTGAGATATACACGTCCGTTTTCCTCCCAAGCTGTAGCAGCAGTGTCAGACTTCCTGACGAGTTGACACAGGGATCTGTGGCTTTCCCTCGAGGTGCCACAGGGCTGTCGCACGTGCCTCCATGGTGTGATTCAATGCTTGGGGTGACCTTGGAGGCAGGGCAGGGAAATCAGGTTCATCTGGAGTGGACTGAGACATTTGAGGGTCTTTTGGAATGGGGACACGACCCCTGGTGTTCCTCTCGACTTTCCTGTTGAGAGCACGTCCTCTTGCTGTGTGACAGGAACGCCAGAATCCTTTCCTGTTGAAGCAGGGAAATGAACCCTCATCTGGAGCGGAGGAGGGGGAAAGGGGGCTTCTCTTGAGTTATGGTGGGACCCTCAGTGTTCCTCTCGAGTGGAGATGGGTATGTCGGGGAACTTATTGAGTTGCAGCAAGGGTGTGAAGGACCCTTTGAGGCTCAGGGGGGAAGGCATTATTTCTCTCAGGATGCTGCAGCAGAAAACGGCCTCATCTCACCTGGAGGAGAGAACCTCCTGATTTTTCTCGAGTTGCGGCAGGTCCCTCTCGAGTTATGACAGGGACCTCAGGGACCCGCTCGCGTGGCCTCAGGAAAGGCCAGTCTCCGTGTGAGTAGAGAGGGGCCCCTCGGGATTCCTCTCCAATCAGTGCCGGGTCCTAAGTCTCCATCTGCAGCCGAAGCTGGAACCTGAGGTTTCCTCTCCAGTGCTGGCATGGATCTTAGGGTTCCTCTGGAGTCTCCCCAAGGGAGTCAGGTCTCGTCTCCTGTGGTTACACGCACTTCCGCTTTCCACCCGAGCTGTAGCAACAGTTTCAGTCTTCCCATCGTGTTGACACAGGGATCTCTGTCTTTCCATCGAGATGCCACAGGTCTATGGAAGGAGCCACCATGTTCTGAGGCGCTACATGGGTGACACTCGAGGTACTGCTGGGAAATCAGGTTCATCTGGAGTTGACTGAAACATTTGGGTGTCTTTTGGTATGGTGGCACAACCCCTGGAGTCCCTCTCGACTTTCCTGTTGAGAGCATGTCCTCTTGCTGTGTGAAGGGAACGACAGAATCCTTTCCTGACAAAGCAGGGAGTGGAACCCTCATCTGGAGCGGAGCAAGGGAAAAGGGGGCTCCTCTGGAATTGTGGTGGGACCCTCAGTGTTCCTCTCAAGTGGAGATGGGTATGTCGGGGAAATTCTTGAGTTGCAGCAAGTGTGTGAAGGACCTTTTGAGGGTCCAGAGGGAAGGTGTGATTTCTCTCGGGATGCCACAGAAGAAAACGGCCTCATCTCGCCTGGAGGGGAGAACTTCCTGGTTTTTCTCGAGTTGTGGCAGGTCCCTCTCAAGTTACGACAGGGACCTCAGGGACCCACTGGCATGGCCTCAGGAAAGACCAGTCTCCATGCAAGTTGCGAGAGGCCCATCAGGATTCCTCTCTAGTCCATGTTGGGTCATAGGTCCTTGTCTGGAACTGCGGCCAGATCCTGAGGTATCCTCTCCAATGCTGACATGGATCTTGGGGTTCCTCTGGAGTCTCCACAGGAGAGTCAGGACTCTTCTCGGGTGGAGACATACATGTTCATTTTCCTCCCGATCTGTAGCAGCAGTGGCAGGCTTCCCGACGAATTCACACAGGGATCTGTGGCTTTCCCTCAACATGCCACAGGGCTGTCCTAGGTGCCACCATGGTGTAATTCGATGCTCAGGGTGACCTTCGAGGCAGGGCAGAAAATCAGGTTCATCTGGAGTGGACTGAGGCATTTGGGGATCTTTTGAAATGGTGACACGACCCTCGAGTTCCTCTCGACATTCCTGTTGATAGCACGTCCTCTTGCTGTGGGACGGGAACGCCGGAATCCTTTCCCGATGAAGCAGGGAAAGGATCCCTCATCTGGAGTGGAGGAGGGGGAAAGGGGGCTCCTCTTGAGTTGTGGTGTGATCCTCAGTGTTCCTCTCGAGTGGAGACGTGTATGTCGGGGAACTCCTTGTGTTGCCGCAAGGGTGTTAAGATCCCTTTGAGGTTCAGGAGGGAAGGGGTGATTTCTCTCGGGATGTCGCGGCAGAAAATGGCCTCGTCTCACCTAGAGGGGAGAACCTCCTGGTTTTTCTAAGTTGTGGCAGATCCCTCTCGAGTTACGACGGGGACCTCAGGGACCCGCTCGCGTTGCCTCAGGAAAGGCCAGTCACCGTGCGAGTTGAGAGGGGCCCCTTGGGATTCCTCTCCAGTCGAAGCCGGGTCCTAAGTCCCCGTCTGGAGCCGAAGCTGGAACCTGAGGTTTCCTCTCCAGTGCTGGCATGGATCTTGGGGTTCCTCTGGAGTCTCCCCAGGGGAGTCAGGCCTCGTGTCCTGTGGTTACACGCACTTCCGCTTTCCACCCGAGCTGTAGCAGCAGTGTCAGGCTTCCCGTCAAGTTGACCCAGGGATCTCTGTCTTTCCCTCGAGAAGCCACAGGGCTGTGGCACGAGCCACCGTAGTGTGAGGCGATACGTGGGTGACACTCGATGTAGTGCAGGTAAATCAGGTTCATCTGGCGTGGACTGAGACATCTGGGGGACTTTTAATATGTTGGCACAACCCCTGAGATCTCGGCTTTCCTGTTTAGAGAGCCACCTCTTGAGATGCGACGGGAATGGCGGGAATCCTTTCACGTCGAAGCAGGTAAAGGGACCCTCATGTCGAGCTCATGAGGGGGAAACGGGGCTCCTCCTGAGTTGTGCCGGGACCCTCCGTGTTCCTCCCACGTGGGGACGAGTATGTCGGGCAACTTCTTGAGTTGCAGCAAGGGTGGGAGGGCCCTTGCGAGGTTCAAGAGGGAAGGCGTGATTTCCCTCGAGACACCGCAGCAGAAAAGGGCCTCATCCCCCCTGCAGGTTAGAACTTCCTGGTTTTTCTCGAGTTGTGGCCGGTCCCTATCTATTTATGATCGGGACCTCAGGGAACCGATGGCATGGCCTCAGGAAAGACCAGTCTCCATGCGAGTTGCGAGGGGCCCCTCGGGATTCCACTCCAGTCAGTTTCGAGTCCTAGGTCTTCATCTGGAACTGCGGCCAGAACCTGAGGTTTCCTCTCTAGTTCTGACACGGACCTTGGGGTCCCTCTGGAGTCTCCACAGGAGCGTCAGGACTCTTCTCGAGTGGAGACATACACGTCTGTTTTCCTCCCAAGCTGTAGCAGCTGTGTCAGGCTTCCCAACGAGTTGACACAGGGATCTCTGACTTTCCCTCGAGGTGCCATATGGCTGTCGCACGTGCCACCGTGGTGTGATTTGATGCTTGGTGTGACCCTCGAGGCAGGGCAGGGAAATCAGGTTCATCTGGAGTGGAATGAGACATCTGAGGGAATTTTAGTATGTTGGCACAACCCCTGGAGATCTCAGCTTTCCTTTTGAGAGTGCCACCAGTTGAGATGCAATGGAAACGGCGGGAATCCTTTCCTGAAGAAGCAGGGAAAGGGACCCTCATCCCAAACTCACGAGGGGGAAATGGGGCTCCTCCTGAGTTGTGCCGGGACCCTTGGTGTTCCTCCCACATCGGGATGGGTATGTCGGGGAAATTCTTGAGTTGCAGCAAGGGTGGGAAGTACCCTTGCGAAGTTCAAGAGGGAAGGCGTGATTTCCCTCGAGATACCGCTGCAGAAAAGGGCCACATCTGGCCTGCAGGGGAGAACCTCCTGGTTTTTCTCGAGTTGCGGCAGGTCCCTCTCGAGTTACAACAGGGACCTAAGGACCCACTGGCGTTGCCTCAGGAAAGACCAGTGTCCATGCGAGTTGCAAGGGGCCTCTCGGGATTCCTCTCCAGTCAGTGTTGGGTGCTAGGTCCTCGTCTGGAACTGCGGCCAGAACCTGAGGTTTCCTCTCCTGTGCTGACATGGATCTTGGGGTTCCTCTGGACTCTCCACAGGAGAGTCAAGACTGTTCTCAAGTGGAGATATACGCATCCATTTTCCTCCTGAGCTGTAGCAGCAGTGTCAGGCTTCCCGACGAGTTGACACAGGGTTCTGTGGCTTTCTCTCGTTGTGCCACAGGGCTGTCGCATGTGCCACTGTGGTGAGATTCGATGCTTGGGGTGACCTTCGAGGCAGGACAGGGAAATCAGGTTCATCTGGAGTGGACTGAGACATGTGCGTGTCTTTTGGAATGGTGGCACGACCGCTCAGTTTCCTCTTGTCATTCCTGTTGAGAGCACGTCCTCTTGCTGTGCGACAGGAATGCCAGAATCCTTTTCCAACGAAGCAGGGAAAGGAACTCTCATCTGGAGCGGAGAAGGGGGAAAGGGGGCTCCTCTTGAGTTGTGGTGGGACCCTCAGTGTTCCTCCCGAGTGGAGACAGGTATGTCATGGAATTTCTTGAGTTTCAGCAAGGGTGTGAAGGACGCTTTGAGCTTCTGGACAAAAGGCGAGATTTCTCTCAGAATGCCGCAGCAGAAAATGGCCTCATCTCACCTGGAGGGGAGAACCTCCTTGTTTTTCTCGAGTTGTGGCAGGTCTCTCTCGAGTTACGACGGGGACCTCAGGGACCCGCTCGCGTGGCCTCAGGAAAGACCAGTCTCCATGCAAGTTGTGAAGGGCCCCTCGAGATTCCTCTCCAGTCGGTGCCAGGTCCTAAGTCCCCGTCTGGAGCCGAAGCTGGAACCTGAGGTTTCCTCTCCAGTGCCTGCAGGGATCCTGTGGTGCCTCTGGAGTATCCCCAGGGGATTCGGGCCTCATCTCCTGTGGTTACATGCACGTTCGCTTTCATCCCGAGCTGTAGCAGCAGTGAGAGGCTTCCCGTCGAGTTGACACAGGGATCTCCTTCTTTCACTCGAGATGCCACAGGGCTGTGGCACTAGCCATCGTGGTGTGAGGAGATACGCGGGTGACACTCGAGGTAATGCAGGGAATTCAGGTTCATCTGGAGTGGACTGAGACATCTGGGGGACTTTTAGTATGTTGGCACCACTCCTGGAGATCTCGGCTTTCCTGTTGAGAGCGCCACCTCTTGAGATGAGACGGGAACAGCCGGAATCCTTTCCCGACGAAGCAGGGAAAGGGACACTCATCCCAAGCTCACTAGGGGGAAACGGGGCTCCACCTGAGTTGTGCCGGGACCCTTGGTGTTCCTCCCGCGTGGGGACGGGTATGTCAGGGAACTTCTTGAATTGCAGCAAGGGTGGGAAGGACCCTTGCGAGATTCAAGAGGGAAGGCATGATTTACCTTGAGATGCCTCAGCAGAAAAGGGCCTCATCTCGCCTGCAGGGGAGAACCTCCTCTTTTTTCTCGAGTTGTGGCAGGTCCCTCTCGAGTTAAGACGGGGACCTCAGAGACCCACTTGTGTGGCCTCAGGAAAGACCAGTCTCCATACAAGTTGCGAGGGGCCCCTCCGGATTCCTCTCCAGTCAGTGTCAGGTCCTAAGTCCTCGTCGGGAACTGCGGCCAGAAGCTGAGGTTTCCTCTCCAGTGCTGACATGAATCCTGGGGTTCCTCTGGAGACTCCACAGGAGAGTCAGGACTCTTCTCAAGTGGAGACATACACGTCCGTTTTCCTCCCAAGCTGTAGCAGCAGTGTCAGGCTTCCCGATAAGTTGACACAGGGATCTTTGGCTTTCCCTCCAGGTGCCACAGGGCTTTCACACGTGCCACCATGGTGTGATTCGATGCTCGGGGTGACCTTCAAGGCAGGGCAGGGAAATCAGGTTCCTCTGGAGTGGACTGAGACATTTGGCGGTCTTTTGGAAAGGTGGCACCACCCCTGGAGTTCCTCTCGACTTTCCTGTTGAGAGCACATCCTCTTGCTGTGCGAAAGGAACGCCAGAATCCCTTCCCAATTAAGCAGGGAAAGGAACCCTCATCTGGAGCTGAGGAGGGTGAAAAGGGGCTGCTCTTGAGTTGTGATGGGACCCTCAGTTTTCCTCTCGAGTGAAGACGGGTTTGTCGGGGAACTTCTTGTGTTGGAGCAAGGGTGTGAAGGACCTTTTGAGATTCAGAAGAGAAGGCGTGATTTCTTTGGGATGCTGCAGCAGAAAACAGCCTCATCTCGCCTGGAGGGGAGAACTTCCTGGT
Organism: Cephalophus harveyi; assembly: GCA_006410635.1. Lineage (NCBI taxonomy): Eukaryota > Metazoa > Chordata > Mammalia > Artiodactyla > Bovidae > Cephalophus > Cephalophus harveyi. Next base: position 240,552 of record SJYT01066687.1, read on the forward strand.
TTTTCTCGAGTTATGGCATGTCCCTCTCAAGTTACGACGGGGACCACAAGGACCAGCTTGCGAGGCCTCAGGAAAGGCCAGTGTCTGTGCAAGATGAGAGGGGCCCCTCGGGATTCCTCTCCAGTCGGTGCTGGGTCCTAAGTCCCCGTCTGGAGCCAAAGCTGGAACCTGAGATTTCCTCTCCAGTGCTGGCATGGATCTTAGGGTTCCTCTGGAGTCTCCCCAGGGGAGTCAGGCCTTGTCTCGTGTGGTTACATGCTCTCCTGTGGTCTGCTTTCCTCCCGAGCTGTAGCAGCAGTGTCAGGCTTCCCGTTGAATTGACCCAGGTATCTCTGTTTTTCCCTTGAGATGCCTCAGGGCTATGACAAGAGCCACCGTGGTGTCAGGCGATAGCCGGGTGACACTCGAGGCAGGGCGAGGAAATGAGGTTCATCTGGAGTGGACTGAGACATCTGGGGGACTTTTAGTATGTTGGCACGACCCCTGGAGATCTCGGGTTTCCTGTTGAGAGTGCCACCTCTTGAGACGTGACGGGAACAGCGGGCATCCTTTTGCGACGAAGCAGGGAAAGGAACCCTCATCTAGAGCTCACGAAGGGGAAACGGGGCTCCTCCTGAGTTGTGCCAGGACCCTCGGTGTTCCTCCCGCGTGGGGACGGGTATGTCGGGGAACTTCTTGAGTTGCAGCAAGGGTGGGAAGGACCCTTGCGAGGTTCAAGAGGGAAGGCGTGATTTCCCTCGAGAATCCGCAGCAGAAAATGGCCTCATCTCGCCTGCAGGGGAGAACCTACTGGTTTTTCTCGAGTTGCGGCAGGTCCCTCTCGAGTTACGACAGGGACCTCAGGGACCCGCTGGCGTGGCCTCAGGAAAGACCAGTCTCCATGCAAGTTGTGAGGGGCCCCTCGGGATTCCTCTCCAGTCAGTGTCGGGTCCTAGGTCTTCATCTGGAACTGCGGCCAGAACCTGAGATTTCCTCTCCAGTGCTGACATGGATCTTGGGATTCCTCTGGAGTTTCCACAGGAGAGTCAACTTTCGTCTCGAGTGGAGACATACACGTCCATTTTCATCCCGATCTATAGCAGCAGTGTCAGGCTTCCAGACGAGTTGACACAGGGATCTGTGGCTTTCCCTCGAGGTGCCACAGGGCTGTCTCATGTGCCACCGTGGTGTGATTCGATGCTCGGAGTGACCTTGGAGGTAGGACAGGGAAATCAGGTTCATCTGGAGTGGACTGAGACATTTGGGGGTCTTTTGGAATGGTGACACGACCCCTGGAATTCCTCTCGACATTCCTGTTGAGAGGACGTCTTCTTGCTGTGCAACGAGAATTCCAGAATCCTTTCCCAATGAAACAGGGTAAGGAACCCTCATCTGGAGTGGAGGAGGGGGAAAGGGGGCCCCTCTTCAGTTGTGGTTGCACCCTCAGTGATCTTCTCGAGTGGAGACGGGTATGTCGGGGAACTTCTTGAGTTGCAGCAAGGGTGTGACGGACCCTTTGAGGTTCAGGAGGGAAGACGTGATTTCTCTCGGAATGCCACAGCAGAAAACGGCCTCATCTCGCCTGGAGAGGAGAACCTCCTGGTTTTTCTCGAGTTGCAGCAGGTCCCTCTCGAGTTATGATGGAGAACTCAGGGACCCGCTCGCCTGGCCTCAAGAGAGGCCAGTCTCCGTGTGATTTGAGAGGGGCCCCTTGGGATTCCTCTCCAGTTGGCGCTGGGTCTGGAGTCGAAGCTGGAACCTGAGGTTTCCTCTCCAGCACTGGCATGGATCTTGGGGTTCCTCTGGAGTCTCCCCAGGGGACTCAGGCCTCGTCTCCTGTGGTTACATGCACGTCTGCATTCCTCCCGAGCTGTAGCAGCAGTGTCAGGCTTCCCGTCGAGTTGAATCAGGGATCTCTGTCTTTCCCTTGAAAGGCCACCGGGCTGTGGCACGAGCCACCGTGATCTGAGGTGATACTCAGGAGACCTTCGAGGCAAGTCAGGGAAATCAGGTTCATCTGGAGTGGACTGAGACATCTGGGGCACTTTTAGTACTTTGGAACGACCCCTGGAGATCTCGGCTTTCCTGTTGAGAGTGCCGCCTCTTGAGATGCGACTGGAATGGTGGGAAACCTTTCCTGACGAAGTAGGGAAAGGGACCTTCATCTCGAGCTCACGAGGTGTAAACAGGGCTTCTGAGTTGAGCCGGGGCCATCGGTTTTCCTCCCGCGTGGGGACGGGTATGTTGGGGGAATTTCTTGAGTTGCAGCAAGGGTGGGAAGGACCCAAGCGAGGTTCAAGAGGGAAGGCGTGATTTGCCTTGAGACGGCGCAGCAGAAAAGTTCTTCATCTCGCCTGCAGGGGAGAACCTACTGTTTTTTCTCGAGTTGCAGCAGGTCCTTCTCAAGTTACGATGGGAAACTCAGGGACCCACTGGCGTGGCCTCAGGAAAGACCAGTCTCCATACGAGTTGCGAGGGGCCCCTTGGGATTCCTCTCCAGTCAGTGCCGGGTCCTAGGGACTCGTCTGGAACTGCAGCCAGAACCTGAGGTTTCCTCTCCAGTGCTGACACGGTTCTTGGGGTTCCTCTGGAGTCTCCACAGGAGAGTCAGGACTCTTCTCGAGTGGAGACATACACGTCCGTTTTCCTCCCGAGCTGTAGCAGCAGTGTCAGGCTTCCCGACGAGTTGACACAGGGATCTGTGGCTTTCCCTCGAGGTGCCACAGGGCTGTCGCAGATGCCACCGTGGTGTGATTCGATGCTCGGGGTTACCTTCGAGGGAGGGCAGGGAATTCAGGTTCATCTGGAGTGGACTGATATATTTGGGGATCTTTTGCAATGGTGGCAGGACCCCTGGAGTTCCTCTCGACATTCCTGTTGAGAGCATGTCCTCTTGCTGTGCGACAGGAACACCAGAATCCTTTCCCGGAGAAGCAGGGAAAAAACCCTCATCTGGAGTGGAGAAGGGGGAAAGGGGGCTCCTCTTGAGTTGTGGTGAGTCCCTCAGTGTTCCTCTCGAGTGGAGACGGGTATGTCGGGGAACTTCTTGAGTTGCAGAAAGGGTGTGAAGTATCCTTTCGAGGTTCAAGAAGGAAGGTGTGATATCCCTCTAGATGCCAGAGTCAAAAAGAGCCTCATCTCGCCTGGAGGGAATAACCTCCTGCTTTTTCTCAAGTTGCAGCAGGTTCCTGTCGAGTTACGATGGGGACCTCAGGGACCCACTTGTGTGGCCTCAGGAAAGGCCAGTCTCCATGCGAGTTGTGAGGGGCATCTCAGAATTCCTCTGAAGTTGGTGCCAAGTCCTAAGTCCTCATCTGGAGCTGAGGCTGCAATGTGAGGTTTCCTCTCCAGTGCTGACATGGATCTTGGGGTTCCTCTAGAGTCTCCACAGGGGAGTCAGGCCTCATCTCGGGTGGAGACATGCATGTCGGCATTCCTTCCAAGCTATAGCAGCAGTGTCAGTATTCCCATCAAGTTGATACAGGGACTGTGGCTTTCCCTTGAGGCTTTCCCACAGGGCTATCACACGTGTGTGTCACTCACATGGTGTGAGTCAATACTATGGGTGACAGTCTAGACAGTGCAGGGAAATCTGGTTCCTCTGGAGTGGACTGAGACATTTGGGGGTCTTTTGGAATGGTGGCACGATCCCTGGCATTTCTCTCGGCTTTCCTGTTGAGAGCGCCTCCTCTTGAGATAGGACGGGATCACCGGAATCTTTTCCTGATGAAACAGTGAAAGGAACCCTCATTTCGAGCAGAGGAGAGGCAAACAGGGCTCCTCTTGAGTTTGACTGGACCCTCAGTGTCCTTCTCGAGTTGAGACGGGTATGTTGGGGAACTTCTTGAGTTGCAGCAAGGGTGTGAAGGACCCTTTTGAGGTTCAAGAGGGAAGGTGTGATTTCCCTTGAGATGTCAGAGCGGAAAAGGGCCTCATCTCGTCTGGACGGGAGAACCTCCTGGTTTCTCTCGAGTTGCGGCAGTTTCCTCTCGAGTTTTGATGGGGACCTCAGAGACCCACTCCTGGGGCCTCAGGAAAGGCAAGTCTCCATGGGAGTTGCGTGGGGCCTCTCGCGATTCCACTCCAGTTGTGCCAAGTCCTAAGTCCTCGTCAGGAGCTGAGGCCGGAGCCTGAGGTTTCCTCTCCAGTGCTGACATGGATCTTGGGATTCTTCTGGAGTCTCCACAGGGGAGTCAGGCCTCTTCTAGAGTGGAGACATGCACGACCACTTTCCTCCCGAGCTGTAGCAGCAGTGTCAGATTTCTCGTCAAGTTGACACAGGGATCTGTGGCTTTCCCTCCAGTCTTTCCCACAGGGCTGTCACACATGCCACCATGGTGTGAGTCGATACTCTAGGTGACAGTCTAGGCAGTGCAGGGAAATCAGGTTTGGCTGGAGTGGACTGAGATATGTGGCAGTCTTTTTGAATGGTGAATGACCCCTGGTGTTCCTCTCCACTTTCCTGTGGAGAGCGCCTCCTCTTCAGGTGTGATGGGAACGCCAGGAATCCTTTCCTGACAAAGCCTGGAATGGAATCCTCATCTCGAGCAGAGAAGGGGGAAAAGGGTTTCCTCTTGAGTTTGGCGGGACCCTCAGTGTTCTTCTCGAGTTGAGATGGGTATGTTGGGGAACTTCTTGAGTTGCCTCAAGGGTGTGAAGGACCTTTTCGAGGTTCAAGAGGGAAGGTGTGATTTCCCTCATGACTCCAGAGCGGAAAAGGGGCTCAACTTACCTGGAAGGGAGAACCTCTTGGTTTTTCTCGATTTGTGGCAGGTTCCTCTCGAGTTACGACTGGGATCTCAGAGACCAGCTCATGTGGCCTCAGGAAAGGCCAGTCTCCATGAGAGATGCAAGGGGCCTCTCGTGATTCCTCTCCAGTTGGTGCCGAGTCCTAAGTCCTCGTCTTGAGCTGAGGCCGGTACCTGAGGTTTCATCTCCAGTGCTGAGTTGAATCTTGGAATTCCTCTGGAGTCTCCACAGGGAAGACAGGCCTCATCTCGAGTTGAGATATGCACGTCCACTTTCCTCTCAATCTGTAGTAGCACTGTCAGGCTTGCCGTCGAGGCTTTCCCAAAGGGCTGTCTCACGTGCCACCGTGGTGTGAGTTGATACTCGGGGTGACAGTCGAGGCACTGCAGGGAAATCAGGTTCCTCTGGAGTGGACTGAGATATTTGGGGGTCTTTTGGAATGGTGGCATGACCCCTGGAGTTCCTCTCGACTTTCCTGTTGAGAGCGCCTACTCTTGAGATGCGAAGGGAACGCTTGGAATCCTTTCCCAAAAAAGCAGTGAAAGGAACCGTCATCTCTAGCAGAGGAGGGGAAAACGGGCCTCCTCTTGAGTTTGGCGGGACCGTCGGTGTTCCTGTCAAGTGCAGACGGGTATGTCGGGGAACTTCTTGAGTTGCTGCAAGGGTGTGAAGGACCCTTTCGACGTTCAAGAGGGAAGGTGTGATTTCCCTCGAGATGCTGCAGTTGAAAATGGCCTTTTCTCACCTGGACGGGAGGACCTCCTGTGTTTTCTCGAGTTGCAGCAGATTCCTCTCGAGTTGCGATGGGGACCTCAGGGACCCGCTCGTGTGGCCTCAGGAAAGTCCAGTGTACATGCAAGTTGTGAGAGGCCTTTCGGGATTCCTGTCCAGTCGGTGCCAGGTCCTAAGTCCTCGGCTGGAGCCAAGGCCGGAAGCTGCGGTTTCCTCTCCAGTGCTGACATGGATCTTTGGGTTCATCTGGAGTCTTCAGAAGGGAGTTAGGCCTCGTCTCGAGTGGAGATATGCACTTCTGGTTACCTCCCGTGCTGTAGCAGCAGTGTCAGTCTTCCCATCAAGTTGACACAGGGTTCTGTGGCTTTCCCTCTAGGTTTTCCCACAGGGGTGTCACACGTGCCACCGTGGTGTGAGTCGATACTTGGGGTTACACTCGAGGCAGTTCAGGGAAATCAGGTTCCTCTGGAGTGGACTGGGACATTTATGGGTCTTTTGGAATGGTGGCACGACCGCTGGATTTCCTCTTGACTTTCCTGTTGAGAGCGCTTACTCTTGAGGTGCGACAGGAATGCCGCTAATACTTTCCCGACGAAGCAGGGAAAGGAACCCTCATCTCGAGTGGGGGAGGGGGAAACGCTTCTCCTCTTGAGTTGTGGCGGGACCCTCGGTGTTCCTCTTGAGTAGAGATGGGTATGTCGGGAAACTTCTTCAGTTGCTGCAAGGATGTGAAGGACGCTTTTGACGTTCAAAAGGAAAAGTGTGATTTCCCTCGAGATGCCACAGTGGAAAAGGGCCACATCTCGCCCGGAGGGGAGAACCTCCTGGGTTTTCATGAGTTGCGGCAGGTTCCTCTCGAGTTATGACGGGGACCTCATGGACCCGCTCGTGTGGCCTCAGGAAAGGCCAGTCTCCATGCGAGTTGTGAGAGGACACTCGGGATTCCTCTCCAGTTGGTGCTGGGTCCTAAGTCCTCATCTTGAGCAGAGGCCAGAACCTGGGGTTTCCTCTCCAATGCTGTTGTGAATCTTGGGATTACTCTGGAGACTCCACAGGGGAGTCAGACCTCGTCTCAAGTGGAGACGTGTAAGTCCGCTTTCTTCCCGAACTGTAGCAGCAGCTTCAGGCTTCCCATTGAGTTGACACAAGGATCTGTGGTTTTCCCTTGAAGCATTTACACAAGGCTGTCACACGTGCCACCGTGGTGTGATTCGATACTCTGGGTGACAGTCGAGGCAGTGCAGAGAAATCAGGTTCCTCTGGAGTGGACTGAGACATTTGGGGGTATTTTGGAATGTGGCACGACCACTGGAGTTCCTCTCGTCTTTCCTGTTGAGAGCGCCTCCTCTTGAGAAGCGACTGGAATGCCGGGAATCCTTTTCCAATGAAGCAGGTAAAGGAAGCTTCATCTCTAGTGGAGGAAGGGGAAACGGGGCTCCTCTTGAGTTGTAGCGGGATGCTCGGTGTTCCTCTCGAGTGGAGACGGGTATGTCGGGGAACTTCTTGAGTTGCGGCTAGGGTGTGAAGGACTCTTCCGAGGTTAAAGAGGGAAGTTGTGATTTCCCTTGAGACGCTGTAGCGAAAACGGGCCTCATCTTGCTTGGAGGGGAGAACCTCCTGGTTTTTCTTGAGTTGTGGCATGTTTCTCTCGAGTTGTGACTTGGACCTCAGGGACCTACTCATGTGGCATCAGGAAAGGCCAGTCGCCAAATGAGTTGTGAGGGGCCTCTCGAGATTCCTCTCCAGTTGGTTCCGTGTCCTAAGTCCTTGTGTGGAGCCGAGGCCGGAACCTGAGGTTTCCTCTCCAGTGCTGACATGGATCTTGGGGTTCCTCTGGAGTCTTCACATAGGAGTCAGGCCTCGTCTCGAGTGGAGACATGCACATCTGCTTTCCACCCAAGCTTTAGCAGCAGTGTCAGACTGCCCGTCGAGTTGACACAGGGATCTCTGTCTTTTCCTCGAGGCTTTCCCACAGGGCTGTCACATGTGCCACCGTGGTGTGAGTCAATACTCGGGGTGACATTCGAGGCAGTGCAGGGAAATCAGGTTCCTCTGGAGTGGACTGAGAAATTTGGGGGTTGTTTGGAATGGTGACACGACCCCTGGTGTTCCTCTGGACTTTTCTATAGAGAGCACCTCCTCTTCAGATGCGACTGTAATCCCGGGAATTCTTTCCCAACAAAGCAGAGAAATGAACCCTCATCTCGAGTGGAGGAGAGGGAAACAGGGCTCCTCTTGACTTGTGACGGGACCTTTGGTGTTCCTCTCGAGAGGAGACAGGTATGTCGGGGAACTTCTTGAGCTGCTGCAAGAGTGTGAGGAACCTTTCGAGGCTGAAGAAGGAAGGCGTGATTTCCCTCAAGACACCACAGCGGAAAAGGGCATCCTGTCTCCTGGAGGCGAGAGACTCCTTGTTTTTCTCGAATTGTGGCATGTTCCTCTTGAGTTACGACGGGGAACTCTGGGACCCGCTCATGTGGCCTCAGGAAAGGCCAGTCTCCATGTGAGTTGTGAGGGGCCTCTTGGGATTCCTCTCCAGTCGGTCCCCGGTCTTAAATCCTTGTCTGGAGCCGAGGCCGGAACCTGAGGTTTCCTCTCCAGTGCTGACATGGATCTTGTGGTTCCTCTGGAGATTCCACAGGGGAGTCAGGCCTCGTCTCGAGTGGAGACATGCACGTCCGCTTTCCTCCCGAGCTGTAGCAGCAGTGTCAGGCTTACCGTCGAGTTGACACAGGGATCTGTGGTTTTCCATCGAGGCTTTCCCACAAGGCTGTCACACTTTCCACCATGGTGTGAGCCGATACTCTGGGTGACAGTCGAGGCAGTGAAGGGAAATCAGTTTCCTCTGGAGTGGACTGAGACATTTGCAGGTCTTTTGAAATGGAGGCACGGCCCCTGGAGTTCCTTTCAACTTTCATGTCGAGACCACCTCCTCTTGATATGCAACAGGAACGCCAGGAATCTTTTCCTGACGAAGCAGGGAAAGGAACCCTCATCTCGAGTGGTGTATGGGGAAACGGATCTCCTCTTGAGTTGTGGCAAGACCTTCAGTGTTCCTCTCGAGTGGAGATGGGTATGTTGGGGAACTTCTTGAGTTGCTGCAAGGGTGTGAAGGATCCTTTCGAGGTTCAAGAGGGAAAGTGTGACTTCCGTCAAGATGCTGCAGCCAAAAAGGACCTCATCTCGCCTGGAGGGGAGTACCTCCTGGTTTTTCTCGAGTTGCGGCAGGTTCCTCTCGATTTACGATGGGGACCTCAGGGACCCGCTCATGTGGCCTCGGGAAAGGCCAGTCTCCATGCGAGTTGCAAGGGCCCTCATGGGATTTTTCTGCAGTTGGTCCCTAATCCTAAGTACTCACCTGGAGCCGAGGCCAGAACATTAGGTTTCCTTTAGAGTGCTGAAAGGGATCTTGGGGTTCCTCTGGAGTCTCCACAGGGGAGTCAGGCCTCGTCTCGAGTGGAGACATGCACGTCTGCTTTCCTCCCGAACTGTGGCAGCAGTGTCAGGCTTCCCGTCGAGTTGACACAGTGATCTGTGGCTTTCCCCTGAGGCTTTCCCACAGAGCTGTCACAAGTGCCACCGTGGTGTGAGTCGATTCTCGAGGTGGCAGTGCAGGGAAATCAGGTTCCTTTGGAGTGGACTGAGACATTTGGGGGTCTTGCGGAATGGTGGTACTACGCCTGTTGTTCCTCTCGACTTTCCTGTGGAGAGCGCCTCCTCTTGAGATGCAACGGTAATGCCGGGAATCATTTCCCAATGAAGCAGGAGAGGAACTCTCATCTTGAGCTGAGGAGAGGGAAACGGTGCTCCTCTTGACTTTGATGTGACTTTCGGTGTTCCTCTCGAGTGGAGACGAGTATGTCGGGGAACTTCTTGAGTTGCAGCATAGTTGTGAAGGACCCTATCGAGGTTCCAAAGGTAAGCTGTGATTTCCCTCGAGACGTTGTAGCGGAAAAGGGCCTCATCTCGCCTGGACAGGAGAAAATCCTGTTTCTTTTCGAGTTGTGGCAGGTTCCTCTCGAGTTACAATGGGGACCTCAGGGACCCGCTCGTGGGGCCTCAGGAAAGGCCAGTCTCCATGCGAGTTGCGAGTGGCCTCTTGGGATTCCTCTCCAGTTGGTGCCGAGTCCTAAGTCCTCACCTGGACCCGAGGCCATAACCTGAGGTTTCCTCTCCAATGCTAACATGGACCTTGGGGTTCATCTGGAGTCGCCATAGGGGAGTCAGGCCTCATCTCGTGTGGAGACATTCATGTCCGCTTTCCTCCTGAGCTTTAGCAGCAGTGTCAGGCTTCCCATCGTGTTGACACAGGGATCTATGGCTTTCCCTTGAGGCTTTCCCACAGGGCTGTCCCATGTTCCACCGTCGTGTGAGTCGATACTCGGTGTGACAGTCGAGGCAGTGCAGGGAAATCAGGTTTCTCTTGTGTGGACTTAGACATTTGGGGGTCTTTTGGAATGGTGGCATGATGCTTGCAGTTCCTCTCGACTTTCCTGTGGAGAGCGCCTCCTCTTAGAATCCTTTCCTGACGAAGCAGGGAAAGGAACCCTCATCTCGAGTGGTGTATGGGGAAACGGATCTCCTCTTGAGTTGTGGCAAGACCTTCAGTGTTCCTCTCGAGTGGAGATGGGTATGTTGGGGAACTTCTTGAGTTGCTGCAAGGGTGTGAAGGATCCTTTCGAGGTTCAAGAGGGAAAGTGTGACTTCCGTCAAGATGCTGCAGCCAAAAAGGACCTCATCTCGCCTGGAGGGGAGTACCTCCTGGTTTTTCTCGAGTTGCGGCAGGTTCCTCTCGATTTACGATGGGGACCTCAGGGACCCGCTCATGTGGCCTCGGGAAAGGCCAGTCTCCATGCGAGTTGCAAGGGCCCTCATGGGATTTTTCTGCAGTTGGTCCCTAATCCTAAGTACTCACCTGGAGCCGAGGCCAGAACATTAGGTTTCCTTTAGAGTGCTGAAAGGGATCTTGGGGTTCCTCTGGAGTCTCCACAGGGGAGTCAGGCCTCGTCTCGAGTGGAGACATGCACGTCTGCTTTCCTCCCGAACTGTGGCAGCAGTGTCAGGCTTCCCGTCGAGTTGACACAGTGATCTGTGGCTTTCCCCTGAGGCTTTCCCACAGAGCTGTCACAAGTGCCACCGTGGTGTGAGTCGATTCTCGAGGTGGCAGTGCAGGGAAATCAGGTTCCTTTGGAGTGGACTGAGACATTTGGGGGTCTTGCGGAATGGTGGTACTACGCCTGTTGTTCCTCTCGACTTTCCTGTGGAGAGCGCCTCCTCTTGAGATGCAACGGTAATGCCGGGAATCATTTCCCAATGAAGCAGGAGAGGAACTCTCATCTTGAGCTGAGGAGAGGGAAACGGTGCTCCTCTTGACTTTGATGTGACTTTCGGTGTTCCTCTCGAGTGGAGACGAGTATGTCGGGGAACTTCTTGAGTTGCAGCATAGTTGTGAAGGACCCTATCGAGGTTCCAAAGGTAAGCTGTGATTTCCCTCGAGACGTTGTAGCGGAAAAGGGCCTCATCTCGCCTGGACAGGAGAAAATCCTGTTTCTTTTCGAGTTGTGGCAGGTTCCTCTCGAGTTACAATGGGGACCTCAGGGACCCGCTCGTGGGGCCTCAGGAAAGGCCAGTCTCCATGCGAGTTGCGAGTGGCCTCTTGGGATTCCTCTCCAGTTGGTGCCGAGTCCTAAGTCCTCACCTGGACCCGAGGCCATAACCTGAGGTTTCCTCTCCAATGCTAACATGGACCTTGGGGTTCATCTGGAGTCGCCATAGGGGAGTCAGGCCTCATCTCGTGTGGAGACATTCATGTCCGCTTTCCTCCCGAGCTTTAGCAGCAGTGTCAGGCTTCCCATCGTGTTGACACAGGGATCTATGGCTTTCCCTTGAGGCTTTCCCACAGGGCTGTCCCATGTTCCACCGTCGTGTGAGTCGATACTCGGTGTGACAGTCGAGGCAGTGCAGGGAAATCAGGTTTCTCTTGTGTGGACTTAGACATTTGGGGGTCTTTTGGAATGGTGGCATGATGCTTGCAGTTCCTCTCGACTTTCCTGTGGAGAGCGCCTCCTCTTGAGATGCACTGGGAATTCCGGGAATCCTTTACCGACGGATCAACAAAAGGAACCCTCATCTCGAGGGGAGGAGGGGGATTCAGCGTTCCTCCTGAGTTTGGCAGGACCCTCGTTGTTCCTCTCGAGTGGCACAGGTATGTGGGGGAAATTCTTGAGTTGCAGCATGGGTGTGAGAACCCTTTCGAGGTTCAGGAGGGAATGTGTGATTTCCCTCGAGATGCCGCAGCTGAAAAGGGCTTCATCTTGCATGGAGGGTAGAACCACATGTTTATTCTCGAGTAGTGGCAAGTATCTCTCGAATTATGATGGGGACCTCAGGGACCCGCTTGTGTGGCCTCAGGAAAGTACAGTCTCCATGCGAGTTGTGAGTGGCCTCTCAGGATTCCTCTCCAATCGGTGCTGAGTCCTAAGTCCTGGAGCCGAGGCCAGAACCTGAGCTTTCCTCTCCAATGCTGACATGGATCTTGGGGTTCGTCTGAAATCACCATAGGGGCTCAGCCCTCGTCCCGAGTGGAGACATGCACGTCCACTTTCCACCCAAGCAGCAGCAGCAATGTATGGATTCCCGTTGATTTGACACAGGTATCTGTGGCTTTCCTTCGAGGATTTCACAAAGGGCTGTCACACATGCCACCGTGATGTGAGTGTGAGTCTCCATGGGAATTGTGAGGGGCCTCTTGGGATTCCCCTCCAGTCAGTGCCGGGTCCTAAGTCCTTGTCTGGAGCCGAGGCCAGAACCTGAGGTTTCCTCTCCAGTGCTGACATGAATCTTGGTGTTCCTATGGAGACTCCACAGGGGAGTCAGACCTCGTCTCGAGTGGAGACATGCACATCTGCTTTCCTCCCGAGCTGTACCAGCAGTTGCAAGCTTCCTGTCGAGTTGACACAGGGATCTGTGGCTTTCCCTTGCGGCTTTTTCACAGGACTGTCACATGTGCCACCATGGTGTGATTCGATACTTGGGGTGACAGTCGAGGCAGTGCAGGAAAATCAGGTTCCCCTGGAGTGGACTGAGACATTTCGGGGTCTTTTGGAATGGTGTCACAACCCCTGAAGTTCCTCTCGACTTTCCTGTTGAGAGGGCTTCCTCTTGAGATGCGACGGAATGTCGGAATCTTTACCCGACGAAGCAGTGAAAGAAACCCTCATCTCGAGAGAAGGAGGGGGAAATAGGGCTCCTCTTGAGTTTGGTGAGACCTTCGGTGTTCCTCTCGAGTGGAGACAGGAACTTCTTGAGTTGCAGCAAGGATGTGAAGTACCCTTTCGAGGTTGAAGAGAGAAGATGTGATTTCCCTCAAGACATCAGAGTGGAAAAGGACCTCATCTCGCCTGGACCGGAGAACCTCATGGTTTTTTTCGAGTTGCGGCAGGTTCCTCTCGAGTTACGACAGGTACCTCAAGGACCCGCTTGTGGGGCCTCAGGAACGGCCAGTCTCCATGTGAGTTGCGAGAGGTCTCTCCGGATTCCTCTCCAGTTGTTGCCGAGTGCTAAGTCCTCGCCTGGAGCCGAGGCCGGAACCTGAGGTTTCCTCTCCAGTGCTGACATGGATCTTGGGGTTCCTCTGAGTCTCCACAGGGGAGTCAGGCCTCATCTCTACTGGATACATGCAAGTCCTCTTTCCTCCCGAGCTGTAGCAGCAGTGTCAAGCTTCCCGTCGAGTTGACACAGAGATCTGTGGCTTTCCCTCGAGGCATTCCCACAGGGCTGTTACACGTGTCACTGTGGTGTGAGTCGATACTCGGGGTGACAGTCGAGGCACTGCAGGGAAATCAGGTTCCTCTTGAGTGTAATGAGACATTTGGGGGTCTTTTGGAATGGTGGCACGACCCCTGGAGTTCCTCTCGACTTTTCTGTTGAAAGTGCCTCTACTTGAGATGCGACGAGAACACCGGGAATCCTTTCTCAACAAAGCAGGGAAAGGAACCCTCATCTTGAGTGGAGGAGGGGGAAACGGGACTCCTCTTGAGTTGTGGCGGGACCCTCAGTGTTCCTCTCAAGTGGAGACGAGTATGTCGGGGAACTTCTTGAGTTGCAGCAAGGATGTGAAGGACCCCTTCTAGGTTCAAGAGGGAAGATGTAATTTCCCTCGAGACACCACAGCTGAAAAGGGCCTCATCTCGGCTGGAGTGGAGAACCTCCTGATTTTTCTCGAGTTGCAGCAGGTTCCTCTCAAGTTACAATGGAGACATCATGACCCACTCATGTGGCCCCAGGAAACTCCAGTCTCCATGCGAGTTGCGAGGAGCCTCTTGGCATTTCTGTACAGTCAGAGCCGGGTTCTAAGTGCTGGTCTGAACCTGAAGTCAGAACCTGAGTTTTCCTCTCCAGTGCTGACATGGATGTTGGGGTTCCTCTGGAGTGTCCACAGGGAAGTCAGGCCTCGTCTTGAATGGAAACATGCACGTCTGCTTTCCTCCCATGCTGTATCAGCAGTGTCAGGCTTCCCATTTAGTTGACACAGGGATCTGTGGCTTTCCCTCGAGGCTTTCTCACAAGGCTCTCACACTTGCCACCGTGTTGTGAGTTGACACTCGGGGTGACAGTCGAGGCAGTGCAGAGGAATCAGGTTCCTCTGGAGTGGACTGAGCCATTAGGGGGTCTTTTGGAATGGTAGCACGACCTCTGGAGTTCCTCTCAACTTTCCTGTGGAGACCGCATCCTCTTGAGATGCGACAGGAACGTCGGTAATCCTTTCCCGACAAAGCGAGAAAAGGAACCCTCATCTCGAGTGGAGGAGGGGGAAACGAGGCTGCTCTTGAGTATGGAGGGACCTGTGGTATTCTTTCGAGTGGAGAAGGGTGTATCAGGGAATTTCTTCATTTGCTGCAAGGGTGTGAAGGACCCTTTCGAGGTTCAAGAGGGAAGGTGTGATTTCCCTCAAGACGCTGCAGCCAAAAAGTGCCTCATCTTGCCTGGATGGGAGAACCTCCTGGTTTTTCTCCAGTTGTGGCAGGTTCTTCTCGAGCTACAACGGAGACCTCAGGGACCTGCTCGTGTTTCCGCAGAAAAGGCCAGTCTCCATGCAAGTTGCGAGGTGCCTCTCGGGATTCCTCTCCATTCTGTGCCGGGTCTTAAGGCCTCGTCTGGAGCCGAGGCCGGTAACTGAAGTTTCCTCTCCAGTGCTGACATGGATGTTGGGGTTCCTCTGGAGTGTCCACAGGGAAGTCAGGCCTCGTCTTGAGTGGAGACAGCACGTCCGCTTTCCTCCCATGCTGTATCAGCAGTGTCAGGCTTCCCATTGAGTTGACACAGGGATCTGTGGCTTTCCCTCGAGGCTTTCTCACAAGGCTCTCACACTTGCCACCGTGTTGTGAGTTGGCACTCGGGGTGACAGTCGAGGCAGTGCAGAGGAATCAGGTTCCTCTGGAGTGGACTGAACCATTTGGGGGCCTTTTGGAATGGTAGTACGACCTCTGGAGTTCCTCTCAACTTTCCTGTGGAGACCACATCCTCTTGAGATGCGACGGGAACGCCAGTAATCCTTTCCTGACGAAGCAAGAAAAGGAACCCTCATCTCGAGCGGAGGAGGGGGAAACGAGGCTGCTCTTGAGTATGGAGGGACCTGTGGTATTCTTTCGAGTGGAGAAGGGTGTGTCAGGGAATTTCTTCATTTGCTGCAAGGGTGTGAAGGACCCTTTTGAGGTTCAAGAGGGAAGGTATGATTTCCCTCGAGACACCATAGCCGAAAAGGGCGTCTTCTCGCCTGGATGGGAGAACCTCCTGGTTTTTCTCCAGTTGAGGCAGGTTTCTCTCGAGTTATGATAGGGACCTCAGACCTTGCCCATGTGGCCTCAGGAAAGGCCAGTCTCCATGCGAGTTGCGAGGGGCCTCTCAGGATTCCTCTCCAGTCGGTTCCAGGTCCTAAGTTCTCATCCGGAGCCAAGACCAGAACCTGAGGTTTCCTCTCCAGTGCTGACACCATTCTTGGGGTTCCTCGGGAGTCTCAATAAGGGAGTCAGGCCTCGTCTGGAGTGGAGACACGCACATCCACTTTCCTCCCGAGTTGCAGCAGCAGTATCAGGTTTCCCAGCGAGTTGACACAGGGATCTGTGGTGTTCCCTCGAGGTTTTCCCACAGGTCTGTCACACGCACCAATGTGGTGTGAGTCGATACAAGAGGTGACATTCGAGGCAGTTCAAGGAAATCAGGTTCTTCTGGAGGGAACTGAGATACTTTTGGGTCTTTTGGAATGGTGGCACGACCCCTGGTGTTCCTCTCGGCTTTCCTGTTGAGAGTCCCTCCTCTTGAGATGTGACGGGAACTCCGGGAATCCTTTCCCGATGAAGCAAGGAAAGGAAACTTCATCTCAAGCGGAGGAGGGGGAAACAGGGCTCCTCTTGAGTTGTGACGGGTCCATCAGTGTTCCTCTCGAGTGGAGAGGGGTATGTCGGGGAACTTCTTGTGTTGCTGCAAGAGTGTGAAGGACCCTTTCGAGGTTTAAGAGGGAAGGCGTGACTTCCCTTGAGACGCCGCAGTGGAAAAGGGCCTCATCACACCTGGAGGGGAGAACCTCCTGGTTTTTCTCGAGTTGTGGCAGGTTCCTCTCGAGTTACGACTTGGAAATCAGGGACCCGCTTATGTGGCCTCAGGATAGGCCAGTTTCCATGTGAGTTGCGAAGGGTCTCTCGGGATTCCTCTCCAGCCAGTGCCGGGTCCTAAGTCCTTGTCTGGAGGCAAGGCCGGAACCTGAGGTTTCCTCTCCAATAATGACATGGATCCTGGGGTTCCTCTGGAGTCTCCACAGGGGAGTCAGGCCTCATCGTGAGTGGAGACTTGCACATCCGCTTTCCTCCCGAGCTGTAACAGCAGTGTCAGACTGCCCATCGAGTTGACACAAGGATCTGTGGCTTTTCCTCGAGGCTTTCCCACAGGGTTGTCACACGTGCCACGGTGGTGTGAGTCGATACTCGGTGTGACAGTCGAGGCAGTGAAGGGAAATCAGGTTCCTCTGGAGTGGACTGAGAAATTTGGGGGCCTTCTGCGATGGTGGCATGATCCCTGGAGTTCCTCTCGACATTCCTGTTGAGAGCACCTCCTCTTGAGATGCGACTGGAATGCTGAGAATCCTTTCCTGACGAAGCAGAGAAAGGAACCCTCATCTCGAGCAGAGGAGGGGGAAACGGGTCTCCTATTGAGATTGGCGGGACCCTCGGTGTTCCTCTCGAGTGGAGACGGGTATGTCGGGGAACTTCTTGAGAAGCTGCAAGGGTGTGAAGGACCCTTTCCATGTTCAAGAGGGAAGGTGTGAATTCCCTCAAGACGCCACAGCAGAAAAAGGCCTCATCTCGCCTGGAGGGGAGAACCTCCTGGGTTTTCTCGAGTTGCAGCAGGTTCCTCTCGAGTTAAGACGGGAACCTCAGGGACCCACTCGTGTGGCCTCAGGAAAGGCCATTCTCCATGCGAGTTGCGAGGGGACTCTCGTTATTCCTCTACAGTCGGTGCCGGGTCCTAAGTCTTCATCTGGAGGGTAGGCCAGAACCTGAGGTTTCCTCTCCAGTGCTGACGTGGATCTTAGGGTTCCACTGGAGTCTCCACATGGGAGTCAGGCCTTGTCTCGAGTGGATACATTCACGCCAGCTTTCCTCCTGAACTGTAGCAGCTGTGTCAGCCTTCCCTTTGAGTTGACACAGGGATCTGTGGCTTACTCTCGAGTTTTTTCCACAGGGCTGTCACACGTGAGACCGTGGTGTGAGTTGATTCTCAGGGTGACAGTCGAGGCAGTGCGGGGAACTTAGGTTCCTTTGGAGTGGACTGAGAAATTTGGGGGTCTTTTGGAATGGTGACACAACCCATTGATTTCCTCTCAAGTTTCCTGTTGAGAGCGCCTCTTCTTTAGATGTGACGGAACACAGGGAATCCTTTTCTGATGAAGCAGGGTAAGGGACTCTCATCTCGAGCAGAAGATGGGGAAACAGGGCTCCTCTTGAGTTGTGGCTGGACCTTCGGGGTTCCACTCGAGTGGAGGTGGGTATGTCGGTGAACTCCTTGAGTTGCTGCAAGGGTGTGAAGGACTCTTTCGAGGTTTAAGAGGGAAGGCGTGATTCCCCACGAGATGCCACAGTGGAAAAGGGCTTCATCTCGCCTGGAAGGGAGAACCTCCTGGTTTTTCATGAGTTGCGTCAGGTTTCTCTCGAGTTATGAAGGGGATGTCAGGGATCGCTCGTGTGGCCTCAGGATAGGCCAGTCTCCATGAGAGTTGCCAGACGCCTCTCAGGATTCCTCTTCAGTCAGTGCCGGGTCCTATGTCTTCATCTGGAGCCAAGGTCAGAACCTGAGGTTTCCTCTCCAGTGCTAACATGGATCTTTGGGTTCCTCTGGAGGCTCCACAGGGGAGTCAGGACTCGTCTCGAGTGGAGACATGCACGTCTGCATTTCTCCCGAGCTGTAGCAGCAGTGTCAGGCTTCCCGTCGAGTTGACAAAGGGATCCGTGGCTTTCCCTCGAGGCTTTCCCACAGGGCTTTCACACGTGCCACCGTGGTGTGAGTCGCTACTGAGGTTGACAGTGATGCAGTGCAGGGAAATCAGGTTCCTCTGGAGTGGGCTGAGATATTTGGGGTTCTTTTGGAATGGTGTCACGACGCCTGCAGTTCCTCTCAACTTTCCTGTTGAGAGCGCCTGCTCTTGAGATGTGACAGGAACGCCGGGGATCCTTTCCCAATGAAGCACATAAAGGAACCCTCATCTCGAGTGGAGGAGGGGGAAACGGGGCTCCTCTTGAGTTTGGTGAGACCCTTGGTTTTCCTCTTGATTTGAGAAGGGTATGTCGGGAAACTTCTTGAGTTGCAGCAAGCGTGTGAAGGACCGTTTTGAGGTTCAAGAGGGAAGGTGTGATTTCCCTCGAACGCCCCAGTGGAAAAGGGCCTCATCTCTCCTGGAAGGGAAATCTTCCTGGTTTTTCTCAAGTTACAGCAGATTCCTTCCAAGTTATGACGGGGACCTCAGGGACCCACTCGTGTGGCATCAGGAAAGGCCAGTCTCCATTCGAGTTGCGAGGGGCCTCTTGAGATTCCTCTCCAGTCGGTGCCAGATCCTAAGTCCTCGTTTGGAGCCAAGGCTGGAACCTGAGGTTTCCTCTCCAGTGCTGACATGGATCTTGGGGTTCCTCTGGAGTCTCCACATGGGAGTCAGGACTCGTCTCGAGTGGAGACATGCACGTCTGCATTTCTCCCTAGCTGTAGCAGCAGTGTCAGGCTTCCCGTCGAGTTGACACAGGGGTCTGTGGCTTTCCTTCGAGGCTTTCCCACAGGACTGTCACACGTGCCACCGTGGTTTGAGTTGATTCTTGGAGTGACTGTCGAGGCAGTGCAGGGAAATCAGGTACCACTGGAGTGGACTGAGATATTAGGGGGTTTGTGGAATGGTGGCACAACCCTTGGAGTTCTTTTCCACTTTCCTGTTGAGAGCGCATCCTCTTGAGATGTGATGGGAATGCAGGGAATCCTTTATCGATGAAGCAGGGAAAGGAACTCTCATCTCGAGCAGAGGAAGGGGAAAAGGGGCTCCTCTTTAGTTTGGCGGGACCCTCGGGGTTCCTCTAGTGGAGACGGGTATGTCGGGGAACTTCGTAAGTTGCAGCAAGGGTGTGAAGGACCCTTTTGTGGTTCAAGAAGGAACGTGTGATTTTCCTCAATGTGCTGCAGAGGAAAATGGCCTCTTCTTGCCTGGACTGGAGGACCTCCTGTGTTTTCTCGAGTTGCAGCAGGTTCCTCTCGAGTTAAGACGTGGACCTCAGGGATCCGCTCGTGTTGCCTCAGAAAGGCCAGTCACCATGCGAGGTTCGAGTCATCTGGGGATTCCTCTCTAGTCTGTGCCGGGTCCTAAATACTAGTCTGGAGCTGAGGCTGGAAACAGGTTTCCTCTCCAGAGCTGACATGTATCTTGGGGTTCCTATGGAGTCTCCACAGGGAATTCAGGCCTCATCTCAAGTGGAAACTTGCACGACTGCTTTGCTCCTAGGCTGAAGCAGCAGTGTCAGGCTTCCCGTCAAGCTGACACAGGTATATGTGGCTTTCCCTTGAGGCTTTCCCACAGGGCTGTCAGACGTGCCACCGTGGTGTGAGTCGATAGTCAGGGTGACAGTCGAGGCAGTGCAGGGAAATCAGGTTCCTCGGAGTGGACTGAGACATATGTGGGTCTTTGGAATGGTGGCACGACCCCGAAGTTCCTCTTGACTTTCCTGTTGAGAGCGCCTCCTCTTCAGATGTAACAGGAACGCCAGGAATCCTTTCCCGACGAAGCAGGGAAAGGCACCCTCATCTCTAGCGGAGGAGGGGGAAACGGTGCTCCTCTTGAGTTGTGGGGGGACACTTGGTGTTCCTCTCGATTGGAGACGGTTTGTCGGTGAACTTCTTGAGTTGTTGCAAGGGTGTGAAGGACCCTTTTGAGGTTCAAGAGTGAAGGTGTGGTTTCCCTCGAAAATCCACAAAGGAAAACGGCCTCATCTCACCTGGTGGAAGGACCTCCTGTGTTTTCTCGAGTTGCGGGAGGATCCTCTCAAGTTACGACGGTGACCTCAGGGACCCGCTCGTGTGGCGTCAGGAAAGGGCAGTCACGATGTGAGTTGCCAGGTGCCTCTCAGGATTCCACTCCAGTCGGGGACAGGTCCTAAGTCCTCGTCTGGAGCCAAGGCCAGAACCTGAGGTTTCCTCTCCAGTGATGACATGAATCTTGGTGTTCCTCTGGAGTCTCCACAGGAGAATCAGGCCTGTCTCGAGTGGAGACATGCACATCCACTTTTCTCCCGAGCTGTAGCAGCAGTGTCAGGCTTCCCGTCATGTTGACAAAGGGATATGTGGCTTTTCCTTGAGGCTTTCCCACAGGGTTGTCACACATGCCACCGTGGTGTAAGTTGATACTCGGCCTGACAGTCAAGGCAGTGCAGGGAAATCAGCTTCCTCTTGAGCGGACTGAGGCATGTGGTGGCAGGAAAATCAGCTTCCTCTCGAGCGGACTGAGGCATGTGGTGGTATTTTAGAGTGGTGTCACAAAGCCTGGAGTTCCTCCTCACTTTCCTGTTGACAGCGCCTCCTCTTGAGATGTGACGGGAACCCCGGGAATCCTTACCTGACAAAGAAGGGAAAGGAACCCTCATCTCGAGCGGAGGATGGGAAAACGGTGCTCCTCTTGAGATTGGCGGGACTCTCGGTGTTCCTCTAGAGTAGAAACGGGTATGTCGGGGAACTTCTTGAGTTGCTGCAAATGTGTAAAGGACCATTTCGAGGTTCCAGAGGGAAGGTATGATTTCCCTTGAGATGCCGCAGCAGAAGAGGGCCTCATCTCGCCTGGAGGGAAGAACCTCCTGTTTTTTCTTGAGTTGCAGCAGGTTCTTCTCGAGTTACGATGGGGACCTCAGGGACCCTCTCGTGTGGTCTCAGGAAAGGCCAGTCTCCATGCGAGTTGTGAGGGGCCACTCGGGATTCCTCTCCAGTCAGTCCCAGATCCTAAGACCTCATCTGCAGCTGAGGCTGTAACCTGAGGTTTCCTCTCCAGTGCTGACGTGTTTCTTCGGGTTCCTCTGGAGTCTCCACAGGTGAGTCAGGCATCGTCTCGAGAGGAGACATACACTTCCACTTTCCTTCCAAGCTGTAGCAGCAGGGTCAGGATTCCTGTCGAATTGACACAGGGATCTGTGGCTTTTCCTCGAGGCTTTCCCACAGGGCTGGCACACCTGCCACCGTGGTGTGAGTCGAAACTCGGTGTCACAGGTGGGACAGTGCAGGGAAATAAGGTTACTCTGGAGTGGACTGAGACATTTGGCAGCCTTTTGGAATGGTGGCACGATCCCTGGAGTTCCTCTCAACTATCCTGTTGAGAACTCCTCCTCTTGAGATGCGACGGGAATGCTGGGGATCCTTTCCCGACGAAGCAGGGAAAGGAGCCCTTATCTAGAGCAGAGGAAGAGGGAAACGGGACTCCTCTGAAGTTGTGGCGGGACCCTCGGTGTTCCTCTCGAGTGGAGACGGGTATGTCGGGGAACTTCTTGAGTTGTACCAAGTGTGTGAAGGACCCTTCTTAGGTTCCAGAGGGAAGGTGTGATTTCCCTTGAGATGCCACAGCGGAAAAGGGCCTCATCTCTCCTGGAGGGGAGAACCTCCTGGTTTTTCTCGAGTTGCAACAGGTTCCTCTCAAGTTACGATGGAGACCTCAGGGACTGACTCATGTGGCCTCAGGAAAGGCCATTCTCCATGCGAGTAGTGAGGGGACTCTCATTATTCCTCTCCAGTCAGTACTGGGTCCTAAGTCCCCATCTGGAGCCGAAGCTGGGACCTGAGGTTTCCTCTCCAGTGCTGACATGGATCTTAGGGTTCCTCTGGAGTCTCCACAGGGGAGTCAGGCCTCATCTTGAGTGGAGTCATTCACGTCAGCTTTCCTCCCAAACTGTAGCAGCAGTGTCAGCTTTCCCATCGAGTTGACACAGGGAACTGTGGCTTTCTCTCGAGGCTTTCCCACAGGGCTGTCACACGTGCCAATGTGTTGTGAGTCGATACTCGGTGTGATAGTTGAGGCAGAGCAGGGAAATCAGGTACCTATGGAGTGGACTGAGACATTTGGGGGTCTTTGGAATGGTGGCACGACCCCTGGAGTTCCTTTCAACTTTCCTGTTGAGAGCGCTTCTTCTTGAGATGCGACAGGAACGCCGGGAATCCTTTCCTGATGAAGCAGGGAAAGGAACCCTCATCTCAAATGGAGGAGGGGGAAACGCTTCTCCTCTTGAGTTGTGGCGGGACTCTCAGTGTTCGTTTCGAGTGGAGATGAGTATGTTGGGAAACTTCTTGAGTTGCTGCAAGGGAATGAAGGACGCTTTCATCATTCAAAAGGGAAAGTGTGATTTCCCTCGTGACGCCACAGTGGAAAAGGGCCACGTCTCGCCTGGAGTGGAGAACCTCCTGGGTTTTCTCGAATTGCAGCAGGTTCCTCTCGAGGTAGGACGTGGATGTCAGGGACCTGCTCATGTGGCCTCTGGAAAGGCCAGTCTCCATACAAGTAGAGAGGGGACTTTCAGGATTCCTCTCGAGTCAGTGCCGAGTACTAAGTCCTCGTGTGGAGCCGAGGCCAGAACCTGTGGTTTTCTCTCCAGTGCTGTGATGGATCTTGGGGTTCCTCTGGAGTCACCACAGGGGAGTCAGGCCTTGTCTCGAGTGGAGACATGCACTTCCGTTTTCCTCCCAAGCTGTAGCAGCAGTGTCATGCTTCCCATCGAGTTGACACAGGGATCTGTGGCTTAAATTCGAGGCTTTCCCTCAGGGCTGTCACACGTGCCATCGTGGTGGGAGATGATACTCGGGGTGACAATCGAGGCAATGCAGTGAAATCATGTTCCACTGGAGTGGACTGAGACATTTGGGGGTCTTTTAGAATGGTGCACGACCCTTGGAGTTCCTCCTCACTTTCCTGTTGAGAGTGCCTCCTCTTGAGATGTGACGGGAATACCAGGAATCCTTTCCTGATGAAGCAGGGAAAGGAACCCTTATCTCGAGCGGAGGAGAGGGAAACGGGGCTCCGATTGAGATTGGTGGGACCCTCGGTGTTCCTCTCGAGTGGAGATGGGTATGTTGGGGAACTTCTTGAGTTGCTGCAAGGGTGTGAAGGACCCTTTCAAGTTTCAAGAGGGAATGTGTGATTTCCCGCCAGATGCCGCAGTGGAAAAGGGCCTCATCTCGCCTGGAGGGGAAAACCTCCTGATTTTTCTCGAGTTGTGGCAGGTTCCTCTCGAGGTACAATGGGGACCTCAGGGACCCACTCTTGTGGCCTCTGGAAAGGCCATTCTCCATGCGAGTAGCGAGGGGACTCTTGTTATTCCTCTACAGTCAGTGCCAGGTCCTAAGTCTTCATCTGGAGCCGAGGCCGGAACCTGAGGTTTCCTCTCCAGTGCTGACGTGGATCTTAGGGTTCCTCTGGAGTCTCCACACGGGAGTCAGGCCTTGTCTCGAGTGGAGTCATTCATGTCAACTTTCCTCCCAAACTGTAGCAGCAGTGTCAGCCTTCCCATCGAGTTGACACGGATCTGTGGCTTTCTCTTGAGGCTTTCCCACAGGGCTGTCACACGTGCCAATGTGTTGTGAGTCGATACTCGGTGTGATAGTCGAGGCAGAGCAGGGAAATCAGGTACCTATGGAGTGGACTGAGACATTTGGGGGTCTTTGGAATGATAGCACGACCCCTGGAGTTCCTTTCGACTTTCCTGTTGAGAGCGCCTCCTCTTGAGATGTGACGGGAACACCGGGAATCCTTTCCCGATGAAGCAGGGAAAGGAACCCTCATCTCAAGCGGAGGAGGGGGAAACGCTTCTCCTCTTGAGTTGTGGCGGGACTCTCGGTGTTCCTTTTGAGTGGAGACGAGTATGTCGGGAAACTTCTTGAGTTGCTGCAAGGGAGTGAAGGACGCTTTCATCGTTCAAAAGGGAAAATGTGATTTCCCTTGTGACGCCGCAGCGGAAAAGGGCCTCATCTCGCCTGGAGTGGAGAACCTCCTGGGTTTTCTCGAATTGCAGCAGGTTCCTCTAGAGTTACGATGGGTACCTCATGGACCTGCTCGTGTGGCCTCTAGAAAGGCCAGTCTACATGCGAGTAGAGAGGGGACTCTCGGGATTCCTCTTCAGTCAGTGCCGGGTCCTAAGTCCTCGTCTGGAAATGAGGCCAGAACCTGTGGTTTCCTCTCCCATGCTGACATGAATTTTAGGGTTCCTCTGGAGTCTCCACAGGGGATTCAGGCCTCGTGTCGAGTGGTGACATGCACGTCCGCTTTCCTCCCATGCTGTAGCAGCATAGTCAGGCTTCCCGTTGAATTGACACAGGGATCTGTGAGTTTCCGTCGAGGCTTTCCCACAGGGCTGTCACACGTGCCACAGTGGTGTGATTCGATACTCGGGGTGACAGTCGAAGCAGTGCAAGGAACTCAGGTTCCCCTGGAGTGGTCTGAGACATTTCAGGGTCTTTTGGAATGGTAACACAATCCCTGGTGTTTCTCTCGACTTTCCTGTAGAGAGCACCTCATTTTGAGATGTGATGAGAACGCCGGAAATACTTTCCCAAGGAAGCAGGGAAATGAACCCTCATCTCGAGCGGAGGAGGGGCAAAGGGGGCTCCTCTTGAGTTGTGGTGTGTCCCTCAGTGTTTCTCTTGCGTGGAGATGGATATGTCGGGGAACTTCTTGAGTTGCAGCAAGGGTGTGAAGGACCCTTTACAGGTTCAAGAGTGAAGGCGTGATTTCCCTCGAGACGCTGCAGCAGAAAAGGGCCTCATCTCACCTGGAGGGGAGAACCTCCTGGTTTCTCTCGAGTTGCATCAGGTTCCTCTCGAGTTATGAAGGGGACCTCAGGGACCTGCTTGTGTGGCCTCAGGATTGGCCAGTCTAAATGCGAGTTGTAAGGGGCTTCTCGGGATTCCTCTCCAGTCGGTACCAGGTCTTACGTCCTCGTCTGGAGCCGAGGCCCTCACCTGAGGTTTCCTCTCCATTGCTTACATGGAACCTGGGTTACCTCTGGAGTCTCCACAGGGGATTCAGGCCTCGTCTTGAGTGGACACATGCACGTCCGCTTTCCTCCCATGCTGTAGCAGCATAGTTAGGCTTCCCATTGAATTGACCCAGGGATCTGTGATTCTCCCTCGAGGCTTTCTGACAGGGCTGTCACACGTGCCACAATGGTGTGATTCGATACTCGGGGTGACAGTCGAGGCAGTGCAGGGAACTCAGGTTCCCCTGGAGTGGTCTGAGACATTTCAGGGTCTTTTGGAATGGTGGCACAATCCCTGGTGTTTCTCTCGACTCTCCTGTAGAGAGCACCTCATTTTGAGATGCGATGAGAATGCCGGAAATACTTTCCCAAGGAAGCAGGGAAATGAACCCTCATCTCGAGTGGAGGAGGGGCAAAGGGGGCTCCTCTTGAGTTGTGGTGGGTCCCTCAGTGTTTCTCTCGTGTGGAGATGGATATGTTGGGGAACTTCTTGAGTTGCAGCAAGGGTGTGAAGGACCCTTTATAGGTTCAAGAGTGAAGCTGTGATTTCCCTCGAGACGCTGCAGCAGAAAAGGGCCTCATCTCACCTGGAGGGGAGAACCTCCTGGTTTCTCTCGAGTTGCATCAGATTCCTCTCGAGTTATGAAGGGGACCTCAGGGACCCACTCGTGTGGCCTCAGGATTGGCCAGTCTAAATGTGAGTTGTGAGGGGCTTCTCAGGATTCCTCTCCACTCGGTGCCAGGTCTTAAGTCCTCATCTAGAGCTGAGGCCCTCACCTGAGGTTTCCTCTCCATTGCTTACATGGAACCTGGGGTACCTCTGGAGTCTCCACATGGGAGTCAGGCCTCGTCTCGAGTGGAGACATGCACGTCCGCTTTCCTCCCGAGCTGTAGCAGCAGTGTCAGGCTTCCCATCAAGTTGACACTGGGATTTCTGGCTTTCCCTCGAGGCTTTCCCACAGGGCTGTCACACGTGCTACCGTACTGTGAGTTGATACTCGGGGTGACAGTCGAGGCAGTGCAGGGAAATCAGGTTCCTCTGGTGTGGACTGAGACATTTGGGGGTCTTTTGGAATGGTGGCACGACCCCTGGAATTCCTCTTGACTTTCCTGTGGAGAGTGACTCCACTTGAGATGCTACAGTAACACCGGGAATCCTTTCCTGATGAAGCAGAGAAAGGAACCCACATCTCGAGTGAAGGAGGGGGAAACGGGGCTCCTCTTGAGTTTGCAGGACCCTTAGTGTTCCTCTCGAGTGGAGACAGGTATGTCGGGAAACTTCTTGAGTTGCTGCAAGGGTGTGAAGGATCCTTTCGAGGTTCAAGAGGGAAGGTGTGACTTTCCTCGAGCCACCACAGCAAAAATGGCCTGATCTCGCCTGGAGGGGAGAAACTCCTGGTTTCTCTCGAGTGACAGCAGGTTCCTCTCAAGTTACAACAGGGACCTCAGGGAACTGCTTGTGTGGCCTCAGGAAAGGCCTGTCTCCATGCAAGTTGCGAGGGGCCTCTCGGGATTCCTCTCCATTCAGTGCCAGGTCCTAAGTCCTCATCTGGAGCCGAGGCTGGATCCTGAGATTTCCTCTCCAGTGCTGACATGGATCTTGGAATTCCTCTGGAGTCTCCAAAGTGGAGTGAGGCCTCATCTTGAGTGGAGACATGCACACCCGCTTTCCACCCGAGCTGTAGCACCAGTGTCAGGCTTCCCATCGAATTGACACAGAGATCTGTGACTTTTCCTCGAGGCTTTCCCACAGGGATGTCACACGTGCCACCGTGGTGTAAGTCGATACTCGGGGTGACATTCGAAGCAGTGCAGGGAAACCTGGTTCCTCTGTAGTGCACTGAGAAATTTGGGGGTTTTTTGGAATGGTGGCACGACCCCTGGAGTTGCTCTTGACTTTCCTGTTGAGAACACCTCCTATTGAGATGCGATGGGAAATCCATGATCCTTTCCCAACGAATCAGGGAAAGGAACCCTCATCTCGAGTGGAGGAGAGGGAAACAGGGCTCCTCTTGAGTTTGGCGGGACCCTGGAAGATCCTGTTGAGTGCAGACAGGTATTTTGGGGAACCTCTTGAGTTGAAGCAAGTGTGTGAAAGACCCTTTCAAGGTTCACGAGGGAAGGTGTGATTTCCCTTGAGATGCACAGCAGAAAAGGGCCTCATCTTGCCTGGATGGGAGAACCTCCTGGTTTTTCTTGAGTTGTGACAGGTTCCCCTTGAGTAACGACGGGGACCTTAGGGACCACACGTGTGGCCTCAGGAAAGGCCAGTCTCCATGTGAGTTGTGAAGGGCCTCTCAGGATTCCTCTCCAGTTGGTGCCAGGTCCTAAGTCCTCGTCTGGAGCCAAGGCCGAAACCTGAGATTTCCTCTCCAGTGCTGACGGATCTTGGGGTTCCTCTGGAGTCTCCACAGTGGAGTCAGGCGGCATTTCGAGTGGAAACATGCACATCCACTTTCCTCCTGAGCTGTAACAGCAGTGTCAGGTTTCCCGTCGCATGGACACAGGGATCTGTGGCTTTCCCTCGAGGCTTTCCCACAGGGCTGGCACACGTTCCACCATGGCGTGAGGCGATACTTGGGGTGACAGTTGAGGCAGTGCAGGGAAATCAGGTTCCTCTGGAGTGGACTGAGATATTTGGTGGTCTTTTGGAATGGTAGCACGACGTCTGGAGTTCCTCTCGACTTTGCTGTTGAGAGCGTCTCCTCTTTAGATGCGATGGGAACGCCGGGAATTCTTTCCTGAGGATGCAGGGAAAGGCACCCACATCTCGAGTGTAGGAGGGGGAAACGGGGCTCCTCTTGAGTTGTGGCTGGACCCTCGGTGTTGCTCTCGAGTGTAGATGGGTATGTCTCAGAACTTCTTGAGCTGCTGCAAGGGTGTGAGGGACCCTTTCGAGGTTCAAGAGGGAAGGTGTGATTTCCCTCAAGAATCTGCATTGGAAAAGGGTCTCATATCGCCTGGACGGGAGAACCTCCTGGTTTGTCTCGAGTTGCGGTAGTTTCCTCTCGAGTTACAATGGGGACTTCAGGGACTCGATCGTGTGGCCTCAGGAAAGGCCAGTCTCCATGCGAGTTCCGACGGGCCCCTCGGGATTCCTATCCAGTCGGTGCCGGGTCCTAAGTCCTCGTCTGGAGCTGAGGTCAGAATCTGAGTTTTCCTCTCCAGTGCTTACATGGATTTTAGGGTTCCTCTGGAGTCACCAAAGGGGAGTCAGGCCTCGTCTTTAGTGGAGACATGCAAGTCCACTTTTCTCCCGAGCTTTAGCAGTAGTGTAAGGCTTCCCATCGTGTTGACACAGGGATCTGTGGCTTTCCCTTGATGTTTTCCCACAGGACTGTCACACGTCCCACCATGGTGTCAGTCGATACTAGGTGTGACAGTCGAGGCAGTGCAGGGAAATCAGTTTCCTCTGGTGTGGACTGAGATATTTCAGCATCTTTTGGAATGGTTGCACGATCCCTGGAGATCCTCTCGACTTTCCTGTAGAGAGCCTCCTCTTGAGATGCGACAGAACACCAGGAATCCTTTCCCAACAAAGCAGGGAAAGGAACCTTCATTTCAAACGGAGGAGGGGAAAACGAGGCTCCTCTTGAGTTTGGCAGTACCCGCGGTGTTCCTCTCGAGTGGAGAATGATATGTTGGGGAACTTCTTGAGTTGCATCAAGGGTGTGAAGGACCCTTTCAAGGTTCAAGAGGCAAGGTGTGATTTCCCTCAAGACGCCACAGTTGAAAAGGGCCACATCTTGCCTGGAGGGGAGAAGCTCCTGGTTTTTCTCGAGTTGCGGCAGGTTCCTCTCGAGTTACTATTGGGACCTCAGGGACCCGTTCGTGTGGCCTCAGGAAAGGCCAGTCTCCATGCGAGTTGTGAGGGGCCTCTCAGGATTCCTCTCCAGTCGGTGCCAGGTCCTAAGTCCTCATCTGGAGCCAAGGCCGGAACCTGAGAGTTCCTTTCCAGTGCTTACATGGATCTTGGGGTTCCTCTGGAGTCTCCACAGGGGAGTCAGGCCTCGTCTCATGTGGACACATTCACATCCGCTTTCCTCCCGAGCTGTAGCAGCATTGTTAGGCTTCCCATCGAGTGGATACAGGGATCTGTGGCTTTTCATTGAAGCTTTCCCTCAGGGCTGTCACACGTTCCACCGTGGTGTGAATCACTACTTGGGGTGACAGTCGAGCCAGTGCACGGAAATCAGGTTCCTCTGGAGTGGACTGAGACTTTTGGGGGTCTTTTGGAATGGTAGCACAACTACTGGAGTTCGTCTCGACTTTCGTGTTGAGAGCGCCTCCTCTTCACATGCGATGGGAACCCCGGGAATTCTTTCCCGACGATGCAGGCAAAGTCACCCTCCTCTCAAGCGGAGGAGGGGGAAACGGGGCTCCTCTTGAGTTGTGTCTGGACCCTTGGTGTTACACTCAAGTGGAGACGGGTACGTCAGGGAACTTCTTGAGCTGCTGCAAGGGTGTGAAGGACCCTTTCGAGACTCAATAGGGAAGGTGTGATTTCCTTCAAGACGCCGCAGTGGAAAAGGGCCTCATCTTGCCTGGAGGGGATAACCTCCTGGATTTTCCCGAGTTGTGGCAGGTTCCTCTCAAGTTACAATGGCGACCTCAGGGACCCGTTCTTGTGGTCTCAGGAAAGGCCAGTCTCCATGCGAGTTGCGAGGGGCCTGTAGGGATTCCTCTTCAGTTGGGGCCGGGTCCTAAGACTTCGTCTGGATCCGAGGCCAGAACCTGAGGTTTCCTCTCCAGCACTGACATGGATCTTGGGGTTCCTCTGGAGTCTCCACAAGGGAGTCAGGCTCGTCTTGACTGGAGACATGCACATCCTCTTTTCTCCCGAGCTTTAGCAGCAGTGTCAGTCTTCCTGTCAAGTTGACACAGGGATCTGTGGCTTTCCCTCGAGGCTTTCCCACAGGGCTGTCACACATCCCAGCATGCTGTGAATCGATACTCAGGGTGACAGTCGAGGCAATGCAGGGAAATCAGGTTCCTCTGGAGTGGACTTAGACATTTGGGGGTCTTTTGGAATGGTGGCATGACCCCTGGAGTTCCTCTCGACTTTCCTTTTGAGAGCAACTCCTATTGAGATGCGACGGGAAGGCCGGGATCCTTTCCTGACCAATCAGGGAAAGGAACCCTCATCTCGAGCGGAGGAGGGGAAATGGGGCTTCTCTTGAGTTTTGCGGTACCCTGAAAGTTCCTCTCGAGTGGAGAGTGATATTTCGGGGGACGTCTTGAGTTGCAGAAAGAGTGTGAAAGACCCTTTAGAGGTTCACGAGGGAAGGTGTGATTTCCCTCCAGACGCTGCAGCAGAAAAGGGCCTAATCTCACCTGGATGGGAGAACCTCCTGGTTTTTCTCGAGTTGTGGCAGGTTCCTCTCGAGTTACGACGGGGATCTCAGGGAACTGCTTCTGTGACCTCAGGAAAGGCCAGTCTCCATGGGAGTTGTGAGGGGCCTCTCAGGATTCCTATCCAGTCGGTGCTGGGTCCTAAGTCCTTGTCTGGAGCCAAGGCCGAAACCTGAGGTTTCCACTCCAGTGCTGACAAGGATCTTAGGGACCCTCTGGAGTCATCACAGGGGAGTCAGGACTTGTCTCAAGTTGAGACATGCACGTCGACTTTCTTCCCGAGCTTTAGCAGCAGTGTCAGGCTTCCCATTGAGTTGAAACAGTGATCTGTGGCTTTCCCTTGAGCCTCTCCCATCACACATCCCACCGTGGTGTGAGTCGATACTCGGGGTGACAGTCAAGGCCGTACAAGGAAATGAGTTTCCTCTGGTGTGGACTGAGATATTTTGGGTTCTTTGGAATAGTGGCATGATCCCTGGAGTTCCTCTCGACTTTACTGTAGAGAGCACCTCCTCTTGAGATGCGACAGGAATGCCGGGAATCCTTTCCCAACGAAGCAGGGAAAGGCATCCTCATCTCGAGCAGAGGAGGGGGAAACGGGGCTCCTCTTGAGTTTGGCGGGACCCGTGGTGTTCCTCTCGAGTAGAGACTGGTATTTTGGGGAACCTCTTGAGTTGCAGCAAAGGTATGAAAGACCCTTTCGAGGTTCACGAGGGTAGATGTGAGTTCCCTCTAGATACCGCAGTGGAAAAGGGC
Organism: Cephalophus harveyi; assembly: GCA_006410635.1. NCBI lineage: Eukaryota > Metazoa > Chordata > Mammalia > Artiodactyla > Bovidae > Cephalophus > Cephalophus harveyi. Next base: position 271,646 of record SJYT01066687.1, read on the forward strand.
TTCATCTGGCCTGAAGGGGAGAAGCTCCTGGTTTTTCTCGAATTCTGTCAGGTTCCTCTCGAGTTATGACGGGGACCTTAGGGACCGGCACATGTGGCCTCAGGAAAGGCCAGTCTCATTGTGAGTTGCGAGGGGTCTCTCGGGATTCCTCTCCAGTTGGTGCTGGGTCCTAAGTCCTCGACTGGAGCTGAGGCCAGAATCTGATGTTTCCCCTGCAGTGCTGACATGGATCTTGGGGTTCCTCTGGAGTCTCCACAGGGGAGTCAGGCCTAGTCTCGAGTGGAGACATGCACGTCCGCTTTCCTCCCGAGCTGTAGCAGCAGTGTCAGGCTTCCCATCGAGTTGACACAGGCATCTGTGGCTTTCCCTCAAGGCTTTTCCACAGGGCTGTCACACATGACACAGTGGTGTGAGTCGATACTCGGGGTGACAGTCGAGGCAGTGCAGGGAAATCAGGATCCTCTGGAGTGGACTGGGACATCTGGGGGTCTTTTGGAATGGTGTCACGACCCCTGGAGTTCCTCTCAACATTCCTGTTGAGAGCGCCTCCAATTGAGATTTGAAGGGAAATCCACTAATCCTTTCCCAAGGAAGCAGGGAAAGAAACACTCATCTCGAGTGGAGGAGGGGGAAATGGGCCTCTTCTTGAGTTGTGGCGGGACCCTTAGTTTTCCTCTCGATTGGAGACGGGTATGTCCTGGAACTTCTTGAGTTGCTGCAAGTTTGTGAGGGACCCTTTCGAGGTTCAGAGTGAAGGTGATTTCCTTCGAGGCAAAGCAGTGGAAAAGGGAATCATCTCACCTGGAGGGGAGAACCTCCTGGTTTTTCTCAAGTTATGGAAGGTTCCTCTCGAGTTACAATGGGGACCTCAGGGACCCGCTTCTGTGGCTTCAGGAAAGGCCAGTCTCCATGCGAGTTGCTAGGGGCCACTCGGGATTCTTCTCCAGTTGGTGTCAGGTCTGAAGTCCTCGTCTGGAGCTGAGGCCGGAAACTGAGGTTTCCTTTCCAGTGCTGACATGGATCTTGATGTACCTCTGGAGTCTCCACAGGGAAGTCATGCCTCGTCTCTAGTGGAGACATGCACATCTGCATTTCTCCCGAGCTGTAACAGCAGTGTCAGGCTTCCTGTCGAGTCAACTCAGGGATCTGTGGCTTTCCTTCGAAGCTTTTCCACAGGGCTGTTGCACGTGCCACCGTGGTGTGAGTCGATACTCGGGGTGACAGTCGCGGCAGTGCAGGGAAATCAGGTTCCTCTGGAGTGGACTGAGACATTTGGGGTTCTTTTGGAATGGTGGCACGATCCCTGGAGTTCCTCTCGACTTTCCTCTTGAGAGCACCTCCTCTTTAGATGCGACAGGAACACCGGGAATCCTTCCTGATGAAGCAGGGAAAGGAACCCTCATCTCGAGCTGAGGAGTGGGAAACAAGGATCCTCTTGAATTTGGTGGGACCCTTGGTGTTCCTATCAAGTGTAGATGGGTGTGTTGGGGAACTACTTGAGTTGCTGCAAGGGTGTGAAGGGCCCTTTTGAGGTTCAAGAGGGAAAGTGTGATTTCCCTCACAATGCCACAGCGGAAAAGGGCTTTATCTCGCCCGGAGGGGAGAACTTCCTGGTTTTTCTCGAGTTGCAGCAGGTTCCTCTCGAGTTATGAAGAGGACCTCAGGACCCCGCTCATGTGGCCTCAGGAAAGGCCAGTCTCCATGCGAGTTGCGAGGGGCCACTCGGAATTCCTCTCATCAGTGCTGGGTCCTATGTCCTCCTCTGGATCTGACGTTGGAACCTGAGGTTTCCTCTCCAGTGCTGACGTGGATCTTGGGGTTCCTCCGGTTTCTTAACAGAGGAGTCAGACCTTGTCACGAGTGGAGACATGCACGTCCGATTTCCTCCCGAGCTGTTGCAGCAGAGTCAGGCTTCCCGTCAAGTTGATACAGGGATCTGATGCTTTCCCTTGAGGCTTTCCCACAGGGCTGTCACAAGTGCCACCATGGTGTGAGTCAATACTCGGAGTGACAGTCGAGTCAGTGCAGGGAAATCAGGTTCCTCTGGAGTAGAATGAGACATTTGGGGGTCTTTTTGAAAGGTGGCACGACCCGTGGAGATCCTCTCGACTTTCCTTTTGAGAGTGCCTCCTCTTGAGATGCAATGGGAACACCGGAATCCTGTCCTGATGAAGCAGGGAAAGGAACCCTCATCTCGAGCGGAGGAGGGGGAAACGGGGCTCCTCTTGAATATGGCGGTACCCTCGGTGTTCCTCTCGAGTGGAGATGGATATGTCTGGAAACTTCTTGAGTTGCTGCAAGGGTGTGAAGCACCCTTTCAAGGTTCAAGAGGGAAGTTGTGACTTCCCTCGAGACTCCCCAGTGGAAAAGGACCTCATCTCACCTGTAGGGGAGAACCTCCTGGTTTTTCTCGAGTTTCGCCAGGTTCCTCTCAAGTTAGGACGGGGACTTCCAGGACCTACTTGTGTAGACTCAGGAAAGGCCAGTGTCCATTAGACTTGCAAGGGGTGTCTCAGGATTCCTCTCCAGTCAGTGCATGGTCCTAAGTCCTTGTCTTGAGCCAAAGCCGCAAACTGAGGTTTCCTCTCCAGTGCTGATATGGATCTTGGGGTTCCTCTGGAGTCACCACAGTGGAGTCAGGCCTCATCTTGAGTAGAGACATGCATATCGGCTTTCCTCCCGAGCTGTAGCAGCAGTGTCTGGCTTCCCGTCGAGTTGACAAAGGGATCTGTGGCTTTCCCTCGAGGCTTTCCCACAGGGCTGTCACACGTGCCACCGTGGTGTGAGTCGATACTCGGCGTGACAGTGGAAGCAGTGCAAGAAAATCAGGTTCATCTTGAGTGGACTGAGATATCTGGGGGTCTTTTGGAATGGTGGCACGTCCCCTGGATTTCCTCTCGACGTTCCTGCTGAGAGCGCCTTCTCTTGAGATGCGACGGGAATGCCGGGAATCCTTTCCAACAAAGCAGGGAATGGAACTCTCATCTCGAGCGGAGGAGGGGGAAACGGGTCTCCTCTTGATTTGTGGCGGGACCCTCGTTGCTCCTCTGGAGTGGAGATGTGTATGTCGGGAAACTTCTTGAGTTGCTACAAGAGTGTGAAGGAACCTTTCGAGGTTCAAGAGGGAAGGTATGAATTCCCTCGAGACACCCCAGTGGAAAAGGACCTCATCTTGCCTGGAGGGGAGAACCTCCTGGTTTTTCTCGAGTTGCGGCAGGTTCCTCTCGAGTTACGATGGGGACCTCAAGGACCCGCTCGTGTGGCCTCAGGAAAGGCCAGTGTCCATTCGAGTTGTGAGGGGCATCTCAGGATTCCTCTCCAGTGGGGGCTCAGGCCTAAGTCCTCGTCTGAAGCCGAAGCCGGAACCTGTTTCCTCTCTAGTGCTGACATGAATCTTGGGGTTTATCTAGAGTCACCACAGTGGAGTCAGACCTCATCTCAAGTAGAGACATGCATATCGGCTTTCCTCCCAGGCTGTAGCAGCAGTGTCAGGCTTCCTGTCGAGTTGACAAAGGGATCTGTGGCTTTCCCTCGAGGCTTTCCCACAGGGCTGTCACACGTGCTACCGTGGTGTGAGTCAACCCCAGGCCTAAGTCCTCGTCTGAAGCCGAAGCCGGAACCTGAAGTTTCCTCTCTAGTGCTGACATGAATCTTGGGGTTCATCTAGAGTCACCACAGTGGAGTCAGGCCTCATCTCGAGTGGAGACATGAACGTCAGCTTTCCTCCCAGGCTGTAGCAGCAGTGTAAGTCTTCCCATCGAGTTGACACAGGGATGTGTGGCTTTCCCTCGAGGCTTTCCCACAGGGCTGTCACACGTGCCACTGTGGTGTGAGTCGATACCCGGGGTGACAGTCAAGGCACTGCAGGGAATGCAGGATCATCTGGAGTGGACTGAGAAAATTGGGGGTCTTTTGGAATGGTGGCATGACCCCTGGAGTTCCTTTGACTTACCTGTTGAGGGAGCCTTCTCTTGAGATGTGACAGGAACGCTGAAAATGCTTTCCCAAATAAGCACGGAAAGGAACCCTCATCTCGAGCAGAGGAAGGGAAAACGGGGCTTCTCTTGAGTTGTGGCAGGACCCTTGTTGTTCCTCTCGTGTGGAGACGGGTATGCCGGGGAACTTCTTGAGTTGCTGCAAGGGTGTGGAGGTTCCTTTCGAGGTTCAAGAAAGAAGGTGTAAAATCCCTCGAGACACCACTGTGGAAAAGGGCCTCATCTCGCTTAGAGAGGAGAACCTGTTGGTTTTTCTCGACTTGTGGTAGGTTCCTCTCGAGTTGCGACGTGGATTCAGGGACCAGCTTGTTTAGCCTCAGAAAAGGCCAGTCTCCATGCGAATTGTGAGTGGCCTTTCGGGTTTCTTCTCCATTCGGTGCCAGGCCCTAAGTCCTCGACTTGAGCCGAGGCCGGAATATGAGGTTTCCTCTCCAGTGCTGACATCTATCTTGGGGTTCCTCTGGAGTCTCCATAGGGGAGTCAGGTCTCATCTCGAGTGGAGACATACACGTCTGCTTTCCTCCCAAGCTGTAGCAGCAGTGTCAGGCTTCCCGTCGAGTTGACAGAGGAATCTGTGTCTTTCCCTCGAGGCTTTCCCACAGGGCTGTCACACGTGCCTCCGTGGTGTGAGTCGATACTCAGGGTGACAGTCGAGGCAGTGCAGGGAAATCAGGTTCCTCTGGAGTGGACTGAGACATCTGTGGGTCTTTTGGAATGGTGGCACGACCCCTAGAGTTTCTCTCACTTTCCTGTTCAGAGCGCCTCCTCTTGAGATGAGATAGGCACGCCAGGAAACCTTTCCTGATGAAGCAGGGATAGGAACCCACATCTCGAGTGGAGTAGGGGGAAAGTGGGCTCCTCGAGTATGGTGGGACCCTCAGTGTTCCTCTCGATTGGAGACGTTTATGTCGGGGAATTTCTTGAGTTGCAGCAAGAGCGTGAAGGACCCTTTCGAGGTTCAAGAAGGAAGATGTGATTTCCCTCTAGACGCTGCAGGCGAAAAGGGCCTCATCTCGCCTAGAGGAAAGAACCTCCTGGTTTTTCCCGAGTTGCGGCACGTTCCACTCGAGTTACGATAGGGACCTCAGGGACCCGCTCGAGTGGCCTCAGGAAAGGCCAGTCTTCATGTGAGTTGCAAGGGGCCTCTCGGGATTCCTCTCCAGTCGGTGCCGGGCCTACGTCCTCGGCTTGAGCCGAGGCCGGAAACTTAGGTTCCGTCTCTGGTGCTGACATGGATCTAGGGGTACCTCTGGAGTCTCCACACTGGAGTCAGGCCTCGTCTTGAGTGGAGATATGCACATCCGCTTCCCTCCCTATCTGTAGCAGCAGTGTCAGCCTTCCCATCGAGTTGACCCAGGGATCTGTGGCTTTCCCTCGAGGCTTTCCCACAGGCCTGTCACGCGTGCCACCGTGGTGTGAGTCGATACTCAGGGTGACAGTCGAGCCAGTGCAGGACAATCAGGCTCATGTGGAGTGGACTTAGACATTTGGGGGTCTTTTGGAATGGTGGCATGACTGCTGGAGCTCCTCTCAACTTTCCTGTGGTGAGCGCTTCCTCTTGAATTGTGACAGGAAAGCCTGGAATCCTTTCCCGATGAAGCAGGGAAAGGAACCCTCATCTCGAGTGGAGGAGGGGGAAACGGGGCTCCTCTTGAATTGTGGTGGGCCCTCGGTGTTCCTCTCGAGTGGAGACGGGTATATTGTGGCACTTCTTGAGTTTCTGCAAGGGTGTGAAGGACCCTTTCAAGGTTCAAAAGGGAAGGTGTGATTTCCTTTGAGATGCCGCAGCATAAAATTGCCTCATCTCGCCTGGAGGGGAGAACCTTCTGGTTTTCCTCGAGTTGCGATAGGTTCCTCTTGAGTTACGATCAGGACCTCAGGACTCACTCGTGTGGCCTCAGGAAAGGCCAATCTCCATGCGAGTTGCGAGGGGCCTCTCGGCATTCCTCTCCAGTTGGTGCCGGGTACTAAGTCCTCATCTGGAGCAGAGGCTGGAACCTGAGGTTTCCTCTCCAGTGCTGACATGGATTTGGGGTTCTTCTGGAGTCTCCACAGGGGAGTCATGAATTGTCTCGAGTGGAGACATGCACATCCGCTTTCTTCCCGAGCTGTAGCAACAGTGTCAGGCTGCCTGTCGAGTTGACACAGAGATCTGTGGCTTTCCCTCGAGGCTTTCCCACAGTGCTTTCACACTTTCCACCGTGGTGGGAGCCGAAACTCGGGGTGACATTCAATGCACTGCAGGGAAATCAGGTTCCTAAGTTTGACCTGAGACATTAGGGGATCTTTTGGAATGGTTGCACTACCCCTGGAGTTCCTCTCGACTTTCCTATTGAGAGCGCCTCCTCTTGAGATGCGATGGGAACAAAGGGAATCCTTTCCCGACGAAACAGGGAAAAGAACCCTCATCTCGAGTGGAGGAGGGGCCAACGGGGCTTCTCTTGAGTTTGGCGGGACCTTCGGTGTTTCTCTTGTGTGGAAACGGGTATGTCAGGGAGCTTCTTGAGTTGCAACAGGGGTGTGAAGGACCCTTTCGAGGTTCAAGAGGGATGGTGTGATTTCCCTCGAAACGCTGCAGCGGAAATGCATCTCATCTCACCAGGAGGGGAGAACCTCCTTGTTTTTCTCGAGTTGCTGCACGTTCCTCTCAAGTTACGAAGGGGACCTGAGGGACCCACTCGTGTGGCCTCAAGAAAGGCCAGTCTCCATGCGAGTTGCAAGGGGTCTCTCGGGATTCCTCTCCAGTCGGTACAGGTGCTAAGTACTCGTCGGGAGCTAAGGTCGGAACATGAGGTTTCCTCTGCAGTGCTGACATAGATCTTGGTGTTCCTCTGGAGTCTTCACAGAGGAGCCAGGCCTCGTCTCTAGTGGAGACATATATATCCACATTCCTCCAGAGCTGTAACAGCAGTGTCAGGCTTCCTATCAAGTTGACACTGGGATCTGTGACATTACCTCGAGGCTTTCCCACAGGGCTGTCACACGTGCCACCATGGTGTGAGTCGATACTCAGGGTGACAGTCAAAGCAGTGCAGGGAAATCAATTTCCTCTGGAGTGGACTGAGACATTTGGGGGTCTTTTGCAATGGTGGAACGACTGCTGGAGTTCCTCTCGACATTTCTGTTGAGAGCAGCTCCTCTTGAGATTTGAAGCGAATGCTGGGAATCCTTTCCCGAAGAAGCAGGGAAAGGAACCATCATCTCGAGCAGAGGAGGGGAAAACGGGCTCCTCCTGATTTTGGAGGGACCCTCAGTGTTCCTCCTGAGTTGAGACGGTTATGTCCCCAAACTTCTTGAGTTACAGCATGGGTGTGAAGGACCCTTTCGAGGTTCAAGAGGGAAGGTGTGATTTCCCTCATAACACCACAGCGGAAAAGGGCCTCATCTCACCTGGAGGGGAGAACAAGCTGGCTTTTCTCGAGTTGCGGCAGGTTCCTCTTGAGTTACGATGGGGATCTCAGGGACCCGCTCGTATGGCCTCAGGAAAGGACAGTCTCCTTGTGAGGTGCGAGGTGCCTCTTAGCATTCCTTTCCAGTCATTGTCGGTTCCTAAGTCATCGTTTGGAGCAAAGGCCAGAACCTGAGTTTTCCTCGCCAGTGCTGACATGGATTTGGGGTTCTTCTGGACTCTTCACAGGGGAGTCAGGAATCGTCTCGAGTGGAGACATGCACGTCCGCTTTCCTCCCGAGCTGTGGCATCACTGTCAGTCTGCCCATCGAGTTGACACAGAGATCTGTGGCTTTCCCTCGAGGCTTTCCCACAGGGCTTTCACACGTGCCACCATGGTGTGACTCGAAACTCGGGGTAACAATCGATGAAGTGCAGGGAAATCCCGTTCCTCTGGATTGAAGTGAGATATTGGGGGATCCTTTGGAATGGTTACACGACCCCTGGAGTTCCTGTCGACTTTCCTGTAGAGAGCGCCTCCTCTTGAGATGTGACAGGAATGCTGGGAAGGCTTTCCCGACGAAGCAGGGAAAGGAACCCTCATCTCAAGCAGAGGAAGGGGAAACGGGGCTCCTTTTGAGTTTGGCGTGACCATCAGGGGTCCTCTTGAGTGGAGACGGGAATGTCGGGGAAATTCTTGAGTTGTAGCAAGGGTCTGAAGGACCCTTTCGATGTTCAAGAGGGAATGTGTGATTTCCCTTGAAACACCACAGGAGAAAAGGACCTTATCTAGCCTGGAGGGGAGAACCTCCTTGTTTTTCTCGAGTTGCAGCATGTTCCTCTCAAGTTACGACAGGGACCTCAGGGACCCGCTTGTGTGGCCTCAGGAAAGGCCAGTCTCCATGGGAGTTGTGAGGGGCCTCTCGGGATTCCTCTCGAGTCTGTGCCAGGTCCTAAGTCCTCATCTGGAGCCGAGGCCAGAACATGAGATTTCCTCTCCAGTGCTGACATGGATCTTGAGGTTCCTCTAGAGTTTCCACAGGGGAGTGAGGCCTCATATTGAGTGGAGACATTCACGTTTGCTTTCTTCCCGAGCTGTAGCAGAAGTGTCAGGCTTCCCATCGAGTTGACACAGGGATTGTGGCTTTCCCTCAAGGCTTTCCCACAGGGCTGTCACACATGCCACCATGGTGTGAGTCAGTACTCAGGGTGACAGTCGAGGCAGTGCAGGGAAATCAGGTTCATCTGGAGTGGACAGAGACATTTGGGGGATGTTTGGAATGGTGGCACGACACCTGGAGTTCCTCTCGACTATCCTGTTGAGAGATCCTCCTCTTGAGATGCGACGGGAATGCCGGGAATCCTTTTCCAACTAAGCAGGGAAAGAAATCCTCATCTTGAGAGGTGAAGGGGGAACGGGGTTCCTCTTGAGATGTGGCGGGACCATTGGTGCTCCTCTCGAGTGGAGACAGGTATGTCAGGGATCTTCTTGAGTTGCTGCAATGGTGTGAAGGACCGTTTCGAGGTTCAAGAGGGGAGGTGTGATTTCCCTCGAGATGCCACAGCAGAAAATGGCCATATCTCCCTTGGAAGGGAGAACTTCCTGGATTTTCTGGAGTTGCGGCAGGTTCCTCTCGAGTTACGATGGGACCTCAGGGACCCACTCGTGTGGCCTCAGGAAAGGCCAGTCTACATGCGAGTTGCAAAGGGCCTCTTGGGATTCCTCTCCAGTCTCTGCCAGGTCCTAAGTCCTCATCAGGAACCGAGGCTGGAACCTGATGTTTCCTCTCCACTGCTGACATGGATATTGGGGTTCCTCTGGAGTCTCCACAGAGGGGTTAGGCCTCATCTCTAGTGGAGACAGGCACGTCCGGTTTCCTCCCGAGCTGTAGCAGGAGTTTCAAGCTTCCCATCAAGTGGACACAGGGATCTGTGCCTGTCCCTTGAGGCTTTCCCACAGGGCTGTCACAATTTCCACCATGGTGTGTCGATACTCGGGGTGACAGTCGAGGCAGTGCAGGGAAATCAGGTTTCTCTGGAGTGGACTGAGACATTTGTGGGTCTTTTGGAATGTTGGCATGACCCCTCGAGTTCCTTTCAACTTTTCTGTTGAGAGTACCTCCTGTTGATATGTGACAGGAAAGCCAGGAATCCTTTCCCGACGAAGCAGGGAAAGGAACACTCATCTTGAGCGGAGGAGTGGTAAACGGGGCTCCTCTTGATTTTTGCAGGACCCTCGGGTTTCCTTTCGAGTGGAGACGTCTATGTCGGGTAACATCTTGAGTTGTAGCAAGGGTGTGAAGGAACCTTTCGAGGTTGCAGAGGGAAGGAGTGATTTCCCTCAAGATGCCGCAGCAGAAAAGGGCCTCATATCGCCTGGACAGAAGAACCTCCTGGTTTTTATCGACTTTCAGCAGGTTCCAATCGAGTTACAACGGGGACCTCAGGGACCCGCTTGTGTGACTTCAGGAAAGGCCAGTCTCCATGCGAGTTTCTAGGGGCCTCCCAGGATTCCTCTCCAGTCGGTGCCGGTTCCTATATCCTCGTCTTGAGCCGAGGCCAGAACCTGAGGTTTTCTCTCCAGTGCATGAATGGAACTTGGGGTTCCTCTGGATTCTCCACAGTGGAGTCAGGCCTAGTCTCGAGTGGAGACATCCAAGTCTGCTTTCCTCCCGAGCTATAGCAGCAGTGTCAGGCTTCACGTTGAGTTGACACAGGGATCTGTAGCCTTCCCTCGAGGCTTTCCCACAGGCCTGTGACACGTGCCACCATGGTGTGAGTCGATACTCAGGGTGACAGTGCAGGGAAATCAGGTTCATCTGAAGTGGACTGAGATATTTGGGCGTTTTTTGGAATGGTGGCACGACCACTGGAGTTCCTCTCGACTTTCCTGTTGAGAGGGCCTCATCTTGAGATGCGATGGGAATGCTGCAATCTTTTCCCAATGAAGCACGGAAAGGAACTGTCATCTCGAGCCAAGGAGTGCAAAACGGGGCTCCTCTTGAGTTTGGCAGGACTTTCGGTGTTCTTCTCGAGTGGAGAAGGGTATGTCGGGGAACTTCTTGAGTTGCTGCAAGGGTGTGAAGGACCCTTTCGAGGTTCAAGAGGGAAGGTGTGATTTCCCTCGAGATGCCGCAGCGGAAAAGGGCCTCAACTCGCCTGGAAGGGAGAACCTCCTGGTTTTTCTCAAGTTGCGGCAGGATCCTCTTGAGTTTCAACAGGGATTTCAGGGACCCGCTCGTGTGGCCTCAGGAAAGGACAGTCTCCATGCGAGTTGTGAAGGGCCTCTCGGGATTCCTCTCCAGTCAGTGCCGGGTCCTGAGTCGTCGTCTGGAGCCGAGGCCGAACCCTGAGATTTCCTCTCCAGTGCTGACATGGATCTGGGGGTTCCTCTGGAGTCTCCAATGGGGAGTCAGGCCTCGGCTCGAGTGGAGACATGCACTTCTGCATTCCTCCCGAGCTGTAGCAGCAGTGTCAGCCTTCCTGTCGAGTTGACACAAGAATCTGTGGCTTTCCCTCGAGGCCTTCTCACAGGGCTGTGACATGTGCCACCGTGTTGTGAGTCGATACTCGGGGTGACAGTCGAGGCAGTGCAGGGGAATCAGTTTCCACTGGGGTGAACTGACACATTTGGGGTTCTTTTGTAATGGTGGCACGACCCCTGGCGTTCCTCTCAACTTTCCTGTTGAGAGTGCCTCCTCTTGAGATGTGACAGGAACGCCAGGAATCCTTTCCCAATGAAGCAGGGAAAGGAACCCCAATCTCGAGCAGAAGAGGGGTAAACGAGGCTACTCCTGAGTTTGGCGGGACCCTCGGTGCTCTGTCGATTGGAGATGGGTATGTCAGGAAACTTCTTGAGTTGCAGCAAGGTTGTGAAGGACCCTTTCGAGGTTCAAGAGGGAAGGTGTGATTTCCTAGTGACGTCGCAGTGGAAAAGGTCCTCATCTTGCCTGGTGGGGAGAACCTCCTGGTTTTTCTCAAGGTGTGGCAGGTTCCTCTAGAATTACCATGGGAACCTCAGGGACCCACCTGTGTGGCCTCAGGAAAGGTTAATCTCCATGTGAGTTGCAAGGGGCCACTCGGGTTTCCTCTCCAGTCAGTTCCGGGTCCTAAGTCCTCATCTGAAGCCGAGGCTAGAACCTGCGGTTTCCTCTCCAGTGCTGACATGGATCTTGGGGTTCCTCTGGAGTCTCCACAGGGAAGTCAGGCCTCATCCCGTGTAGAGACATGCACGACTGCTTTCCTCTCGAGCTGTAGCAGCAGTATCAGACTTCCCGTCGAGTTGACAAAGGGATCTGTGGCTTTCCCTTGAGGCTTTCCCACAGGGCTGTCACAAGTGCCACCATGGTGTGAGTTGATACTCGGGGTGACAGTCGAGACAGTGCAGGGAAATCAGGTTCCTCTGGAGTGGACTGACACACTTGGGGGTCTTTTGGAATGGTGGCAAGACCCCTGGAGTTCCTCTCGACTATCCTGTTGAGAGCTCCTCCTCTTGAGATGCGACGGGAATGCTGGGAATCCTTTCCTGATGAAGCAGGGAAAGGAACCCTCATCTCGAGAGGAGGAGGGGGAAAAGGGGCTCCACTTTAGTTGTGGTGGGACCCTCAGTGTTCCTCTCGTGTGGAGACGGGTATGTGGGGAACTTCTTGAGTTGCTGCAAGGGTGTGAAGGACCCTTTTGAGGTTCAAAGGAAGGGTGTGACTTCCCTCGAGATTCAGCAGCAGATAAGGGCCTCATCTCGCCTGGAGGGGAGAACCTCCTGGATTTTCTAGAGCTGTGGCAGAGTAATCTTGAGTTACGATGGGGATCTCAGGGACCCGCTCGTGTGGCCTCAGGAAAGTCCAGTCTCCATGTGAGTTGTGAGGGGCCTCTTGGGATTCCTCTTCCTTCGGTGCCAGGTCCTAAGTCCTTGTCTGGAGCTGAGGCTGGAACCTGAGGTTTCATCTCCAGTGCTGACATGGATCATGTGGTTCCTCTGGAGTCTCCACAGGGGAGTCAGGCCTCATCTCGAGTAGAGATATGCATGTCCACTTTCCGCCCGAGCTGTAGCTGCATTGTCAAGCTTCCCATCGAGTTGAAACAGGGATCTGTGGCTTTCCCTCGAGGCTTTCCCACAGGGCTGTCACACGTGCCACCGTGGTGTGAGTCTATACTCGGGGTGACAGTCAAGACAGTGCAGGGAAAACAGGTTACTCTGGAGTGGACTGAGCGTTTTGGGGGTCTTTTGGAATGGTGGCAAGACCCCTGGAGTTCCTCTCAACTTTCCTGTTCAGAGCACCTCCTCTTGAGATGCAACGGGAATGCTGGGAATCCTTTCCCAACGAAGCAAGGTAAGGAACCCTCATCTCGAGCAGAGGAGGGGGAAAATGGGCTCCTCTTGAGTTGTGGCTGGACCCTCAGTGTTCCTCTAGAGTGTAGACGCATATGTTGGGGAACTTCTTGAGTTGCTGCAAGGATGTGAAGGACCCTTTCCAGGTTCAAGAGGGAAGGTATGATTTCCCTCAAGATGCCACAGTGAAAAAGTGCCTCATCCCGCCTGGAGGAAAGAACCTCCTGGTTTTTCTCGAGTTGCAGCAGGTTACTCTCGAGTTACGAAGGGGACCTCAGGGAACCTCTCATGTGGCCTCAGGAAAGGCCAGTCTCCATGCGAGTGGCGAGGGGCCTCTGGGGATTCCTCTCCAGTCGGTGCCGGGGCCAAAGTCCTCGTCTGGAGCCGAGGCCGGAACCTGTGGTTTCCTCTCCAGTGCTGACATGCATCTTGGATTCCTCTAGAGTCTCCACAGGGGAGTCAGGCCTCGTCTCAAGTGGAGACATGCACGTATGCATTCCTCCCATGCTGTAGCAGCAGTGTCAGGCTTCCCGTTGAGTTGACACAGGGATCTGTGGCTTTCCCTCGAGGCTTTCCCACAGGACTGTCACACGTGTCACTGTGGTGTGAGTCAATACTTGGGATGACAGTCGAGGCAGTACAGTGAAATCAGGTTCCTCTGGAGTGGACTGAGACATTTGGCGGTCTTTTGGAATGGTGACACGACCCCTGGAGTACCTCTCAACTTTCCTTTAGAGAGCGCCTCCTCTTGAGATGCGATGGGAACGCCGGGAATCCTTTCTCGACGAAGCAGGGAAACGAACACTCATCTCGAGAGGAGCAGGGGAAACGAGTCTCCTCTTGCATTGTGGCAGGACCCTTGGTGTTGTATGTTGGGGAACTTCTTGAGTTGCAGCAATGGTGTGAAGGACCGTTTCGAGGTGCAAGAGGGAAACTGTGATTTCCCTCAAGACATTGCAGTGGAAAAGGACCTCATCTCACCTGTAGGGGAGAACCTCCTGTTTATTTTCGAGCTTTGGCAGGTTCCTCTCGAGGTATGACGGGGATTTCAGGGACCAGCTCGTGTGGCCTCAGGAAAGGCCAGTCTCCATACGAGTTGTGAGTGGACTCTCGGGATACCTCTCCAGTTGGTGCCGGGTCCTAAGTCCTCGTCTTTATCCGAGGCCGGAACCTGAGGTTTCCTCTCCAGTACTGACATGGATCTTGGGTTTCCTCTGGAGTCTCCAGAGGGATGCCAGGCCTTGTCTCGGGTGGAGACATGCACGTCCTCTTTCCTCCCAGGCTGTAGCAGCAGTGTCAGGCTTCTCATCAAGTTGACACAGGGATCTGTGGCTTTCCCTCGAGGCTATCCGACAGGTCTGTCACACGTTTCACCGTGGTGTGAGTCAATACTTGGGATGACAGTCGAGGCAGTACAGGGGAATCAGGTTCCTCTGGAGTGGACTGAGACATTTGGGGGTCTTTTGGAATGGTGACACGGTCTCTGGAGTACCTCTCAACTTTCCTTTAGAGAGTGCCTCCTCTTGAGATGTGATGGGAACACTGGGAATCCTTTCTTGACGAAGCAGAGAAAGGAACATTCATCTCGAGAAGAGCAGGGGAAACGAGTCTCCTCTTGCATTGTGGCAGGACCCTTGGTGTTGTATGTCGGGGAACTTCTTGAGTTGCAGCAATGGTGTGAAGGACCGTTTTGAGGTGCAAGAGGGAAACTGTGATTTCCCTCAAGACATTGCAGTGGAAAAGGACCTCATCTCGCCTGTAGGGGAGAACCTCCTGTTTATTTTCGAGCTTTGGCAGTTTCCTCTTGAGGTATGACAGGGATTTCAGGGACCAGCTCGTGTGGCCTCAGGAAAGACCAGTCTCCATACAAGTTGTGAGTGGACTCTCGGGATACCTCTCCACTCGGTGCTGGGTCCTAAGTCCTCGTCTTTATCCGAGGCCGGAACCTGAGGTTTCCTCTCCAGTGCTGACATGGATCTTGGGTTTCCTCTGGAGTCTCCAGAGGGATGCCAGGCCTTGTCTCGGGTGGAGACATGCACGTCCTCTTTCCTCCCAGGCTGTAGCAGCAGTGTCAGGCTTCTCATCAAGTTGACACAGGGATCTGTGGCTTTCCCTCGAGGCTATCCGACAGGTCTGTCACACGTTTCACCGTGGTGTGAGTCAATACTTGGGATGACAGTCGAGGCAGTACAGGGGAATCAGGTTCCTCTGGAGTGGACTGAGACATTTGGGGGTCTTTTGGAATGGTGACACGGTCTCTGGAGTACCTCTCAACTTTCCTTTAGAGAGTGCCTCCTCTTGAGATGTGATGGGAACACTGGGAATCCTTTCTTGACGAAGCAGAGAAAGGAACATTCATCTCGAGAAGAGCAGGGGAAACGAGTCTCCTCTTGCATTGTGGCAGGACCCTTGGTGTTGTATGTCGGGGAACTTCTTGAGTTGCAGCAATGGTGTGAAGGACCGTTTTGAGGTGCAAGAGGGAAACTGTGATTTCCCTCAAGACATTGCAGTGGAAAAGGACCTCATCTCGCCTGTAGGGGAGAACCTCCTGTTTATTTTCGAGCTTTGGCAGTTTCCTCTTGAGGTATGACAGGGATTTCAGGGACCAGCTAACAGGTCTGTCACACGTGCCACCATGGTGTGAGTCGATACTCGGGGTGACAATTGAGGCAGTGCAGGGAAATCAGGTTCCTCTGGAGTGGACTGACATTTGGGGGTCTTTTGGAATGATGGCACGACCCCTGGAGTTCCTCTCAACTTTCCTGTTGACAGCACCTCCTCTTGACATGCAATGGGAATGCCGGGAATCCTTTCCTGACGAAGCAGGGAAGGAAACCCTCATCTCGAGCAGAGGAGGGGGAAAATGGACTCCTCTTGAGTTGCGGTGGGACCCTCGGTGTTCCTCTCGAGTTTAGACATGTATGTCGGGGAATTTCTTGAGTTGATGCAAGGGTGTGAAGGACCATTTCCAGGTTCAAGAGGGAAGGTGTGATTTCCCTCAAGACGCCACAGTGGAAAAGGGTCTCATCTCGCCTGTCAGGGAGAACCTCCTGGTTTTTCTCGAGTTGCAGCAGGTTCCTCTCGAGTTACGACGGGGACCTCAGGGAACCGCTCGTGTAGCCTCAGGAAAGGCCAGTCTCCATGCGAGTTGCGAGGGGCCTCTCGGGATTCCTCTCCAGTCGGTGTTGGGTCCAAAGTCCTCGTCTGGAGCTGAAGCCAGAACCTGAGGTTTCCTCTCCAGTGCTGACATGGATCTTGGGTTCCTCTGGAGTCTCCACAGGGGAGTCAGGCTTCGTCTCGAGTGGAGACATGCACGTCTGCTTTCCTCCTGTGCTGTAGTAGCAGTGTCAGGCTTCTGGTCGAGTTGACACAGCGATCTGTGGCTTTCCCTCGAGGCTTTTCTACAGGGCTGTCACACGTTTCACCGTGGTGTCAGTCAATACTTGGGATGACAGTCGAGGCAGTACAGGGGAATCAGGTTCCTCTGGAGCGGACTGAGACATTTGGGGGTCTTTTGGAATGGTGACACAGCCCCTGGAGTACCTCTTGACTTTCCTGTAGAGAGTGCCTCCTCTTGAGATGCGATGGGAATGCTGGGAATCCTTTCACGAAGAAGCAGAGAAAGGAACCCTCATCTCGAGCAGAGGAGGGGGAAAAGGGGTTCCTCTTGAGATGTGGCGGACCCTCAGTGTTCCTCTCGAGTGGAGACGGGTATTTCGGGGAACTTCTTGAGCCGCAGCAAAGGAGTGAAGGACCCTTTCGAGGGTCAAGAGGGAAGATGTGATTTCCCTCGAGATGCTACAGTGGAAAAGGGCCTCATCTCGCCTGGAGGGGAGAACCTTCTGGTTTTTCTCGAGTTGCAGCAGGTAACTCTCCAGTTATGACAGGGACCTCAGGGACCCGCTCAGGTGGCTTCAGGAAAGGCCAGTCTCCATGCGATTTGCGAGGGGCCTCTCAGGATTCCTCTGCACTCTGTGCCTGGTGTCAGTCTTCATCTGGAGCAGAGGTCGGAACCTGAGATTTCCTCTCCAGTGCTGACTTGGATCTTGGGGTTCCTCTGGAGTCTCCACAGGGGAGTCAGTCCTTGTCTCGAGTGGAGACATGCACGTCCACTTTCCTTCCAAGCTGTAGCAGCAGTGTCAGGCTTACCATCGAGTTGACACAAGTATCTGTGGCTGTCCTTCAAGGCTTTCCCACAGGGCTGTGACACGTACCACCATGGTGAGAGTTGATACTAGGGTTGACAGTCGAGGCAGAGTGGGGAATTCAGGTTCCTCTGGAGTGGACTGAGCCATTTGGGGGTCCTTTGTAATGGTGGCCCGAACCCTGGAGTAAATCTCGACTTCCTTGTTGAGAGCACCTCCACTTGAGATGTGACGGGAACTCAGGGAATCCTTTCCTGACAAAGCAGGGAAAGGAACCCTCGTCTTGAGTGGAGGAGGGGGAAAATGGGCTCCTCTTGAGTTGTGGCTGGACCCTCGGTGTTCCTCTCAAGTGTAGACACATATGTCGGGGAACTTCTTGAGTTGCTGGAAGGGTGTGAAGGATGCTTTCCAGGTTCAAGAGGGAAGGTGTGATTTCCCTCGAATTGCCGCAGCAGAAAAGGGCCTCATCTCACCTGGCGGGGAGAACCTCCTGGTTCTTCTCGAGTTGTGGCAGGTTACTCTCGAGTTACAAAGGGGACCTCAGGGACCCGCTCGTGTGGCCTCAGGAAAGGCCAGTCCCCATGCCAGTGGTGAGGGGCCTCTAGGGATTCCTCTCCAGTCGGTGCTGGGCCTAAGATCCTCATCTGGAGCCGAGGCCGGAACCTGTGGTTTCCTCTCCAGTGCTGACATGCATCTTGGATTCCTCTGGAGTCTCCACAGGGGAGTCAGGCCTCGTCTCGAGTGGAGACATGCACGTCCATGTTCCTCCCATGCTGTAGCAGCAGTGTCAGGCTTCCCGTCGAATTGACACAGGGATCTGTGGCTTTCCCTCGAGGCTTTCCCACAGGGCTGTCACATGTGCCACCGTGGTGTGAGTCGATACTCGGGGTGATTGTCGAGGTAGTACATGGAAATCAGGTTCCTCTGCACTGGACTGACACATTTGGGGGTCTTTTGGAATGGTGGCATGACCCCTGGAGTTCCTCTCGACGCTCCTGTTGAGAGCGCCTCTTCTTGAGATGTGACGGCAATGCCGGGAATCCTTTCCCGACGAAGCAGGAAAAGGAACGCTTATCTCGAGCGGAGCAGGGGGAAACAGGTCTCCTCTTGTGTTGTGGCGGGACCCTCAGTGTTGTATGTCGGGGAACTTCTTGAGTTGCAGCAAGGGTGTGAAGGAACCTTTCAAGATGCAAGAGGGAAAGTGTGATTTCCCTTGAGACGACGCAGCAGAAAAGGACCTCATCTCGCCTGTAGGGGAGAACATCCTGTTTATTCTCGAGCTTTGGCAGGTTCCTCTCAAGTTACAACGAGGACCTCAGGGACCAGCTCGTGTGGCCTCAGGAAAGGACAGTCTACATGCGAGTTGCGATCAGACTCTCGGGATTCCTCTCAAGTCAGTGCCATGTCCTAAGTCATCGTCTGGAGCAGAGGCCAGAACCTGAGGTTTCCTCTCCAGTGCTGATATGGATATTGGCATTTCTCTGGAGTTTCCACAGGGGAGTCAGGCCTCGTCTCGAGTGGAGACATGCATGTCCGCTTTCCTCCTGAGCAGTAACAGCAGTGCCAGGCTTCCCGTCAAGTTGACACAGGGATCTGTGGCTTTCACTCGAGGCTTTCCCACAGGACTGTCACAGGTGCCACCATGGTATGAGTCAATACTCGGGGTGACAGTCGAGGCAGTGCAGGGAAATCAGGTTCCTCTGGAGTGGACTGAGGCATTTGGTGGTCTTTTGGAATGGTGGCAAGACCCCTGGATTTCCTCTTGACTTTCCTGTTGAGAATGCCTCCTCTTGAAATGCAACGGGAAAGCCGGGAATCTTTTCCTGATGACTCAGGGAAAGAACACTCATCTCGAGCTGAGGAGTGGGAAAAGGGGCTCCTCTTGAGTGTGGCGAGAACCTCGGGGTTCCTCACGAGTGCAGATGTGTATGTTGGGGAACTTCTTGAGTTGCAGCAAGGGTGAGAAGGACCCTTTCGAGGGTCAAGAGGAAAGGTGTGATTTCCCTCAAGACACCGCAGTGAAAAGGGCCTCATCTCCCCTGGAGGGGAGAACCTCCTGGTTTTTCTCGAGTTGTGACACGTTCCCCTCGAGTTAAAAAGGGGAACTCGGGGACCCGCTTGTGTGGCCTCAGGAAAGGCCAGTCTCCATGTGAGTTGCGGGGGCCCTTTCGGAATACCTCTCCAGTTGGTGCCAGGTCGTAAGTCCTTGTGTGGAGCTGAGGCTGGAACCTGAGGTTTCCTCTCCAGTGTTGACATGGATCTTGGGGTTCCTCTGGATTTTCCACAGTGGAGTCAGGCCTCATCTCGAGTGGAGACATGCACATCAGCTTTCCTCCCAAGCTGTAACAGCAGTGTCAGTCTTCCCGTTGAGTTGAAACAGGGATCTGTGGCTTTCCCTCGAGGCTTTCCCACAGGGCTGTCACACATCCCACTGTGGTGTGAGTCGATACTCTGGGTGACAGTCGAGGCAGTGCAGGGAAATCAGGTTCCTCTGGAGTGGGCTGACACATTTGGGGTTCTTTTGGAATGGTGGCATGACACCTGAAGTTCCTCTCGTCTTTCCTGTGGAGAGTGCCTCCTCTTGAAATGTGACGGGAATTCCAGGAATCCTTTCACGATGATGCAGGGAAAGGAACCCTCATCTCAAGAGGAGGAGTGGCATACAGGTCTCCTCTTGAGTTATGGTGGGCTCTCGGTGTTCCTCTCCAGTGCAGATGGGTATGTCGGGAAACTTCTTGAGTTGCTGCAAGGGTGTGAAGGACCCTTTTTAGGTTCAAGGGGGAGTTGTGATTTCCCTCGAGATGCCGCAGTGGAAAACAGCCTCATCTCGCCTGGCGTGGAGAACCTCCTGGTTTTCTCGTGTTGCGGCAAGTTACTCTTGAGTTATGACGGGGACCTCAGGGACCCGCTCGTGTGTCCTCAGGAAAGGCCAGTCTCCATGCGAGTTGCAAGGGGCCTCGAGATTCCTCTCCAGTCAGTGCCGGTCCTAAGTTCTCATCTGGAGCCAAGGCAGGAACCTGAAGTTTCCTCTCTAGTGCTGACATGGATCATGGGGCTCCTCTGGAGACTCCAAAGGGGAGTCAGGCCTCATCTCGAGTAGAGACATGCATGTCCGCTTTCTGCTGGAGCTGTAGATGCAGTTTCAAGCTTCCCGTCGAGTTGAAACAGGGATCTGTGGCTTTCCCTCTAGGCTTTCCCACAGGGCTCTCACACGTTCCCCCGTGGTGTGATTCGATGCTAGGGTGACATTCTAGGCAATGCAGGGAATTCAGGTTCCTCTGGAGTGGATTGAGACATTTGGCGGTCTTTTGGAATGGTGACACGACCCCTGGAGTTCCTCTCGACTTTTCTGTTGAGAGTGCCTCCTCTTGAGATGCGACGGGAACGCCGAGAATCTTTTCCCGACGAAGCAGGGAAAGGAACACTCATCTCTAGAGGAGCAGGGAAACGGGTCTCCTCTTTCGTTGTGGCGGGACCCTCGGTGTTGTATGTAGGGGAACTTCTTGAGTTGCAGCAAGGGTGTGAAGGACCCTTTCAAGGTGCGAGAGGGAAAGTGTGATTTCGCTGGAGACAAATACAGTGCAAAAAAACCTCATCTTGCCTGGAGGGGAGAACCTCTTGTTTATTCTCAAGTTGTGGCAGGTTCCTCTCGAGTTAGGTCAGGGACCTCAGGGACCAGCTCGTGTGGCCTCAGAAAAGGCCAGTCTCCAAACGATTTGTGAGGGAACTCTCGGATTACCTTTCCAGTAGTTGCCGGGTCCTCAGTCCTTGTCTGGATCCAAGGCCAGAACCTGAGGGCGCCTCTCCAGTGCTGACATGGATCTTGGGGTTCCTTTGGAGTATCCACAGGGGAGTCAGGCCTCATCTCGAGTGTGGAGACATGCACATCAGCTTTCCTCCCGAGCTGTAGCAGCAGTGTCAGGCTTCCTGTTGAGTTGACACAGGGATCTGTTGCTTGCCCTCGAGGCTTTCCAACAGTGCTGTCACAAATGCCACTGTGGTGTGAGTCAGTATTCGGGGTGATAGTCTAGGCAGTGCAGGGAAATCAGGTTCATCTGGAGTGAACTGAGCCATTTAAGGTCTTTTGGAATGGTGACATGACCCCTGGAGTTCCTCTCAATTTCCTTTAGAGAGCGCCTTCTCTTGAGAAGCGACAGTAATGCCAGGAATCCTTCCCCAACGAAGCAGGGAAAGGAACCCTCATCTCGAGTGGAGGAGGGGGAAACGGGTCTCCTCTTGAGTTGTGGCAGGACCCTCGTTTTTCCTCTCAAGTGGAGACAGGTATGTTGGGAACTCATTGAGTTGCTGCAAGGGTGTGAAGGATCCTTTTGAGGTTCAAGAGGGAAGGTGTAATTTCCCTCCAGACAGCGCAGCAGAAAAGGGCCTCATCTCACCTGGAGCAATGAACCTCCTGGTTTTTCTCGAGTTGTGGCAGGTTCCTCTCGAGTTACAACGGGGACCTCAGGGACCTGCTTGTGTGGCCTCAGGAAAGGCCAGTCTCAATGCGAGTTGTGAGGGGCCTCTCGGGGTTCCACTTCAGTCGGTGCTGGGTCCTAAGTCCTCAGCTTGAGCCAAGGCTGGAACCTGAGGTTCCCTCTTCTGTGCTGACATTGACCTAGGGTTTTCTCTGGAGTCTACACAGGGGAGTCAGGTCTGGTCTCGAGTGGAGATATGCATGTCCGCTTTCCTCTTGAGCTGTAACAACAGTGTCAGCCTTCCCGTCGAGTTGACACAGGGATCTGTGGCTTTCCCTCAAGGCTTTCCCACAGGGATATCACAGGTGCCACCATGGTGTAAGTCAATACTCGAGGTGACATTCGAGACAGTGCAGGGAAATCAGGTTCATCTAGAGTGGACTGAGACATTTGGGGGTCTTTTGGAATGGTGGCACAACCCATGAAGTTCCTCTCAATTTCCTGTTGAGTGCGCCTCCTCTTGAGATGTGATGGTAACGCCAGGAATCCTTTCCCAATGAAGCAGGGAAAGGAACCCTCATCTCGAGTGGAGGAGGGAGAAACGAGGCTCCTCTTGAGTTGTGGTGGGACCCTCAGAGTTCCTGTTGAGTGGAGACGGTTATGTCAGGGAAACTCTTGATTTGCAGCAAGGGTGTGAAGGACTCTTTCGAGGTTCAAGAGGGAAGGTGTGATTTCCCTTGAGACGTCGGAGCAGAAAAGGGCCTCATCTCACCTGGAGGGGAGAACCTCCTGCTTGTTCTCGAGTTGTGGCAGGTTCCTCTCGAGTTGCGACAGGGACCTCAGGGACCCACTCGCGTGGCCTCAGGAAAGGCCAGTCTCCACACGAGTTGCGAGGGGCCTCTTGGGATTCATCTCTAGTTGGTGCCGAGTTCTTAGTCCTTGCCTGGAGCTGAGGCCAGATCCTGAGGTTTCCTCTCCAGTGCTGACATGGATCTTGGGGTTCCTCTGGAGACTCCACAGGTGAGTCAAGCCTGGTCTCGAGTGGAGACATACATGTCCGCTTTCCTCCCGAGCTCTAGCTGCAGTGTCAGTTTTCCCGTCGAGTTGACACAGGGATCTGTGGCTTTTCCTTGATGATATTCCAATCGGCTGTCACACATGCCACCCTGTGTGAGTCGATACTCGGGGTGACAGTCAATGCAGTGCAGGAAAATCAGGTTCCTCTGGAGTGGACTTAGACATTTGGGGGTCTTTTGAAAGGGTGACACGACCCCTGGAGTTCCTCTCGACATTCATGTTGAGAGTGCCTCTTCTTGAGATGCGACGGGAATGCTGGAATCCTTTCACGACGAAGCAGGGAAAGGAATTCCAATCTTGAGCGCAGGAGGGGGAAACGGGCTCCTCCTGAGTTTGGGGAGACCCTCAGTGTACCTCTCGAGTTGAAACGGGTATGTTGGGGAACTTCTTCAGTTGCAGCAATGGTGTGAAGGAACCTTTCGAGGTTCAAGAGGGAAGGTGTGATTTCCCTCAAGACGCCACAGCGGAAAAGTGCCTCACCTCGCCTGGAGGGGAGAACCTCCTGGTTTTTCTCGAGTTTCAGCACCTCTCGAGTTAAAACAGAGACTTCAGGGACCCACTCGTGTGGCCTCAGGAAAGGCCAGTGTCCATGTGAGTTGCGAGGGCCCTCTCAGAATACCACTCCTGTTGGTGCCGGGTCCTAAGTCCTCGTCTGGAGCCAAGGCCAGAACCTGAGGTTTCCTCTCCAGTGCTGACATGGATCTTGGGGATCCTCTGGAGTTTCCACAGGGGAGTAAGGCCTCGTCTCGTGTGGAGACATGCACGTCCGCTTTCCTCCTGAGATGTAGCAGCAGTGTCAGGCTTCCCGTCAAGTTGATACAAGGATCTGTGGCTTTCCCTCGAGGCTTTCCCACAGGGCTGTCACACGTCCCACCGTGTTGTGAGTCGATACTTGGGGTGACAGTCGAGGCAGTGCAGGGAAATCAGGTTCCTCTGGAGTGGACTGAGAAATTTGGTGGTCTTTTGGAATGGTGGCACGACCCCTGGAGTTCCACTCGACTTTCCCATTGAGAGCGACTCCTCTTGAGATGTGATGGGAATGCCGAGAATCCTTTCCCAAACAATCAGGGAAAGGAACCCACATCTCGAGCGGTGGAGGGGGATATGCGGCTCCTTGTGAGTATGGCAGGACCCTCGGTGTTCCTGTCGAGTGTAGACGGGTATGTCGGGGAACTTCTTGAGTTGCTGCAAGGGTGTGAAGGACCCTTTTGACGTTCAAGAAGGAAAGTGTGATTTCCCTCGAGACGCCACAGCGGAAAAAGACCTCATCTCGCCTGGAGGGGAGAACCTCCATATTTTCCTCGAGTTACGGTAGGTTCCTCTCAAGTTATGACGGGGACCTCAGGGACACACTCGTGTGGCCTCAGGAAAGGCCAGTGTACATGCGAGCTGCGAGGGACCTCTCGGGATTCCTCTCCAGTCAGTGCCAGGTCCTAAGTCCTCAGCTGGAGCCAAGGCCGGAAGCTGCTGTTTCCTCTCCAGTGTTGACATGGATCTTTGGGTTCATCTGTAGTCTTCAGAAGGGAGTTAGGCCTCATCTCGAGTAGAGACATGCACGTCTGGTTACCTCCCTTGCTGTAGCAGCAGTGTCAGTCGTCCCATCGAGTTGACACAGGGTTCTGTGGCTTTACCTCTAGGTTTTCCCACAGGACTGTCACACGTGCCACCATGGTGTGAGTCGATACTCAAGGTGACACTCGAGGCAGTTCAGGGAAATCAGGTTCCTCTGGAGTGGACTGGGACATTTATGGGTCTTTTGGAATGGTGGCACGACCCCTGGATTTCCTCTTGACTTTCCTGTTGAGAGTGCCTACTCTTGAGATGCGATGGGAATGCTGGTAATACTTTCCTGACGAAGCAGGGAAAGGAACCCTCATCTCGAGCGGAGGAGGGGGAAACGGGTCTCCTCTTGAGTTTGGCGGGACCCTTGGTGTTCCTCTCGAGTGGAGACCGGTATGTCTGGGAACCTCTTGAGTTGCAGCAAGTGTGTTAAAGAGCCTTTCAAGGTCCAAGAGGGAAGGTGTGATTTCCCTTGAGACGCCGCAGTGAGAAAGGGCCTCATTTTGCCTGGAGTGGAGAACCTGATTTTTCTCAAGTTGTGGCAAGTTCCTCTTGAGTTACGACGGGGACCTCAGGAACCCACTCGTGTGGCCTCAGGAAATGCCAGTCTCCATGCAAGTTATGATAGGCCTCTCAGGATTCCTCTCCAGTCGGTGCCTGGTCCTAAGTCCTCATTTGGAGGACTTAGGAACCTGAGGTTTCCTCTCCAGTGCTGACATGGATCTTGGGTTTCCTCTGGAGTCTCCACAGGGGAGTCAGGCCTCATCTCAAGTGGAGATATGCACGCCGCTTTCCTCCCAAGCTTTAGCAGCAGTGTCAGGCTTCCCATCGAGTTGACACAGGGATCTGTGGGTTTCCCTCGAGGCTTTCCCACAGGGCTGTCACACGTGCCACCGTGGTGTGAGTCCATACTCAGGGTGACAGTCGAGGCGGTGCAGGGAAATCAGGCTCCTCTGGAGTGGACTGAGACATTTGCAGGTCTTTTGTAATGGAGGCACGACCCCTGGAGTTCCTCTCAACTTTCATGTTGAGAGCATCACCTCTTGATATGCAACAGGAATGCAGGGAAAGGAACCCTCATCACGAGTGGAGGATGGGGAAACAGGGCTCCACTTGAGTTGTGGAGGGACCCTCGGTGTTCCTCTTGAGTGGAGACGGATATATCGTGGAATGTCTTGAGTTGCTGTAAGAGTGTGCAAGACCCTTTCAAGGTACAAGAGTGAAGGTGTGATTTCCCTCGAGATGCCACAGTGGAAAAGGGCCTCATCTCTCCTGGAGGGGAGAACCTCTTGGGTTTTCTCGAGTTGCGGCAGGTTCCTCTTGAGTTACGATGTGAAATTCAGGGATCCGCTCCTGTGGACTCAGGAAGGGCCAGTCTCCATGCGAGTTGTGAGGGGCCTCTAGGGATTTCTCTCCATTTGGTGCCGGGTCCTAAGTCCTCGTGTGGAGCCAATGCCAGAACCTGAGGATTCCTCTCCAGTGCTGACGTGGATCTTGGTGTACCTCTGGAGTCAACACAGGGGAGTCAGGCCTTGTCTCGAGTGGAGACATGCACGTCCACTTTCCTCCTGAGCTGTAGCAGCAGTGTCAGGCTTCCTGTCGACTTGACACAGGGATCTGTGGCTTTCCCTCGAGGCATTTCCATAGGGCTGTCACACGTGCCACCATGGTGTGATTCGATACTCTGGATGACAGTCGAGGCAGTGCAGGGAAATCAGGTTCCTTTGGAGTGGACTGAGACATTTGGGGGTCTTTTGGAATGCGGCACGACCACTGGACTTCCTCTCGTCTTTCCTGTTGAGAGCGCCTCCTCTTGAGAAGCGACTGGAACACCAGGAATCCTTTCCCGATGAAGCAGGTAAAGGAACCTTCATATTGAGCGGAGGAAGGGGAAACGGGGCTCCTCTTGAGTTGTGGCGGGATGCTCGGTGTTCCTCTCGAGTGGAGACGGGTATGTCGGGGAACTTCTTGAGTTGCTTCAATGGTGTGAAAGACTCTTTAGAGGTTCAAGAGGGAAGTTGTGTTTTCCCTCAAGATGCCAAAGCGGAAAAGGGCTTCATCTCGCTTGGAGGGGAGAACCTCCTGGTTTTTCTCGAGTTGAGGCAGGTTCCTTTCAAGTTATGACTTGGACCTCAGGGACCCGCTCATGTAGCCTCAGGAAAGGCCAGTCGCCATGCGAGTTGCGAGGGGCCTCTTGGGATTCCTCTCCAGTTGATGTCGGGTCCTAAGTCCTCATTGGAGCCGAGGCCAGAACCTGAGGTTTCCTCTCCAGTGCTGACATGGATCTTGGTGTACCTCTGGAGTTAACACAGGGCAGTCAGGCCTCGTCTCGAGTGGAGACATGCACGTCCGCTTTCCTCCCACACTGTAGCAGCAGTTTCTGCCTTCCAATCGAGTTGACACAGGGATCTGTGGCTTTCCCTCGAGGCATTTCCACAGGGCTGTCACACATGCCACTGTGGTGTGATTCGATACTCTGGGTGACAGTCGAGGCAGTGCAGGGGAATCAAGTTCCTCTGGAGTGGACTGAGAAATTTGGGGGTCTTTTGGAATGTGGCACGACCACTAGAGTTCTTCTCTTCTTTCCTGTTGAGAGCACCTCCTCTTGAGAAGCAACTGGAGCGCCGGGAATCCTTTCCTGATGAAGCAGGTAAAAGAAACTTCATCTCGATCAGAGGAAGGGGAAATGGGGCTCCTCTTGAGTTCTGGCGGGATGATCAGTGTTCCTCTTGAGTGGAGACAGGTATGTCTGGGAACTTCTTGAGTTGCTGTAAAAGTTGCTGTGTGAAAGATGCTTTAGAGGTTCAAGAGGGAAGTTGTGATTTCCCTCGAGACGCCGTAGCAGAAAAGAGCCTCATCTCGCTTGGAGGGGAGAACTTCCTGGTTTTTCTTGATTTGTGGCAGGTTCCTCTCGAGTTACGACTTGGACCTCAGGGACCCACTCGTGTGGCCTCAGGAAAGGCCAGTCTCCATGCGAGTTGTGATGGGCCTCTCAGGATTCCTCTCCAGTTGGTGCTGGGTCCTAAGTCCTTGTGTGGAGCTGAGGCTGCAACCTGAGGTTTCCTTTCCAGTGCTGACATGGATCCTGGGATTCCTCTGGAGACTACACAGGGGATTCAGGCCTCGTCTCGAGTGGAGACATGCACTTCCGCTTTCCACCCGAGCTTTAGCAGCAGTGTCAGACTGCCTGTCGAGTTGACACAGGGATCTGTGGCTTTTCCTCGAGGCTTTCCCACAGGGCTGTCACGTGCCACCGTGGTGTGAGTCGATACTCGGGGTGACATTCGAGGCAGTGCAGGGAAATCAGGTTCCTCTGGAGTGGACTGAGAAATTTGGGGGTTGTTTGGAATGGTGAAAGTACCCCTCGTGTTCCTGTCGACTTTTCTATAGAGAGCGCCTCCTCTTGAGATGCGACAGGAATCCCGGGAATTCTTTCCCAACGAAGCTGGGAAATGAACCGTCATCTCGAGTGGAGAAGAGGGAAACAGGGATCCTCTTGATTTGTGATGGGACCCTCGGTTTTCCTCTCGAGAGGAGACGGGTATATCAGGGAACTTCTTGAGTTGCTGCAAGGGTGTGAAGGAACCTTTCAAGGTTGAAGAGGGAAGGCATGATTTCCCTCAAGTGGCCACAGTGCAAAATGGCATCATGTCGCCTGGAGGTGAGAACCTCCTCATTTTTCTCGAATTGTGGCAAGTTCCTCTCGAGTTACGATGGGGAAATCAGGGACCCGCTTGTGTGGCCTCAGGGAAGGCCAGTCTCCATGTGACTTGCTAGGGGCCTCTTGGGATTCCTCTCCAGTCAGTGCCGGGTCCAAAGTCCTCATCTGGAGCCAAAGCCGAAACCTGAGGTTTCCTCTCCAGTGCTGACATGGATCTTGGGGTTACTCTGGAGTCTCCACATGAGAGTCAGTCCTCATCTCAAGTGGAGACATGCATGTCCGCTTTCCTTCCAAGCTGTAGCAGCAGTGTCAGGCTTCCCATCGAGTTGACACAGGGATCTGTAGCTTTCCCTCGAGGCTTTCCCACAGGGCTGTCACACGTCCCACCGTGGTGTGAGTCGATACTCGAGGTGACAGTAGAGGCAGTGCAGGGAATTCAGGTTCCTCTGGAGTGGACTGAGACATTTGTGGTTCTTTTGGAATGGTGGTACGACCCCTGGAGTTCCTCTCCACTTTCCTGTGGAGAGTGCCTTCTCTTGAGATGCGAAAGGAATGCTAGGAATTCTTTCACGATGAATCAGGGAAAGGAACCCTCATCTCGAGTGGAGGAGGGTGAAACCGGGCTCCTCTTAAGTACGGCTGGACCCTCAGTGTTCTCTCAATTGGACACGGGTATGTCGGGGAACTTCTTGAATTGCAGTAAGTGTGTGAAAGACCCTTTTGAGGTTCAAGAGGAAAGGTGTGATTCCCCTCGAGACGTCGGAGGGGAAAAGGGCCTCATCTCACCTGGATGGGAGAATCTCCTGGTTTTCTCGAGTTGCGGCAGGTACCTCTCGAGTTATGACGGGGGCCTCAAGGACCCTTTCGTGGGGCCTCAGGAAAGGCCAGTCTCCATGCGAGTTGCGAGGGGCCTCTCAGGATTACTCTGCAGTTGGTGCCTAGTCCTAAGTACTCGCCTGGTGCTGAGGCCAGAACATTAGGTTTCCTCTAGATTGCTGAAAGGGATCTTGGGGTTCCTCTGGAGTCTCCACAGGGGAGTCATGCCTCATCTCGAGTGGAGACATGCACGTCTGCTTTCCTCCCGAACTCTGGCAGCAGTGTCAGGCTTCTCATCGAGTTGACAGAGGGATCTGTGGCTTTCCCTCGAGGCTTTCCCACAGAGCTGTCACAAGTGCCACCATGGTGTGAGTTGATACTCGAGGTGACATTAGAGGCAGTTCAGGGAAATCAGGTTTCTCTGGAGTGGACTGAGACATTTGGGGGTCTTGTGGAATGGTGGCATGACCCCTGTTGTTCCTCTCGACTTTCCTGTGGAGAGCGCCTCCTCTTGAGATGCAACAGTAATGCCGGGAATCCTTTCCTGATGAAGCAGGAAAGGAACTCTCATCTCGAGCAGAGGAGAGGGAAACGGTGGTCCTTTGACTTTGACGTGACTCTCGGTGTTCCTCTCGAGTGGAGATGGGTATTTCAGGGAACTTCTTGAGTTGCAGAAGGTTGTGAAGGACCCTGTCGAGGTTCCAAAGGTAAGCTGTGATTTCCCTCGAGTCGTCGGAGCGGAAAAGGGCCTCATCTCGCCTGGACGGAAGAACCTCCTGTTTCTTTTCGAGTTGCGGCAGGTTCCTCTCGAGTTACAACAGGGACCTCAGGGACCCGTTCGTGGGGCCTCAGGAAAGGCCAGTCTCCATGCGAGTTGCGAGGGGCCTCTCGGGATTCCTCTCCAGTTGGTGCCGAGTCCTAAGTCCTCACCTGGAGCCGAGGCCATAACCTGAGGTTTCCTCTCCAGTGCTGACATGGACCTTGGGGTTCGTCTGGAGTCACCATAGGGGAGTCAGGCCTCGTCTCGTGTGGAGACATTCACGTCCGCTTTTCTCCCGAGCTTTAGCAGCAGTGTCAGACTTCCCGTTGAGTTGACACAGGGATCTGTGGTTTTCCCTCGAGGCTTTCCCACAGGGCTGTCCTACGCTCCACCGTGGTGTGAGTCGATACTTGGGGTGACAGTCGAGGCAGTGCAGGGAAATCAGGTTTCTCTGGTGTGGCCTTAGACATTTGGTGGTCTTTTGGAATGGTGGAACGGCGCCTGCAGTTCCTCTCGACTTTCCTGTGGAGAGCGCCTCCTTTTGAGATGCAACGGGAATTCTGGGAATCCTTTCATGACAAATCAACGAAAGGAACCCTCATCTCGAGGGGAGGAGGGGGAATCGGCGCTCCTCCTGAGTTTGGCAGGACCCTCGTTGTTCCTCTCGAGTGGGACAGGTATATCGGGGAAATTCTTGAGTTGCAGCATGGGTGTGAAGGACCCTTTCGAGATTCAGGAGGGAATGTGTGATTTCCCTTGAGACGCCTCAGCTGAAAAGGGCTTCATCTCGCATGGAGGGGAGAACCACCTGTTTATTCTTGAATAGTGGCAAGTATCTCTAGAGTTACAATGGGGAACTCAGGTACCCACTCGTGTGGCCTCAGGAAAGTAGTCTCTTTGCGAGTTGTGAGTGGCCTCTCAGGATTCCTCTCCAGTCGGTGCTGAGTCCTAAATCCTCGCCTGGAGCCAAGGCTGGAACCTGAGCTTTCCTCTCCAATGCTGACATGGATGTTAATGTTCGTCTGGAATCGCCACAGGGGCTCAGTCCTCGTCTCGAGTGGAGACATGCACGTCCGCTTTCCTCCCAAACTGCAGCAGCAGTGTAAGGATTCCCGTCGAGTTGACACAGGTATTTGTGTCTGCCTTTGAGACTTTCACACAGGGCTGTCACATGTGTCACTGTGATGTGAGTGTGAGTCTCCATGGGAATTGCGAGGGGCCTCTTGGGATTCCTATCAAGTTGGTGCCGGGTCCTAAGTCCTCGTCTGGAGCCGAAGCTGGAACCTGAGCTTTCCTCTCCAGTGCTGACATGGATCTTGGGCTTCCTCTAGAAACTCCACAGGGGAGTCAGACCTCGTCTTGAGCAGAGACATGCACGTCTGCTTTCTTCCCGAGCTGTACCAGCAGTTGCAAGCTTCCCATCGAGTTGACACAGGGATCTGTGGCTTTCCCTCATGGATTTCTCGCAGGGCCGTCACATGTGCCACCGTGGTGCAAGTCGATACTTGGGGTGACAGTCGAGGCAGTGCAGGGAAATCAGGTTCCTCTGGAGTGGACTGAGACATTTCAGGGTCTTTTGGAATGGTGTCACGACCCCTGAAGTTCCTCTCGCCTTTCCTGTTGAGAGGGCCTCCTCTTAACATGCGATGTAATGCTGGAAACTTTTCCCGACGAAGCAGTGAAAGAAACCCTCATCTCGAGAGAAGGAGGGGGAAACGGGGCTCCTCTTGAGTTTGGCGAGACCTTCGGTGTTCCTCTCGAGTGGAGACGGGAATATCGGGGAACTTCTTGAGCTGAAGCAAGGGTGTGAAGGACCCTTTTGAGGTTCAAAATGTAAGATGTGATTTCCCTGGAGAGGCCGCAGCAGAAAAGGGCCTCATCTCGCCTGGAGGGCAGAACCTCCTGGCTTTTCTCAAGTTGCAGCCGGTTCCTCTCGAGTTACAACGGGGACTGCAGGGACCCGCTCGTGTGGCCTCAGGAAATGCCAGTCTCCATGTGAGTTGTGAGGAGCCTCTCAGGATTCCTCTCCAGTCAATGCTGGGTTCTAAGTCCTGGTCTGAAGCTGAAGTCAGAACCTGAGGTTTCCTCTCCAGTACTGACATGGATGTTGGGGTTCCTCTGGTGTCTCCACAGTGGAGACAGGCCTCATCTCAAGTGGAGACATGCATGTCCGCTTTCCTCCAGAGCTGTAGCAGCAGTGTCAGACTTCCCGTCGAGTTGACACAAGGATCTTTGGCTCTCCCTTGAGGCTTTCCCACAAGGATGTCACACGTGCCACCGTGGTGTGAGTCGATACTCAGGGTGACAGTCGAGGCATCACAGGGAAATCAGATTCCTCTGGAGTGGACTGAGACATTTGGGGGTCTTTTGGAATGGTGGCACGACCCCTGGAGTTCCTCTCGACTTTCCTGTTGAGAGTGCCTCCATTTAAGATGCAAAGGGAATGCCGGGAATTCTTTCTCAAAGAAACAGCGAAAGGAACCCACATCTCGAGCGAAGGAGGGGGAAACGGACTCCTCTTGAGTTGTGGCAGGACCCTCGGTGTTCCTCTTGAATGGAGACGAGTATGTTGGGGAGCTTCCTGAGTTGCTGCAAGGATGTGAAGGACCATTTCGAGGGTCAAGAGGGAAGATGTGATTTCCCTCAAGACGCCGCAGTGGAAAAAGGCCTCATCTCACCTAGAGTGGAGAACCTCCTGGTATTTCTCGAGTTGCAGCAGGTTCCTCTCGAATTATGATGGGGACTTCAGGGACCCACTCGTATGGCCTCAGGAAAGGGCAGTCTCCATGCGAGTTGCAAGGGGCCTCTCGGAATCTTCTCAAGTTGGTGCCAGAACCTAAGTCCTTGTCTGTAGCCAAGGCCGGAACCTGACGTTTCCTCTCCAGTGCTTACATGAATCTTGGGGTTCCTCTGGAGTCTCCGCGGGGAAGTCAGTCCTCGTCTCGTGTGGAGACATGCACGTCCGCTTTCTTCCTGAGCTGTAGCAGCAGTGTCAGGCTTCCCGTCGAGTTGACAGAAGGATCTGTGGCTTTCCCTCAAAGCTTTCCCACAGGGCTGTCAAACTTGCCACCATGGTGTGAGTCAATACACGTAGTGACAGTCGAGGCAGTGCAGGGCAATCAGGTTCATCTGGAGTGGACTGAGACATTTGGGGGTCTTTTGGAATAGTGGCAGACCCCTGGAGTTCCTCTCAACTTTCCTGTTTTGAGCGCCTTCTATTTAGATGCGACGGGAACACGGGAATCCTTTCCCGACGAAGCAGGAAAAGGAACCCTCATCTCGAGCAGAGGAGGTGGAAATGGAACGCTTCTTGAGTTGTGGCAGGAACCTCAGTGTCCCTCTCAAGTGGAGACGGGTATGTCGGGGAACTTCTTGAGTTGCTGCAAGGTTATGAAGGACCCTTTCGAGGTTCAAGAGGGAAGGTGTGGTTTCCCTCAAGACGCCACAGAGGTAAAGGTCCTCATCTCGCTTGGATGGGAGAACCTTTTGGTTTTTATCTAGTTGTGGCAGGTTCCTCTCGAGTTATCACGGGTACCTCAGGGACCCACTTGTTTGGCCTCAGGAAAGGCCAGTCTCCATGCCACTTGTGAGGGGCCTCTCGGGATTCCTCTCCAGTTGGTGCCAGGTTCTAAGTCCTTGTCTGGAGTTGAGGCCGGAACATGAGGTTTCATCTCCAGTGCTGACATGGATCTTGGGGATCCTCTGGAGTCTCCACAGGGGAGTCAGGCCTCGTCTCGAGTGGAGACATGCACGTCCACTTTCCTCCCAAGCTGTAGCAGCAGTGTCAGTCTTTCCCTCGAGTCTTTCCCACAGGGATGTCACACATGCCACCCTGGTGTGAGTCAATACTCGGGTTGATATTCAAGGCAGTGTAGTGAAATCAGGTTCCTCAGAGTGGACTGAGACATATGCGGGTCTTTGGAATGGTGACATGGCCCTGGAGTTCCTCTCAACTTTCCTGTTGAGAGCGCCTCCTCTTCAGATGCGATGGGACTGCTGGGAATCTTTCACGACAAAGCAGGGAAGGAATCCTCATCTCAAGCGGAGGAGGTGGAAACAGGGTTCCTCTTGAGTTGTGGCGGGACCCTTGGTGTTCCTCTCGAGTGGAGACGGGGTATGTCGGAAAACTTCTTGAGTTGCTGCAAGGGTGTGAAGGACCCTTTCGAGTTTCAAGAGGGAATGTGTGATTTCCCTCAAGACGCCACAGCAGAAAAGGGCCTCAACTCACCTGGAGGGGAGAAGCTCCTGGGTTTTCTCGAGTTGCAGCAGGTTCCTCTCGAGGTATGACGGGGACCTCAGAGACCCACTCGTGTGGCCTCAGGAAAGGCCAGGTTCCATACGAGTAGTGAGGGGACTCTCGTTATTCCTCTACAGTCGGTTCCGGGTCCTAAGTCATCGTCTGGAGCCAAGGTTGGAACCTGAGGTTTCCTCTCCAGTGCTGACATGGTTCTTGGGGTTCCTCTGGAGTCTCAACAGGGGAGTCAGGCCTCGTCTGGAGTGGGGACATGCATCCGCTTTCCTGCCGAGCTGAAGCAGCAATGTCAGGCTTCCCATCAAGTTAACACAGGGATCTGTGGCTTTCCCTCGAGGCTTTCCCACAGGGCTGTCACAAGTGCCAACATGGTGCGAGTCAATGCAAGGGGTGATATTCGAGGCAGTGCAAGGAAATCAGGTTCTTCTGGAGTGGATTGAGACATTTGGGGGTCTTTTGGAATGGTGGCACGACCCCTGGTGTTCCTCTCGACTTTCCTGTTGAGAGTCTCTCCTCTTGAGATGCGACGCGAACTCCGGGAATCCTTTCCCATGAAGCAGGGAAAGAAAACCTCATCTCGAGCAGAGAAGGGGAAACGGGGCTCCTCTTGAGCTGTGGCGGGACCATCAGTGTTTCTCTCGAGTGAAGAGGGGTATGTCGGGGAACTTCTTGTGTTGCTGCAAGAGTGTGAAAGACCCTTTCGAGGTTCAAGAGGGAAGGTGTGACTTCCCTCAAGACGCCACAGGGGAAAAGGGCCTCATCACACCTGGAGGGGAGAACCTCCTGGTTTTTCTCGAGTTGCAGTAGGTTCCTCTCGAGTTAGGACGGGTACCACAGGGACCCGCTCGTGTGGCCTCAGGAAAGGCCAGTCTCCATGCGAGTTGTGAGGGGCCTCAAGGGATTTTTCTCAGTTTGGTGTGGGGTCCTAAGTCCTCGTTTGGAGCCGAGGCTGGAACCAGAGGTTTCCTCTCCAGTGCTGACATGGATCTTGGTGTACCTCTGGAGTCAACACAGGGGAGTCAGGCCCCATCTCGAGTGGAGACATGCACGTCTGCTTTCCTCCCGAGCTGTAGCAGCAGTGTCAGGCTTCCCGTCGAGTTAACAGAGGGACCTGTGGCTTCCTCTTGAGGCATTCCCACAGGACTGTCACACGTTCCACCGTGGTGTGATTCAATACTCTGGGTGACAGTCGAGGCAGTGCAAGGAAATCAGGTTCCTTTGGAGTGGACTGAGACATTTGGGGGTCTTTTGGAATGGCAGCATGACCACAGGATTTCCTCTCGTCTTTCCTGTTGAGAGCACTTCCTATTGAGAAGCTACTGCCCCACCAGGAATCCTTTCCCGATGAAGCAGGGAAAGGAACCCTCATCTCGAACGGAGGAGGGGGAAACGGGGCTCCTCTTGAGTTGTGGCAGGACCCTCAGTGTTCCTCTCTTGTGGAGACGGATATATTGGGGAACTTCTTGAGTTGCTGCAAGGGTGTGAAGGACTCTTTCGAGGTTCAAGAGGGAAGGTGTGATTTCCCTCAAGATGCCAGCGGAAAAGTGCCTCATCTCGCTTGGAGGGAAGAACTTCCTGGTTTTTCTGGAGTTGCAGTATGTTCCTCTCGAGTTACTACTGGGACTTCAGGGACCTGCTCATGTGACCTCAGGAAAGGCCAGCCTGCATGCAAGTTGTGAGGGGCCTCTCGGGATACCTCACCAGTCAGTGCCGGGTCTTAATTAACCATCTGGAGTCGAGGCTGGAACCTGAGGTTTCCTCTCCAGTGCTGACATGGATCTTGGGGATCCTCTGGAATCTCCACAGGGGTGTTAGGCCTCGGCTCGTGGGGAGACACGTACGTCCGCTTTCCTCCTGAGCTGTAGCAGCAACGTCAGGCTTCCCATCCAGTTGACACAGGGATCTCTGGCTTTCACTCGAGGCTTTCCCACCAGGCTGTCACACGTGCCACCGTGGTGTGAGTCGATACCCGGGGTCACAGTCGAGGCAGTGCAGGGAAATCAGGTTCCTCTGGAGTGGACTGAGACATTTGGGGGTCTTTTGGAATGGTGGCACGACCCCTGGAGTTCTTCTCCACTTTGCTGTGGAAAGTGCCTCCTCTTGAGATGCGACGGGAAAGCCAGGAGTCCTTTCCCGATGAAGCAGGGAAAGGAACCCTCATCTCGAAAGGAGGAGGGGCAAACGGTGCTCCTCTTCAGTTGTGGCAGGACCTTCGGTGTTCCTCTTGAGTGGAGACGGGTATGTTGGGGAATTTCTTGAGTTGTAGCAAGTTTGTGAAGGACCCTTTCGAGGTTCAAGAGGGAAGGTGTGATTTCCCTCAAGATGCCACAGAAGAAAAGGGCCTCATCTCGCCTGGAGTGGAGAACCTCCTGGTTTTTCTCGAATTGAGGAAGGTTCCTCTCTAATTATGACGGGGACCTCAGCGACTCGCCCGTGTTGCCTCAGGAAAGTACAGTCTCCATGCGAGTTGCTAGGGGCCTTTCGGGATTCCTCTCCAGTCGTTTCTAGGTCCTAAGTACTCATCTGGAGCCGAGGCTGGAACCTGAGGTTTCCTCTCCAGTGCTGACATGATTCTTGGGGTTCCTCTGGAGTCTCAACAGGGGAGTCAGGCCTCGTCTGGAGTAGGGACATGCACATCCGCTTTCCTCCCAAGCTGAAGCAGCAGTGTCAGGCTTCCCGTCGAGTTAACACAGGGATCTGTGGCTTTCCATTGAAGCTTTCCCACAGGGCTGTCACAAGTGCCAACATGGTGCGAGTCAATATGAGGGGTGATATTCGAGGCAGTGCAAGGAAATCAGGTTCTTCTGGAGTGGATTGAGACATTTGGGGGTCTTTTGGAATGGTGGCACGGCCCCTGGTATTCCTCTCGACTTTCCTGTTGAGAGTCTCTCCTCTTGAGATGTGACAGGAACTCCGGGAATCCTTTCCCATGAAGCAGGGAAAGGAAACCTCATCTCGAGCAGAGGAGGGGGAAGCAGGGCTCCTCTTCAGCTGTGGCGGGACCATCAGTGTTTCTCTCGAGTGAAGAGGGGTATGTTGGGGAACTTCTTGTGGCTGCAAGAGTATGAAAGACCCTTTCAAGGTTCAAGAGGGAAGGTGTGACTTCCCTCGAGACGCCGTAGGGGAAAAGGGCCTCATCACACCTGGAGGGGAGAACCTCCTGGTTTTTCTCGAGTTGCAGTAGGTTCCTCTCGAGTTAGGACGGGTACCACAGGGACCCGCTCATGTGGCCTCAGGAAAGGCCAGTCTCCATTCGATTTGTGAGGGGCCTCTCAGGATTTGGCTCCAGTCGTTGCTGGGTCCTAAGTCCTCGTCTGGAGCTGAGGCTGGAGCCTGAGGTTTCCTCTCCAGTGCTGATATGGATCTTGGGGTTCCTCTGGAGTC